>OW052230.1:38121207-38478707 GCA_932527175.1 Operophtera brumata | reverse complement strand
CGACATAAGATTTCTCCTTGAGCTTAGGATCGACTGACTCGCGAGCAACTACTGTTCACGCGAAACCCTTCTCCACGTCAGTCCTCCAGGGCCTCGCTGGAGTATTTGCTACTACCACCAAGATCTGCACCGACGGCGGCTCCAGGCGGGCTCACGCCCAGACCCTTCTGCGCTCACCGCCGCGCTCGTCCTACTCGTTACGGCTTAATGATATTAATAAAAACATCGCACATGCCGGTAACGGTAGTGTATAGGCAAAACGCTTCAGCGCCATCCATTTTCAGGGCTGGTTGCTTCGGCAGGTGAGTCGTTGCACACTCCTTAGCGGATTCCGACTTCCATGGCCACCGTCCTGCTGTCATGAGCGACCAACGCCTTTCATGGTGTCCCATGAGCGTTTTTTGGGCGCCTTAACACTACGTTTGGTTCATCCCACAGCGCCAGTTCTGCTTACCAAAATTGGCCCACTTGGCACCGTCATCAGATCTCCGGCTTCATCGTTCGAGTAAGCCGGAGTTCTCACCCATTTAAAGTTTGAGAATAGGTTGAAGTCGTTTCGACCCCAATGCCTCTAATCATTCGCTTTACCGGATGAGACTGTTCAAGTCGACGCCAGCTATCCTGAGGGAAACTTCGGACGGAACCAGCTACTAGATGGTTCGATTAGTCTTTCGCCCCTATACCCAGTTCCGACGATCGATTTGCACGTCAGAATCGCTACGGTCCTCCATCAGGGTTTCCCCTGACTTCGACCTGACCAGGCATAGTTCACCATCTTTCGGGTCCCAGCATCTGTGCTCAGAGCGCGCCTGCAATCTCAAATTGGAAACGAGACGCCTCGGGAGTGCGAGAGGTCGACCGAGATCGACGCACCATCCTCCCTGAGCGGACGGCAAGCGTCCACCTTCACTTTCGTTGCGCCTTTCAGTTTAGACATTTTACTCAATGACTCGCACACATGCTAGACTTCTTGGTCCCCACACATTGCTACATATAAAAGCCAAGATACAAAACCAGGATGGTACAAAAATACTTGCGTCAACTGTTGTAGCTCCAGTCAATAATTGGCTTCATTCTCTTTTCAACCAATTAGATGTTTATTTGAATCAAAAGTTAGTATCACCCCCCAACAATACATATGCTTATCGAGCTTACATGGAAACTTTGTTAAATTATGCTCCTGCAGCTAAGGAATCTCATCTAACTTGTGGTCTTTGGTATCAAGATACAGCTGGAAAAATGGATATAACCGATGACAAAAATTTAGGATTCGTTAAAAGACAAGAACTATCATGTGAAAGTAAAGAGATAGAAATGATTGGTCATCTTCATGGTGACATATTTAATCAAGAAAAGTTTTTGATAAATGGTGTTGAAATGAGTGTCAAATTAGTTCGTTCCAGAGAAACATTAAATCTCATGGCATCCGCTACTGATTTGAAATTTAAAGTATGCATTACAGATGCAACACTTATTATTCGTAGAGCACGGATCAATCCAACTGTATTACTAGCGCATCAAAAAGTTTTAGCCTCTACTACAGCGAAATACCCTATTACTCGTGCTGAAGTCAAGGTTTTAACTATTCCTTCTGGGATTCAGGGCAAGACTCTTGATAACATTTTTCTGGGACAAGTTCCCAAAAGGTGTATAGTTGGGTTCGTAAACAATGCAGCGTTTAATGGTGGTTTGTCTAAAAATCCATTCAATTTTGAAAACTACAATATAAACTCATTTTGTTTATACATTGATGGTCAGCAAATACCTTCGAAAGCTTTGCAGCCATCATTCGATAGCAATATTTTCACGACAGCCTATCACACACTATTTTCAGGAACAGGTATACATTTTCTGAATGAAGGTAATGGTATATCTAGGGAGCAATATGCAAAAGGTTACTGTATGTTTGCGTTTGATCTAACAGCTGACCTCAGCTCAAATTCAAACACGCATTGGAATCTTATAAAACATGGAAGTGTTCGATTAGAGGTTCGATTTGAATCTTCTCTTACTCAGACTATAAATTGTGTTGTTTATGCAGAGTTCGATAATGTTATTGAAATAGATAAGAACCGTAATGTAACCGTAGATTATAGTAGTTAAGATGTAATAAAACTGTGTTTAGATATATAAGGGCTATTAAATAAAACATGGACATGTACATGCAATCTTTTATTTCCTACGTCAATTTTACATACACTTTATAAAGTAGTATACATATTTTAGCTTAACATTCTTGATCTGAAGATTGACCTTGATACACTTCTATCAGAATAATGAATACAATTGATGTTCAAAGATATTTACACAACATTCACCCAAATTTATACAAACATGTTTTTGGTGCAAACAGACTACCGCTACATGTAAAAACACCCATGTATCTAATAAGCAATTTGGACCCGGACAATCAGCCAGGCTCACATTGGATAGCCATACACATCGATAAAAATAGAGTTGGTCAGTATTTTGATTCGTATGGCCGACCGCCTAAAGGCCATCACAAAGACTTCATGAACAGGAACGCAAAACAGTGGGATTTTAATCGGTTTAGATTGCAGCACGATTTAACTTCAGTGTGTGGAGAATATAGTTTAACATATTTGTACTATAAGTTTCATGGCAGTACAATGAAGGATTTTATTACATTATTCAGTAGCAATAACATTAATAATGATATATTTTTACACAAATTGTTTAATACATGTTTTAAAAGCAATAAAGAATAGGACATCACATGGTTTTATTAGTAATGCCCTCATTGCCCTCAGTAGCCTTTACAAGGTGCATTGAGTGCATTGAATCCTTTCCTCACACTGGTTATTTAGATAACTCAATCGCTGATGTCGAAAGGACAACATTTATGCTAGGTGATTAGTGTAATTATCACACGTTCGTCGAGTGCAGGTTAAGGAAGCATAGCATTCATTAAGGCTAATGAGTGGTAATTAGATGATGTAGAGTCAATTAAGTCTGTAAGCTATCTTGCGAACCGTTTGAGCTAGAACAAATTGGATGAGCGCAATCGATCGGGCGTGTGCCAAAACATAGAAAAAGACACCAAACTTTTTTTTTTTTTTTTTTTTTAGCCAGCGAAGTTCGCGACTGACGAATTTTTTCGCCGATTCGCCGGTTCTGGCTCTTGAGCCAGATCCGGTGAATCCAACGACCATGCTCGCCTCTCTAAATCGCAAGTTAAATAGACAGTTCGCACCAGAGAGTGCTCGCTTGATAACAAATTATGCATAATAAGAGTGTGTCTGTTTTAAGTTTTAACCATGCGAAATAAAGGCGATTTTAAGAGTTCCCACCAGGCGTAATTTAAAGAGTTCGCACCTGTAGCGCAGTATGCGAACTATCAAAATTGCGCCAACTGCGAACTCTTAAAATTGACAAGTTTTGAGAGATCGCACCTGAACGAAATATAAAAAAAAATAAAAAAATAAAAATCCGTCCTCGGACGAATCACCTGGCGTAGGGCTGAGTCTCAACAGGTCGCAGCACGACGCTGCTCTACCGAGCACAACACCCCGCCAGGAACGTAAGTCGTCTACAGACTATTCCGAGCCCCGACATCGAACTGAGTTAAATCCAGACCTTCGGAGCCGTGGTGCACGTGTTAAACCGTACGCACCGATCTCCGTGGTCCAAATGGGCTTCGACGTCACACCTTACGAAGTAAAGCGGAACTAGTAAAGTCACATTGTTTAGAGCCTCCCGACTCTCGGGGCTCCACAGTGAGCATATCCTTGCCGGATTCGGCTAGGCTGGCTTCGGCCTTAGAGGCGTTCAGGCATAATCCCGCGGATGGTAGCTTCGCACCACCGGCCGCTCGGCCGAGTGCATGAACCAAATGTCCGAAACTGCGGTTCCTCTCGTACTGAGCAGTATTACTTTCGCAACGACAAGCCATCAGTAGGGTAAAACTAACCTGTCTCACGACGGTCTAAACCCAGCTCACGTTCCCTTTTGATGGGTGAACAATCCAACGCTTGGCGAATTTTTCTTCGTAATGATAGTTTAACTGATGTGTATCCTATATAGGATTATGACAGCTACTTCGACCTATTTGTGAATCTGGTTTAAATAAAATAAACACTGAATTTAAAATGTCTTATTATTTCACTGATATATAATTCACAAACTTGATAGGTGGGTAATTTTAAACAATACGACTTTATTAGGGCGCGGTGGAGTGACGACTGGCGTAAGTACATACATGTACTAGCCTCGTAAAGTCAAACTGCAAGTATGCAATTTCATTAGTGTGCGTGATGACGCTTCATCAACCTTTTTGAACATTTTGGACATAAAAGTTATACAAAACAATTCAAAATTAAAAACTAATAAATCAAATATTACCAAGTCCTGAGTACATTCCTGTTAATAACAGTTAGAATCGCTGACTAGCGTTCTCAGTAAGTTGAGCGCTTGGTTTATCGCCCGGACGCAGGTTGGATAAACAAAGGCTGGATACTATTACAATTACAAGGTAATGCTAACTAAGTACTCAAGCTGTTTACAATATTTCTTAGAACTATGTTCCTAGAATGTAATTTATGAAGACAATGAATTATAATTCGAATACCAAATTGATATCGGTCTGTAATAAAAATTAACTCTATTATTAAATTACAAACTAAATTTAATAAAAATCTGTTACAATATTTATTATAAGTAACATGTTAAGGAGTAGCTTATATTACGTATGATATAAAAATATTACGTAGAAATAACTATGTTATTTAGAGATATTTATTTGAACATAGCAGCGTCAAACGTCCTTCATACCTTAAATTAAAAGAAAAAAAAGGTTTAAAGTTGACAAGTAGTTATTGAATTGATTAATGAACGTATTACCTAATATGATTAAGGGTAGCTGCCACCTGCTATATTTAAAAAAACGTCACCCTAAGTGACAACGCCGGAGAAAGCTAAGCTGCGGGCTCAATTCACCACACAGATCCCTAACGAAAATTACGATAATTAATCAATTCACTGAAAAGTAAATATACTAACTACTTAGGTTAAATACGTACCTTAAGTTAAGCTATCGTTCCTACGGAACCATGTGTCTGCATGGGTACTGGCTGCTGGTTATTCATCTCCTGACGCAACCATGAGCGAAGCGTCGAGCGACAGCGATTTCCCGCAAGATAAAAGAAAATTAATAACGCTATCACGAAAATTACGATTAATGCGTAAGAGTGTAGACTGATTTGGTTATCGACATTACCACCACTCTGTGCAATTATTATCTCCTCGCTCTTTCCCTTAACTGATGAATGACACATTTTGAAAAAAATAATAATAATTTCAACTTTAAAAGAACTGTAAGTAGATAAGTGGTGCTTTAGCGAAAGCCGATAAGTAAATGATAATTGAAATTCAATGAATGTATTACATTACTTAAGTAGGTACTTACCAAACTGCTTATTACTCTATTTACTCACTCCTTTATATGAGCGGTAGATATCAAAGCTACAAAACAAAACGACGAGGTGGTTTAATTAATCGACCACTTCGCGTTGTTTTAGTTTGAGTGGGATTTGAATTCCCGGATACGTCCAGAAAACGCACTTTTTTTACTTTAATAGTAGTGTTTTTAGGAACATCTGATGTTTTGTGAAAATTACCTTGAGCATCAGAATGTTCGAAACTAGGTAAATAAGCTGGCTTCAGACGATCAATCGAAATATTCGATTGTCTATTATTCAATTGAATAACGAATGTTTTGCCTAACCTCTTAACGATAGGGTATGGTCCCTCATATGGCGATTGTAGTGATTTTTTAACGAGATCATTACGGACAAAAACTTTTGTACAAGTACTTAAGTCTGGATGGACAAAAAATGTTTTCGAATCTCTGTGAATAAATGATTTGGACTTTAGGTTACCTATGGTTTCCTTTAAACGAGTGACATACTCTTCATCATTTATACATCGTTTGCTACTATCAAAATATTCGCCTGGAAGTCTTAATGTTCTTCCAAAGGTTAATTCGGCCGCACTTACACCGGTGTCGCTTCTTGGAGCGGCACGAAGTCCTAACATTACTGTATACATTTCCTGTATCCACGATGTGGAATTATTTAACCTAGCCATCAAGGCTGCTTTAAAACTACGATGCCAACGCTCTATAGTACCGTTTGCTTGGGGGTGGTATGGACTTGTTTTTAGTTTGTTTACGCCTAAAAACTGCATAAGTTGTCTAAATAGACTACTCTCGAACTGCCTGCCCTGGTTGCTTGTTAGCTTAATAGGACAACCATAGCGAGTGATCCAGCCCTCATAAAGTGTTCTGGCTACTGTATTGGCTGTAATGTCTTTTAATGGAAATGCTTCGGGCCACCCTGTTTGCCTATCTATCATAGTCAAACAGTACCTATACCCTTCAGCTGATGTTGTCAATGGACCTACTATGTCAATGTGTAAATGTTCAAATCGATCCACTGCTGGAAATCGACCTAACTGTGACACTGTGTGTCGTTGGACTTTTGATTTTTGACACTTGATACAAGTTTTAGTCCATGTTTTTATGTCTTTATTCATGCCTGGCCAAAAATATCGTGTTGATATTAGTTTACGTGTATTTCACATTCCAGGATGACTCAAATTGTGAACTGAATAAAACGCTACTTTCCTAAATCGCTCGGGTAGATAGGGCCTTATATTTTCTGTTGAAGCTTCACAAAATATATGAGTCGAAGAGTTGGGTAACAATACCTTCTTTATAAGAACGTTGTTACTCGATACCGCATTCCAGTTAGTGACGTAACTGTCGCTGCGCTGGGAATCAGCAACTTCTTCGTAATCCAAAGTACTTGGACACGTTATTGTTTCGATTCTGCTTAATGCATCGGCTACAATGTTATCTTGACCTACTATGTGGCGTATATCGGAGGTGAATTCGCTAATAAACATAAGTTGCCTGGTTTTTCTAGGCGTTTCTTTGTTACTAGTTAGCTTGGAGAAGGCGAATGTTAATGGTTTGTGATCTGTATAAATCGCAAGTTCCCTGCCTTCGAACATTTGACGAAAGTGAATGATCGCTAGGTATATCGCTAATAATTCACGGTCGTATGTACTATATTTCTCCTGTGCCTCGGTCAATTTACGAGAAAAATAACCTAATGGTTGCCATTGTCTGTCAACTAGCTGTTGTAAGACAGCTCCTACACATGTATTCGATGCGTCGGTCATTAACGCTATTGGAATACCGGGTGCTGGGTACGATAATATCGTGGCTGCCTGAAGGTTTTCTTTACATTTAATGAAAGCTGTGTTAGCTTCGTCTGACCAATTAATTATTGCCTTGTCGTTTTTCTTGGCATTGTGCAAATACTTATGAAGCTCTGCTTGATAAGAAACTGCGTTAGGTAAATGAGGCCTATAGAAATTAATCATTCCTAAAAATCGTCTTAAGTCAGCTACTGTAACTGGCCTTGGAAATTCCATAATAGCCTTGACTTTTTCACTGGACGGACTGATGCCTTGGGCTGTAACCTCGTGACCTAAAAAATCTAATTTCTCTACGGCAAATACACATTTAGACAAATTAATTGTAACGCCGTATTTGTTCAAATGTTTAAACAATGCATTTAGATGTTGATCGTGCTGTTTACTCGATGAGCTAGCGACGATGATGTCATCGATATAGCAGAATATGAACTCTGTACTGGGCTCGAACGTACCGTCGTCACGTTTGATACCTAAACCCTGTAATACAGTGTTATTCATGAAACGTTGAAAAGACTGTGCCCCGTTCCTCAAACCGAAGCCCATTTTGGGAAAATCCCATAATCCGAAAGGAGTTATTATGGCAGCCTTTTCCACGTCTTCTGGTGCAATAGGAATACAATGGTATGCTCTATTTATATCGATTTTACTGAAAATGGACTTACCTGCCAACATATAAGTAAATCGTGTAGTCGTGGTATCGGATACCTATCCGGCTTCGTAATTGCGTTAAGTCGCCTGTAATCCCCACAAGGATGGATTTCTCCATTCTTTTTTGGTACAACGTGCAACGGACTCGACCACGAACTTTTTGATGGACGGCAAATGCCTAGTTCCTGCATAATACGAAATTCATTACTAACCTTTTTATACCGGTCTGGTGGAAGTGGGCGCGCGCGCGCATGCACTGGTGGACCAGTCGTCTCTATATGATGAAACACATCATGCTTAGGAAGTTCCTTAAACGAGACAGGTTTAGTTATGTCAGGATATTTAGACAGAAGTCTAAAGTACGGATGTGACTCATCCATGGTACTCAACGTATGTTGATTGCAGCAGACAATTGAACCTACTATGTTCAAATTTGTTACACCGTCGATTAACCTACGGTTATTTAAATCAACAATTAGCTTATGGTGTGAAAGAAAGTCTGCTCCTAATATGGGTTGATTTACTGCAGCTATAATAAATGTCCACTGGTACGGCCTACGCATTTTTAGGTTCAACACTAGAGTTTTCACTCCGAAAGTCTTTATCTCCGTACCGTTAGCTGCGTAAAGTGTATATTTAGCACTTTTATCACCATGAGCGTTTTTAAAACGAGCTGGGAGCACAGAAACGTTAGCGCCGGTATCAACCAAAAACTTAATGTTCGAGGAAATGTCTGTAATACAAAGACGGTTGTTACTCACTGTACACGCACCCGCCGCTGCATGTACTTGACCTAGTTTTCCTGGTTCCTGGATATGGTCTTCTTCCAAGTGCAGGGTGGAATACAGCGTACTGCTTTGTCCTGCCACTTCCGGTGGTAAAAGCACAACCAGTTGGGTGGTCGCTGCTTGCTTCTGTGATTGCTCGAGTTGGATCTTCGGTCATATTACCGTCCTCTTGAATGAGACCTATACCTATGGCTGTTCCGTAGCTGATCGAACCTTTTATTTAGTTTCTGTATCTCAGCGATTATTCCGGCCATTTCGCTTCTCTTCCCCTTTGACGAGCTGGTAGACGAGCTGGTAGACGAGCTGGTAGACGAACTGGTTGACGGCTGCATGACCTCTGATATGCGTGATGGTTCTGTCGATTCCATGATCTTATCAGCCAATCGCGCGAGGACGTTGATGTCAGATGTATCTGCTACTGCGATGATACCACGTACTGATGATGGGAGATGTCCCTGCCAAAGAATTTTTAGCGTCGCATCAGGCAGTTTGTCTTTTGCTAAGTCTTTCATTTTCCGAAGAAGCTGAGAGGGCTTCTGGTCTCCTAGATCCATCTCTCGTATTAGCTTTTGGACTTGACGTGTTTCCGACTCTTCGTATATAAGAAGTAGTCTTTCTTTAATCGCATCGTATCTCTTTTCTTCCGGTGGACTGGTGAGGATGTCGGTGACTTGCTGTATTACCTCTTTTGATAACTTTGTAATGACCAGGTTAAATTTGGTCTCATCTCCCAATCGCTGTGGCGCCAGTATAGCTTCCGTCTGAAGAAACCACAGCCGCGGCTGGTCGACCCAAAATTCAGGTACTCGCGATGCCACTGTTATCGCTGCTAAGCTGGTATTTTCTTCTTTAACAACGATGTTTGATGGTACGGCCGCTGGTGATGTCACGGGAGCACTCCCCGGAGTTGGTTGAGACATATTTGATATTTGATGAACACGATTTTTAACACAAAAAAATAAGTCCAAAATTATTTTTCACCGCCCCGTCGTATGTTTATGAGCCGCCACTATTTTAGAGTTCGGGGTCACCAATTTAACTGATGCGTATCCTATATAGGATTATGACAGCTACTTCGAACTATTTGTGAATCTGGTTTAAATAAAATAAACACTGAATTTAAAATGTCTTATTATTTCACTGATATATAATTCACAAACTTGATAGGTGGGTAATTTTAAACAATACGACTTTATTAGGGCGCGGTGGAGTGACGACTGGCGTAAGTACATACATGTACTAGCCTCGTAAAGTCAAACTGCAAGTATGCAATTTCATTAGTGTGCGTGATGACGCTACAATAGGAAGAGCCGACATCGAAGGATCAAAAAGCAACGTCGCTATGAACGTTTGGCTGCCACAAGCCAGTTATCCCTGTGGTAACTTTTCTGGCACCTCTTGCTAAAAACTCTTTAGTACTAAAGGATCGATAGGCCGTGCTTTCGCAGTCCCTATGCGTACTGAACATCTGGATCAAGCCAGCTTTTGCCCTTTTGCTCCACGCGAGGTTTCCGTCCTCGCTGAGCTGGCCTTAGGACACCTGCGTTCTTTGACAGACGTACCGCCTCAGTCAAACTCCCCGCCTGGCAGTGTCCTCGAACCGGATCACGCGGGAGTTGTACGGCGACGAGCGTTGCCGCCACGTCGCCATTCTGCACGCTTGGAACGAAACACCGTGCGCCCGCCGATAAAATCGACCGCGACCTACGCTTGTGCCAACTCCAAGCGAACTTCACAAGTCGCCTGAAGTTGTCCACACTGCTGACGAGGTCGGCGTGAAAAACCGGCCCCTCCTCAGCACCTTGACGCCCAATCGCGCCAAGCATCTCCGCCCGTAAGTCCGCATAGAGCGGGCATTCCCACAACACGTGATCCCTGGTCTCGCTCTGCTCGCCACACCCACACTCACTCGTGCTATTGAGAGCCATATCCTTCAGCCGCTTACGAAAGCAGCCGTGCCCCGTAAGCATCTGCGACGTCGTGTGGTCCGGTTCCACCCAGTGCGCCTTCATGCGCTCGCCCACGTCTGGGAAGAACTGGAACAACTCCCGTCCCTTCTCCTCATGCTCCCAACGTTCTTGCCATGACACCATCACATCCGTGTCAACAGCACGCCTCACATGGCTATGCTCCCCCTTCGGTCTGCCCTCAATTTCCGCTAACCTACGCCCCGCCCTAATCAACGCCAAATCCGCCGGCAGAACACCAGCCAATACCGGCAGAGCTAAAGTGCTACAAGACCTATACGCCTTTGTGAGCAGCACCATCGCTGGCCTTTGAGTGCGCAGGAGGACGCTGCGAACGACGTGAACCGAGGCTCTATGGTACCAAACGCGTGCAGCATAAGTGACAGTGGCCACGTACGTCCCTAGGGTTGCAAAAAACGGTTTTTTTTCTGCCTTGAAAAAAAACCTGAAAAAAAACAGTTTTTTTTCTGGAATATGTTTTTTTTCATAAGTACGGAATCTCTCATTTGTTTAGCATGTAATACTTTTAAACGATAGTTTTAGACTTTATGTTAACAACTTATATTCTGGTTTTATAAAAATAACATTAATGAAATCTGTAATGGTAGTTATCGCCATTTACTGTTGGCAACAGAAAATTCCGAAGAACCAGAAAATTCTGACGATGACAGAACTAGTGTTAGGACTAGCAGCAGTGATGCTGATAGTTTTTTAGAATAATTTTGTTACAACATACATAAAATGTACGTACCTAATTAATTAATCTTGATTAGTTTTAAGTTACTTACGTAAATAAACCATGAAAAACCGCTATTGTCGTATTATTTGTTGGTATGAAAAAAAACCTTATTTAGAAAAAAAACAATGGCGCCAGGTTTTTTTTCATGAATTTGAAAAAAAACATTTAGTTTTTTTTCTATTTGCAACCCTATACGTCCCCAAATACAATACACTTAGTGCCCGATACCGAACACCCCAAGAATTTGCTGATATTCGTGCCATTTTACCGAAACATTTACTTGCCCTTTCACCTATTGATGCCGCATGGGGTGCAAATGAAAGGCTGGAGTCAATGACGACTCCAAGCACTATGGCTTCAGTAACCGGACGTATCGACGTTTCCGATCCACTGAACTTTAGCAATGGTGGCCGCTGAAATCTCCCTTTCAGTGTTAGCGTTTGGGACTTGGTCGGAGCGAAGTTTAGCCTATTCCTGGCCCCCCACTCCGCTACCAGTCCCAGCACAGCAACTCCCTTCCTCTCTAACTCTGCCCGTGCATCACCAGCTATCAGTACCGTTACGTCATCCGCGTATGCCAAAAACTGCACCCCATCTGGCACCGGAAGCAAAGATTTCAATATCGTAGATATGCCCAGACCCCGAAAACTGTTGCATTGTATTTGAATGTGTGCGTTAACAAAGTGCTGATGCACTAGTAGACGCACACATACTTAAAAATCGTGATTTTGTCTATTAACTTAACTGTTGATATTACCATTAAATGTGCAATCATATTGCACACACTTTTGAGAACAAATAAACGTCCTCTAAGTCCTGAAATTAAAAATATGTGTTGTTGTCTAGAAAGTGTGCAATCTATGTATGGTCAGCAAACTCATCAGATTACAAGCAAAATAATAGTAATTAAACTGTGTAATAAAAGTTGTGGAGTGGTAAATAAATTAAAACACGTTATTACAAATAATGCCTATTAATTGGCAGAGAGATGGCGCAGCCATACGTGTAAACATTGAGCTCCGTTATTTTCGTTACAAATAAATAGAAAAAATGTCTTTTTTACCATTAAACTCATTATAATCGAGAAATAGTAACGTGTATCGAGTGTACAAACGTTATCTTATACTAACTTTACTGATAAACAAAGATTTTGTACTGATAAAGACAACAAAGTGATGTTGAACAATGAAAAAGTTATTTGATTACAGTCTTCTTAACACAAAAGACAGTGAACGTAGTAAATAGTGTGGTAAATATACATAAACTTTATATCAGTGAAAAAGTGAATCAAATTAACAGATAACAATATTTTTGTTGTGCTTAAAAATACTGTTGACGGCGCGCAAATACCTACCTACATTAAAAAATAAATAATTGTATGTCGATCTTGGGCCCCTAGTTCCAATCTCTAAGAGGTTAAACTTTTTGCGCTCAAAGAAAAATATATAAATGAGAGAATAGCAGTAAGACACGCTACCTCCGTGCCTAAGTGGTGTCTTTGTGCTAGTTGCCCTATACTAACTATGAAGGTACCTGCAAAGATAGCAAAAAAAAAAATTTGCTCAAGCTCCTTCTGCGCTCACCAAAAGCCCGGTAACTCAGTCATGACCCCAGGAGGTCAACTGAATTTAAATCCATCCGAAAAAAAAAGAAAAAAAAGACACGCCGCCTTTAGTAAAATTATCTAGCGGAAATCTAAAATATTAAATTAAAACAAATGTATCAAATAATTAAATTATTTATCTTCTAAAATATGAGAAATATTTTTTTTAAATGTATTACGCATTTATTTAGTGGTTACCACTACCAACATTGCATGCAATAAATTAAAACTCAATGACGCGGCGGCGCAGGCGGTGACTACGCTCTTGAATCGGCTGACGCTACCGTGCATATCTCTATATCCATTGGTAGATGATCCCTTATAAAGCGCAGCCTCAGTACACCCGCGTGTCTGTATATATTGGTTTTATATCGCACTGTGTCTGTTTTAGAATGCACCGAGAAAATAGTGTCGTATCTTTTTCTCCTGAAGTGGTTGTTCATACTACTGTCTCTTTCATGCAATTTGCGTGCAATCGCCATATTAACTTGAATAATTTACACACCGGAAAGAAAAAATAGTTATTTAATTAAATCACAATACTTAGAAGTGAAATGTTACACCTTTGGCTTTATTTGTGTTTTTGGAGTTGTTGTTGCACTTGCGAAATGCACACGATGGCATTTTGTGACACATCTCATAGAAAATCGTCAACATTACAACACGACCAGCTGGCACTGTGTCTAGATGTGCACTGAGTCCAAATGAGCGAGCTATCTTATTTCACGTGGAAACATTTCGGCGCGGTCACTCAACGGTAAGGGCATATCTACGGTATTGAAATCGTTGACCGGAAGGCTGTAGCGTTCGCCTTTGGGGCATGCTACGTTTTCAGCTAAATAATACTTACGAGTTAGGTAGGCTTGCTTTATTTATGTATTTGGACATATTGTTTTGTTCCATTAGCGTCTATTTAGGCCTCTTCACGCCAAAGACCATGTTTTTATATCCTTACGATGTAATTTCTCTTATTTAGGCTAAAACTAGACATTCATTTTATATTTTTCTGACGTTACCAGGATAAACAAACTGTCGTACTGTCATAATATTTTCTTCTATATTCAAATTTTTGGCTTGAAAACCTTTTTGAACCTGTTCTTTGTTATAGGTTTTAATAGTTTTCGATTCAAATTTGACTGCCTGGTTAGAAATTTTGAATTTTAAAAATAAGTTACCTGCTAGTTTCGAACTATAATTTTGTAATTAGAATGACAACTATAATTTTAGAATAAGAATGTCAAATTTTGTATAAAAACCGGCTCCTGTTTCAAATAAAATCAGTCTACCTCAGTCTAGCTCAGAGTCTACCTCAGAGTCTAGCTCAGAGTCTTAACCGGAGTCTAGTGGAGAAGCCTAGTCTGAGCCTGGACTTTTACTCTACCTTTCTGAAGTTTTATTTTACAACATAAGACCACAAGCACCGGATTTGGAAAGTAGTACCACGGTGTACCTGCCATCTGCCGTGAAGATATCCTGGACACCAGGGCTGCGCGTCCCCAGTGACACGTCCGTGCCGGAGTTGTCTCATACCTCACGAGACACGACACGTCCACGTCAGGGTCTGTCTCCACCCTCGGCTGACGTAGTCGTGCCAGAAGGGTTAAAAGCCTTCGCCATCCTCGGTGGCCATCTGGGCCACCTGAGTTGCGGGGCCATCATCATTCTCGGGGCTGACTGAGCCGCCTGATCTTCGGGACATTGCCATCCTCGGTGACCGTCTGGGTCACCTTGAGCTGCGGGACTTCACCATCTTCGGGGTCGTCTGTGTCACCTGAGCTACGACTTCGAGTGGCCATCTACGTCGACGGGGCCGCCCGCACCGCCTGGCCTGGCTCTTCGGGTGTTCAACAACTCCTGACCGTTGCCACCTCTGATCCGCCTTCATCGCCGGAGCCCCCTTTCGCCCGGATGTCTCCGCCATAAGGTTGCCTCAAATCCATCACTCGTTAGAAGCAGTACCTGTAGTAGTCTAGTGGCTTGAAGATTTATTTATACTCCCTAGCTACTAAATTAGGTGGTATAACGTACCTAGGCAGATCGTAGCACGTCTACGTTGACTAAGGAGGTCTAGATACTTTTGTTTTCCTATTTTTACATGCAGCTTGCGGTTCGCCTTGGAATGACCTTCTAGACGAAGCGTAACGTTACAAGGCGGAGCAAATCGTCCAAAAGAACGTTCCATAGCGTGGGTCCCAGTACCGAGCCCTGAGGGCATCCCATTGTGGACGTTTTCCACAACACCCGATCACCCACAATCATGGCCACCCTGCGGTCGCAAAAGTAGCTCGCCAACATTCTGTAAATGTTTGGCGGACAGCCTCCACGCTTCGCCTTAACCATGATCATAGGCCACCAGGCGTTGTCAAAGGCACCTGATATATCTAAGAATATTGCCTGCAGATATTTGGTTCGACATTCGTTCACAGCCTCCAGTAGCGACCCTAGGGCCGTAGATGTTGACCGCCCAGGCCTGAACCCATGCTGGCAACCAGAGAGACTCCTCGTGAGCTCCGGAATACTCCACAGCATCACTCTCTCCAAGACCTTGCCAAGCACGGGCAACAAAGTGATAGGCCGGTATGTCTTAGGATCTGTCAGCGGTTTTCCGTTGCCTTTGGGCATGACCAGTAGCCGCCCGTCTTTCCAGACTGAAGGGAAAGTGCCCTCAGATACGCACTTGTTAACATGGGTGAATTCTATACCAGCAGATTTCCACACGTGTTTCAGCATTTTGCTGACAATGCCATCCAAACCTGGAGCCGTGTTAGGAAGGGACATTACGATCCTTCGCAGCGACTCACAGTCAATAGGATTTGCTAGTTGGCCTGATGGTATTATGGCAGCAGCTATCCTGACCTGTCGGTGATATTTGGTGTCTGTCGAGATGTCGTCATCTGGGCAAAGCGACGACATAAGCGCAGTCATAGACTCGCCCACATCATTCGCTCCATCCGATCCTAAATATGCTACCCCGTTAATTACGTTGGCTGGAGGTCGCGCGCGGCCACACGCCTCTCTGTACGCAAGTCCCCAGGGGTCCTGGTTTCCAGTGTCAGCAAGATTCCTGAAAAACTCCAGCTCTGTAGATTTCATAGCCCTTCTATATTCAGCCCGGTACAGATGAAATCTCACTTTTGCCTCTAGCTCGAGTTCACCCCCAAACTTTCTGAACTTTTGCCATTCCCGTCGCGCCTTCAATTGTCTGCGCCTGAGCCTGTCAAGGTTTGGCGTCCACCATTCGTAACCGCGGTCCGTGGTGATCGCTTTCACCGTGCCTAGGCACTCAGTCGCGGCACGCTCAATAAGCTCAGAGAAGGATTTACTCCAAACCTCAGCTGGCTCCCCCAGCCTTAACCTACCTACTCGGGCATGTATGGTGGCCTCGAAGGACCTTCAGTCCACTCCTCGTGTTCTATAGAGCCGCGGGGACACAGGTTCTGTGCACCGCACGACAGCACTAGTGCAGGGATGATCTATCATAAATGTGATAAAGCGGTGATCGCTTGTCGAAATGTCACGCACCCACCAGTCGCGGAGGCGAACGCCACGCGTGCTGAGGGTGACGTCGATATTTGACTCGCCATTCGACGTGCTAAAAGTATACAGCTGGCCCTCCCGGTTGTGTACCACTAGGTTCCGGCTATAGATCAGATCCTCCATCTTGGCTCGTCGGCTGGTTATAATGTTGCCTCTCCCGACATAGTGCCGGGGTTCTGAGTGCCATAACGGGGAGTGAGCGTTAACGTCCCCCCCAACCGTTATCCCTGTGGTAACTTTTCTGGCACCTCTTGCTGAAAACTCTTTAGTACTAAAGGATCGATAGGCTGTGCTTTCGCAGTCCCTATGCGTACTGAACATCTGGATCAAGCCAGCTTTTGCCCAAAAAAGCTTTTGAGCAAAAGCTCCACGCGAGGTTTCCGTCCTCGCTGAGCTGGCCTTAGGACACCTGCGTTATTCTTTGACAGATGTACCGCCTCAGTCAAACTCCCCGCCTGGCAGTGTTTTCGAACCGGATCACGCGGGAGTTGTACGGCGACGAGCGTTGTCGCCACGTCGCCACTCTGCACGCTTGGAACGAAACACCGTGCGCCCGCCGCTAAAATCGACCGCGCACCGCTTCCGCCCAACCGAGTAAGTAATGAAACAATGAAAGTAGTGGTTTTTCAGCGACGACCGCGAACGATCTCCCACTTATGCTACACCTCTCATGTCTCCTAACAATGCCAGACTAGAGTCAAGCTCAACAGGGTATTCTTTCCCCGCTGATTCTCCCAAGCTCGTTCCCTTGGCTGTGGTTTCGCTAGATAGTAGATAGGGACATCCCTCCAACCTCCCATGGTCCTACCAACCTTATACGGGCCGAGACTGCGAGAGATGCGCCACATAAGTGTGGCTCATCTCTCTACAAATGTTTTCCTATACACTGTCCCGCCACTCTCCCCATTCTGGGGCATGGTAACACACAAAAACGTACTTCATCGCCGGGCTGTTCGACTCCGTACCGTTCCATGTTCCCTCCCTTCCCAGAGCTAAGGTGAATAAATACATAAATAAGTATATACATAACAAATAAATAAATAAATTACGTATACTCCTCCGCACGCCTTCTGTGGTGCCAACTTCGTGCAAACTTTTACAGCAACGCAAAGTTGTCACTGCTACTTACTAAATCCGCATGAAATATCGATCCCTCCTGAGCACCCGCGCGCCTAATCCCGCCTAGCATAACCCCCCTAAGTCCTCATAAAGTGGACACTCCCACAAAACATGATCCCGCGTCTCCTCGAGTTCTCCGCATCCGCACGCGCTAGTGTCGCATAAGGTAAGGTCCCTGAGACGTTTCCAAAACAACCGTATCCTGACAAATTCTGTGAGGTCTCATGGTCTGGCTCCACCCAGTGCGCTTTCGTGCGCACGCCCACATCTGGGAAGAAACTAAACAACTCCCGCCCCTTTTCCACGCATTCCCACCTATCCTGCCATGACACCATCACCTCAGCGTCCAACTACCCTACGTATACGGCGGTAGATCTCCTTCGGCTGGTTCTCAACTTCCGCTAACCTTCGACCCGCCCTAACCAACGCATAGAATAGGAAAACAAAAGTATCTAAACCTCCTTAGTCAACGTAGACATGCTACGATCGGCCTAGATATGTTGTAACACCTAATTTAGTTGCTAGGGAGTATAAATAAATCTTCAAGCCTCTAGATTACTACAGGTACTGCTTCTAACGAGTGATGGATTAGAGGCAACCTTATGGCGGAGACATCCGGGCGAAAGGTGGCTCTGGCAATGAAGGGGGACCGGAGGTGGCAATGGTCAGGAGCCGTTGATCACCCGAAGAGGCATTGTGGGCGGCCCTGTCGACGTAGATGGCCACTCGAAGTCGTAGCTCAGATGACACAGACGACCCGAAGATGGCGAAGTCCCGCAGCTCAAGGTGACCCAGACGGCCACCGAGGATAAATAAATAAAATAAATAAATAATGCTGGACAGTTTACACAACGATGGCGACGACCCGAAGTTCAGGCGGCTCAGACAGCCCCCGAGGATGATGATGGCCCGCAACTCAGGTGGCCCAGATGGCCACCGAGGATGGCGATGGCTTTAAACCCCACTGACACACAGCGACTACGTCGGCCGAGGGTGGAGGCAAACCCTGACGTGGACGTGTCGTATCTCGTGCGTGAGGTATGAGACAACTCCGGCAAGGACGTGTCACAGGGGAAACGCAGCCCTGGTGTCCAGGATATCTTCACGGCAGGTACACCGTGGTACTACTTTTCAAAACCAGTGCTTGCTGTCTTATGTTTATAAAATAAAACTTCAGAAATGTAGAGGTTAAGTCCAGGCTCAGACTAGGCTTCTCCACTAGACTCCGGATTAAACTGATTTTATTTGAAAAAGGGGCCGGCTTTTATACCAAATGTTACATTCTTAATCTAAATCCAAAATTCTCGTTCCAAACTCGTAAGTAACTTATTTTTAAAATTCTAAATTCTAAACCAGGCAGTTAAATTATGCGAAGTTTGAATCGAAAACTATCAAAAACTATATAAAAAAACAGGTCCAAAAAGGTTTTCACGCCAAATATTTGAATACAGAAGAAAATATCATGACAGGACGACAGCTTGTTTATCATAGAATCATCATAAAAATATAAAATGAATGGCTAGTTTTTAGCCTAAATAAGAGAAATTACATTAATAGGATATAAAAATATGGTTTTTGGCGTGAAGAACCTAATATACAGACTAATGAAACAAAACAATATGTCCAAATCTACACTATCTACACTAATATTATAAAGAGGAAAGATTTGTACCTATTTTTGTATGTTTGTATGTATGTAATGAATAGGCTCAAAAAGTACTGGGCCGATTTAAAAAATTCTTTCACCATTGGAAAGCTACATTCACCCTGAGTGACATAGGCTACCAGGGGAGGGGATAGGAAAGGGGGGGGGCTGTTTTTCATCCTGAAACTACCCGTGCGAAGCCGGGACGAGTCGCTAGTCTAATATATAAAAGGCTTTGTCCTGACTGACTGACTCAACGAGGTCCAACGCACAGCCTAAACCGCAGGACGTAGAGACTTGAAATTTGGAGGGTGTGTTCGTCTCGATGCGTAAGGTTGTACTAAGAAAGGAATTTTGAAAATTCGCATGCTAAGGGGTCCAAAATGCGGTTCTAACTTAAAAGAAAAATGCTCTGTATTTCGGAAACCGTTCGTAGTAGAACCATGAAATTTGACATGGAGATTCCTCAAATAAAATTAACAAACACGTATTTCAGCGATTCCTGAAATTTTCCTGAAAAATGGCAGGGGAACGTTTTCTTTGTAAAAAAATAAAAAAACTTTAGTTTTTACAACGCACAGGCTAAACCGCTGGTCGTAGAGACTTGAAATTTGGAGAGTGTAGTCCTTTTAGGGTTCAAAAGTGTACTTAAGAAGGAATTTGGTAAATTCGCTCCCTTAGGGGTCCATAAAGGGCTTTTAATGTATACACATTGCGTTTTGCAGCGCACAGCCTAAACCGCTGGACCTAGATACATGAAATTTGGAGGATGTATTCCTTTTTGGGTGTAGGGGTGTACTAAGTAAGGATTTTGGAAAATTCACCCTGTAAGGGGTCCAAAACGGCTTTTAATGTAAGACTAAAATGCTTCGTATTTCGGAAACCGTTGGTAGTAGATACTTGAAAATTTACAGGTAGATTCCTTATATAAAAATAGAAAAAATATATTTCAGCAGTACCTGAAATTTTGCTGAAACAAGCCATGGGAACGTTTTGTTTGTAAATAAAAACACTTTACGTTTTAGCCAGATTTCAGCGTATTTTGACGATTTAAAAGTTAGTATAGTCATTGAGATCAAAATATTTTCAGGACCTCAAGGTTCAAATGGGACCCCTAAATTAAAAAACTTGAGTATGGTGTCGTTTCAAAGGTCGTTTCACGGTGTAATTGTTGAAATTAAAATATTTTCAGGACCTCAGGGATAAAATGGGACCTCTAAATTAAAAATCTTGAGTATGGTTTCAAAGGTTGTTTCACGGTGTCATTGTTGAGATCGAAATATTTTAAGGACCACAGGGTTTAATGGGACCCCTAAATTGAAAAACTTGAGTATGGTTTCATAGGTTGTTTCACGGTGTTATTGTTGAGATTGAAATATTTTAAGGACCTCAGGGATAAAATGGGACCCCTAAACTGAAAAACTTAAGTTCGGTGTCGTTTCAAACGTCGTTTCACAGTGTCGTTGTTAAAATTAAAATATTTTCAGAAAATAAAGGGTAAAATGTGACCCCTAAATTGAAAAACTTGAGTGTGGTGTTGTTTCAAAAGTCGTATCACGGGGTGGTTGTTGATGTTTAAGTTGTTGTCTGCACGCCGCGCCGGAGATGTTTTAAAACTATGCGCGGACGAAGTCGTGCGCGGGTCATCTAGTACATAAATAAAACAAGCCTACCTAACTCGTAAGTATTATTAGCTGAAAACGTAGCATGCCCCAAAGGCAAACGCTACACGTGAACTGTCGCGCGATGGTACCAGACTCTGGCAGCGTACGTAACCGTGGCCACATACGTCCCCAGGTACAGCACCCTAAGCGCACAGTAGCGGACACCCCATGAATTTGTGGAAATACGAGCCATTTTGGTAAAACATTTACTGGCCCTTTCACCTATAGATGCCGCATGGGGTGCGAATGAAAGGGTGGTGTCAACTACGACGCCCAACACCATGGCCTCTGATACTGTGCGGATCGATGTGTCTGACGCGTTAGTCTTAAGTTGGGGCGGCCGTTTCATTTTCCCTTTAAGGGTCAAAGTTACAGACTTGGCCGGAGCAAAGTTTAGCCTGTTACGGGCCCCCCACTCCGCTGCCAGTCCTAGCACGGCGGCTGCCTTTCTTTCTATCTCTCTACGAGCATCCCCATCTACCAACACCGTCACATCGTCCGCATAAGCCAAAAAGGACACCCCATCCGGTACCGGTAGGCTGAGCAGATCATCCATCAATATATTCCATAGGGCAAACCCTATGGAATATATTGATGGATGCTCGGTGCTGGGTCAAAACCCAGCACCGAGCCCTGAGGGCAGCCCATCGTGGATGTCTTCCACACAGCCCGGCCGCCCGCGATCATGGCCACCCTGCGATCGCGGAAGTAGCTCCCCAACAATCTATAGATGTTTGGGGGGCAACCTCCGCGCTTCGCCTTGACCTTAATCATGGGCCACAAAGCGTTGTCGAAGGCTCCAGATATATCAAGAAAGATAGCTAGAAGATATTTCGCCTTGCATTCTTTGACCGCGCTCAAAAGTGCTCCTAAGGCCGTTGACGTTGACCGCCCAGGCATGAACCCGTGCTGGCAGTCGGAGATTCCCCGGGTGAGCTCTGGTAAACTCCAAAGCTGCACCCTTTCCAGGACTTTACCGAGAACCGGCAGCAAAGTTATAGGCCGGTACGCCTTAGGGTCCGTCAGCGGCCAACCGTTGCCCTTGGGCAGGATCAGAAGTCGGCCATCCTTCCATACTGACGGAAAGATACCTTCCGCTACGCATTTATTTATAACGTGGGTGAACTCCGACCCCGCAACCTTCCAAACGTGCCTGATCATCCTACCTTCAATACCATCCATCCCCGGGGACGTGTTGGGGAGAGACATGACAATCCGTTCTAGGGACTCGCGGTCGATGTTCCTTGAGTTGGCGCCCGAGGGTACCAGTGCAGCAGCGACTCTGAGCTGCCGGTGATAGCAAGTGTCGGTCGTGGGGTCCTCGTCCGGACAGAGCGACGACATCAGCGCAGTCATCGACCCGCCCACGTCGCTCGTTTCGGAACCTAAGAAGGTGACTCCATTCACAACATTCACCGGAGGTCGAGCACGTCCGCACGCCGCCCTGTATGCCAGCCCCCATGGGTCCTGGTTTCCAGAGTCTGCCAGTTTCCGGAAAAAATCTATCTCAGCAGAATCCATCGCCGATCTATATTCAGCTCTGGACTTGTGGAACTTGTCCCTGGCATCCTGTTCAACCATACCCTCATACTTCCTGACCCTTTGCCAAGCCCGTCGCGCTCTAATATTGTTGCGTCGGAGTCTGTCAAGGTTCGGCGTCCACCACTCATACCCGCGGTCTGTGGTGACCGCTTTCACCGTACCTAGACACTCGGTCGCAGCACGCTCGACGAGCTCGGTGAAGGCCCCACTCAGGTTTTCGGCTCTGCCTCCCAGGGGTAATCTCCCCACGCGAGCGTGAATAGTGGCCTGAAACGCTCTCCAATCGACCCCCTTGTTCGGTAACGCCGAGGATTTATAGGCCCTGTACTCCGCACCACGGTCCTTGTGGTATTGTGGTCAACAGCAAAGGAAATGAAACGGTGGTCACTTGACGAAATGTCACACACCCGCCAGTCGCGGACGCAAACGCCACGCGTGCCGAGGGTGACGTCCATATTTGACTCACCGTTTGCTGTGCTGAAAGTGAAAAGATGACCACATACGTTATGTACCACAAGGCTGCGGCTGTGAATGAGATTCTCCATCTGGGCTCGGCGATCAGTTACAGTATGGGCTCTCCCAACATAATGTCGGGGCTCCGAGTGCCGCAACGGGGAATGGGAATTGAAGTGCCCCGTCCCCGTCCCCCCCACCAGAACCGCCTTATCCTTCAAGAGGTCCAGCGCCTTCTCCAATTGGTGAATGTGGGTACCGATAACCACCGTACTGAAAGTACGTTGAGACCACAAATAAATCCAGCTCCTCTATATGGCAGCACACAAAGTGATCCTTAGATAGGTGGTGCAGCACTGCACACGGCTTGGAGCGGTTACGCAAATAAATGCCCGCTCCGGAGTTCTCCCCAAACTGGATAATCAACCCGGCTGTTGAATATTGTTCTTGTACCAGAACAATGTCTAGGCCGAGTGGGTCCGCGATTGCAGGGAGCTCCCTCGTGGCAGTAGCTGCACCACCTTAATTGATTTGACCCACTTTGATAGTTCCATATTGAATTTGCTGGATCAGCTGCTCCTCTGCGTAGAGCCACGCTGGACAGCTCTTTGACGTCGTGTGCGCACTGTCACGCTTAAAGCGTTTGCAGGTAGCGCAACATAGGATAGTGGCACCACACTTGTCCGCACGATGCCCCACTTCCCCATATCGACCGCAAGTCTCCTCCTTCGCACGGCAGAACTTCTCTGGGTGCCCGTACTGTTGGCACTTGTTACAGCAGGTGACGCGAACGAAGTCGCACACCTCAACCTGCTGCTACCCAATGAAGACCGAGCCACGGACCACAAGAGCTTCACGCATACGCGCACTGCACTCATAGACCATAGTGGTTTCCTGGTACGGGCTGCCTCTGCGCGACCTCTTGAAAGCGCCTGCACTGAAGCGAGTGGCCAGTCTGGGTCCCTCTCGAAGTTGAGCTCCCAGAGCTCGTCTACCACGCGCTCGAAGGAAGGGTCCCCGTCCACATTCTGCAAGGCGACCAATGGCAGGCACCGCTTGGGTTCAACCACCCTCAGCGAGGCCGGCACTGCCTTTTTCAGGCGCTCCGCTGACTCCACAGAGGTGGTCTGCACCAGAACGCCTGCGTTGCCCAACTTGCGGACCTTTTCAATTTGGACCGAAATGACCCGCGGGTCTATATGCTTCTTTAGTTCTGCCTTCGTAGACTCCGAAGAGTTTTCCGGAGCCTCATCCAAGGGGTAAAACGACACTGGGCCTGGATTCACCTTTATGGGTTTTGGCTCAGTACCCTTTCCCATTTTCAGGGCACTGGCGAAGGTAATTCCTCCTCCCTCTACTGTCACCTCAGGTTGCTGTCCTAGCGTCTTAACTTGGCTTTGCATCAATGCCGAGGCCAGCTTAAGCTCCGCCGTATCCGCCCTGTTTTCGGCATGAGCCAGCTGTACCTCCAGAGCTGCCACGACGCCAAGAATGTCTTGGCCATGACCGTAGACTATCCCAATGTCACTTTTATTCAGCTTAGAGCCAGGGCTCTGAACAACGCTGACAATTTTCTTGACAGCCCCGCGGACACAATCAAGGAGATCGAGCTTCGATGAATTCGAAGACGATCTCCGTGGCTCAAGAGGCTTGGCCACCGGGGCCGCCGAAGGGACCGGGATTGGTCCTGGCGCCGCGGATACACTAGGTGCCGGGTTTGCCGGAGCACCTGACACGAGCGAGGCCGGAGTCGCTGTCACACGGGCATTGGCAGTCGACGGCCCCCCTGCCCGCCTGCTGATAGACTCCGACCGCTCAATGCGAGAGCGCAACGGTTGGCTTTCCGTTGGTGATGAGAGCGGTCGCTTCCCAGTAGTAGGCTGCACTGGCGATGCCGAAGGAGGTGGTGTCCTCATAAGGCGACTACGGGGGGTAAATTTACCCTCAGCCCCTTCTTCCTCCTGATCAGACATGCCGAGTCACTTTACCTCACTTAAGTTAGAGTAACAAAATAAACTTAAAAAGAATATTCAAAAACAAACGCTTAAACCTATACTAACTCAAACAGTTCTAACCTTAACACAAAAAAGAGTACTAATCTAAACACAAAATACTAAAACGACAAGTTACTTAAAGAGTTCCAACCTAAAACTAAATTTAAAAGAAATCACAAGTCCCTATTAAAGAGTTCGCACATAGCTCTAACATTAAATTATTTATAAAAACGGGAAATTAACACATAACTCACATAGCTCTAACATTAAACGAAAAAAAAAAGAAACAAGAAAAAAAAAAAAAAAAACAAGGCTCACCTCATGGTCTTAGTTAAATCCGGGACCTTAATTAACGGGGGAACCGGAATTATGTGGGACTCGCCGCCCCGAAAAGGGCAGAATACCCACTAAAACCACTCCGGTGTTCCTCTCGCGCCATGTTTGCCAGACCACGGGAACCCTTCGCGATCCGACTGGCGATATTAGTAATCCCTCTCATTCTGGGCGGCCGTAGCCGCCATCTTGAACAATAAAAAAAAACAAAAAAAAACAATCAATCATTCATAATCTTCCCCTCCCCGTGGTAGGGCTACAGCTACACAGGTACGGCGTGGTGACCGCGGATGCGCAGTGCATTCAAAATGTTATTTATTTAAAATCTTAAGCATAAAATGTTATTACTTAAATACATAGGTATTACCTATGTATTTATGTAATACCATTTTATACATTCGGTAAATACATAGCTATAGTAATAAAATGGCTACTATCAATATATTTCACACTATCCCCTTTGTTTTACAGGATTTTAACTTTGAATCTAAAAAATATAAAATAAATCCTATATAATTAACCAGAAGCATTCTATCTCAGGTAACATTTTAAAACAACGTCAGTTCGCGTTGCTAGCATACTTAAATAGCTTGGTTTTGATGGGCATGGACTGTCACCTCTCATGTGACGAATTAAATCGTTTTTATATTAACACTAGAGGAATGCCCGCGACTTCGTCCGCGTGTAGTTCTCCATACAAACTTAAACACCCCGCTGCACCCCCTTAGGGGTTGATTTTTTGGAATTCCTTTCTTAGTGCACCTCTAGACCAAAAATGGAACGTACCCTCTAAATTTCAGGTCTCTAGGACTTATGGTTTAGGCTGTGCGTTGATAGTCAGTCAGTCAGTCAGTCAGTCAGTCACGCAACGATTTTATATAAATTGATTAAAGGTTCTCTCGGCGTAAAGCTTTAGGTATAAAGGCTTTTATCTACACTCAAACAGAAAAATTCGAATTACGAATTCAAAGACGGTTCTATACAGACGCACTTTATAGACGCACTAGCGACTCGTCCCGGCTTCGCACGGGTAGTTTCAGATGAAAAACAGCCCCCCCCCCCCCTCGTATCCCCCCCCCCCTGGTAGCCTATGTCACTCAGGTTGAACGTAGCTTTCCAATGGTGAAAGAATTTTTTTAATCGGCCCAGTACTTTTTGAGCCTATTCATTACAAACATACAAACATACAAAAATAGGTACAAATCTTTCCTCTTTATAATATTAGTATAGATATAGATATACATAAAATTAAGAATAAAACTCATTATAGTACCGCCAACTGTATCATAAAACTCATTATACTACCGCTATCTTTTTTTTATTAATTCATTAAACTAGTCTATGGTTATAGCCTGAATATAAAGAAAAAGGCGCACACATGCGCAGTTCGAACTGTGAATAAAGCGGCCAAGTGCGAGTCAGACTCGCCCATGTAGGGTTCCGTAGCAGCAAGTAACATAATATAAAAGTTCTTGGATGGATTACGATTTATGACGTATTAAAAAAACCACTTACTAGATCTCGTTCAAACCAATTTTGGTTGGAAGTTTACATGGTAATGTACATCATATTTTTTTTTTAGTTTTGTCATTCTCATAGTTTAGAAGTTACGGGGGGGGACACTTTTTACCACTTTGGAAGTGTCTCTCGCGCAAACTATTCAGTTTAGAAAAAAAAAGATATTAGAAACCTCAACATCATTTTTGAAGACCTATCCATAGATAACCCACACGTATAGGTTTGATGAAAAAAACATTGTTGAGTTTTAGTTGTAAGTATGGGGTACCCTAAAAATAATTGTTTTTTTTTTCAATTTTTGTGTACAAATCTTAATGCGGTTCACAGAATACATCTACCTACCAAGTTTCAACAGTATAGCTCTTATAGTTTCGGGAAAAAAAGGCTGTGACATACACGGACAGACAGACAGACAGACATGACGAATCCATAAGGGTTCCTTGTCTTTGACTACGGAACCCTAAATGGCGCACGCATGCGTTGTTTGAACTTAATTTCCCGCGCTTCCCATAGATTTTTTTGCCGATCGTGTTTTTGTATTCTGTTTTGTCCAACACTATAATGAACACCATAAAAAATAAAGCCAATGAAGTAAATATAAACATAACAGCACCAACTACAAGCAGATATACCGCATCTGACGAGCATGCAGTAATTAACATTCAATTTCATAACTGCGCCATCCACAATTTAAATAATTACTATACCAAATAAATAACTTCCTTGTAACCTACCTACTTTGTTTAAACTACTATTATTGAAGATCCAACCAGAAACACATCCAGTCTATCGACCCGCATATCTATTTTGAACTTAACCCAGCGTATAAATATCTACAAAAACGAAACACAATGGTTACCAAATTCAAACTAAATATACCTATACTACAATATTTATCATAAACAGATCCGATACCTTCACAGTTTGAACCCAAATAACCGTGTCTCCGCGTTCCCTCTTTCCCAAATAACGGTGAAGGTAATCATCGTGAGGAAATAACCATGTTCTAGATACAGGTGATACTTTCTTTTTTATAACATCTGCATGTAAACCTGTGTTTCGGACAAATAAATGATTCTGATTCTGATTCCATAATAAAGTGATGTGCATGAAAAGAGCCTCTGTGAGGTGCACTGAATCTTTTGACCACACTGTTTCTATCACCATCAGTCAATACGCCTTTTCCAGGGCCACCATCAAGCATCTAGCTCTGTTAAGTCTCTGACCCAATGCAGAGTGGACCAAGAAAGACACCGGTGACACGAGGTAAAAGTAGTTAATCATATAACATACCAAAATTTTACATGGCTATAAAATTATGTTAGGTGGTAGGCATAAAACAGTACCTACAATATTTTTTATTTTTTTTTATTTTTACTATTAAATATCAATCAGAGCTGATAAATGCAAAGCTCTACATCTAATATCATATTATATACTTACATATTATTATCATAATTAAGATGAAACAATCAACTTTAGGTGGTAGGCATCTAAAACTACAAACAAATTAAATTATTGGATTTTTTTCTTTTAAAAATCCCATAAAGAGCTGATAAATGCAAAGCTTTAAATCTAATATCATATACACTTATTATCATAATCAATATGACAGAATCAACATTGGGTACATTATAAGTAAATGTTTCGAGTTTTTTACTGTTTTAAATCACTACTCTACACCTTACAATAGCTACACTAATTATCACAATTTTAATCACAAAATCAACTTTAAGTAAAAGTCATGAATTATTACAAAATGTATATTTAGGGGTCCGAAGTCCGACAAGGAACACTTATCGATTTTGCATGACCGTCTGTCTGTCTGTCCGTTCGTAGTCAGAACCGTTTCACTCGTAGACTATTAATATTATCATGCTGAAATTAGGCACGGTAATACGTGCTTGGGAGGTACCCTAACAACATGTTTTTAAGATTTTATTTTACCACTTAGTGTGCGTAATTATGCCAAATTACAGGTTTCTAGTACTAAGAGTCTCTGAGCTAAGCCACGGACAGACAGCCAGATGAAAGGACATAGCGAAACTATAAGGGTTCCTTGTTGGTTACGAAACCCTAAAATGAAGCAAACTTTGTTTTTATTGAGCGGGCTCAAACGGGCTGGTGGGCTGGCTCAAGGAATGACTGATGAATATTTTAATTTCGATTATATCTATCAGCCATGTCCAAGATCCTATTACTAACTGCTTGGAATTGGAACAAGCATCGGTTTATTAACTCCACCTGCATCTCCTGCACTCTTACCTCCCTTTCTCGCAGTGCCTCTCTCACCCTCTCCCTCTCATTCTCCCGCTCCCACCTCTCTCCGAAGAACACCCCGGGGATATCGCTGGAGGTGAGCGGCGACGACTACGAGCGGTTCCCATCTGTGACGAGACTTCCAACTGCTGGAGCGCAGAACACCCCGGGGATATCGCTGGAGGTGAGCGGCGACGACCACGAGCGGTTCCCCTCTGTGACAAGACTTCCAACTGCTGGCGCGCAGAACACGCCGGGGATATCGCTGGAGGTGAGCGGCGACGACTACGAGCGGTTCTCCTCTGTGGCGAAACTTCCAACTGCTGGCGCGCAGAACACCCCGGGGATATCGCTGGAGGTGAGCGGCGACGACCACGAGCGGTTCCCCTCTGTGACAAGACTTCCAACTGCTGGCGCGCAGAACACGCCGGGGATATCGCTGGAGGTGAGCGGCGACGACTACGAGCGGTTCTCTTCTGTAACGAGACTTCCAACTGCTGGAGCGCAGAACACCCCGGGGATATCGCTGGAGGTGAGCGGCGACGACCACAAGCGGTTCCCCTCTGTGGCGAAACTTCCAACTGCTGGCGCGCAGAACACCCCGGGGATATAGCTGGAGGTGAGCGGAGACGACCACGAGCGGTTCCCCTCTCTGGCGAGATTACTAACTGGAGACGCGCAGAAGATACTGGTGAATTAGCTGAAAAATATTGAATTAACGTTTGTTTCACTTTAACTTAAAAGTCACGACGTATCTACAAAACGTTACCCCTATTTTGGTAATAATGATACACATAGTAGGAGCAGCATTGCGTCACCACCAATGGGGAGCCACAGGCAAAACTAATCTCAGATGGCGCCACCATCGCTGGTGCTTGTCATTTAATGGTCTTGTATTTTTCTCATCAGAAAGGAAACGGTGTGTAGGTACCTTTATTTTTACACTGAAATGCACTAAAAAGAGGCATGTTTTATTCCAGACTATTATATAATGTTTATTTACTAAAATTATCCATTGATATTTGACACATTTGTCAGTTTTTTTTAACATTGATAGACCTATGTTTGGCTACGAAAAACACCAGCGATAATGCGCCACCTAGCGGGATAAATAAGCAGTGTGAGACGGCTATAAAGTAATCTATAATATTCATAGATAGATAGATAGATAACTGTTTATTATGAATGCCAAAGTTTATGAGAGTGTGTAGGTATATATGTATTTTTGTACGTTTGCTACTTCTTCACGCAAAAACTACTGAACGAACTACTGAAGGGGTATCTATGGATAGGTCTTCAAAAATTATGTTGAGTTTCAAATATTTTTTTTTTCTAAACTGAATAGTTTGCGCGAGAGACACTTCCAAAGTGGTAAAAAGTGTGTCCCCCCCCCCCCCCCCCCCGTAACTTCTAAAATAAGAGAATGATAAAACTAAAAAAAAAATATGATGTACATTACCATGTAAACTTTCACTCAAAATTGGTTTCAACGAGATCTAGTAAGTAGTTTTTTATTTTTGGGGTTCCCCATACTTAGAACTGAAACTCAAAAAACTTTTTTTCATCATACCCATACGTGTGGGGTATCTATGGATGATAGGTCTTCAAAAATTATATTGAGGTCTCTAATATAATTTTTTTCTAAACTGAATAGTTTGCGCGAGAGACACTTCCAAAGTGGTAAAAAGTGTCGTCCCCCCCCCCCCCCCCCATAACTTCTAAAATAAGAGAATGATAAAACTAAAAAAAAAAAAAAATTATATAATATACCATGTAAACTTTCACTCAAAATTGGTTTGAACGAGATCTTGTGAGTAGTTTTTTTTTAATACGTCATTAATCGTAATCCATCCAAGAACTTTAATATTATGTTACTTGCTGCTACGGAACCCTTCATGGGCGAGTCCGACTCGCACTTGGCCGCTTTTTTTTTATTAATTCATTAAACTAGTCTATAGTTATAGCCTGAATATGAAAAAAAGGCGCACGCATGCGCAGTTCGAACTGCGTGAAAAAATGGCGCACGCATGCGTAGTTTGAACTTAATTTCCCGAGCTTCCCATACATTTTTTTGCCGATCGTGTTTTTGTATTCGGGATTTCAAAAAAGTTTACTAAAATCCTATAAGTGATAAAATATAAACATACCAGCACCAACTACAAGCAGATAAACAGACTCTCGTGTTTTAATACCCATTCTTATACGACAGTTGCATAAACTACTAATTTGCATTGCTGTGTTCCGGTTTAAAGGGTGCCGGTGAAATTACAGGCAAATGAGAATATTTACTTTTGTCTCAGGGTGGCGGGCGCAGTGCAATGCCACATAGAGCGCGTCCTAGGGGGACGTGTCTTGTGAAGTAATGCATTGTTATAGGTAGAGAGTACCGCTCAACACCAAGTGGCACAACTGATTTTCCGTAACTTATTCAAACAAAAAATAGTGACCACGCCACACCAGAATTCCCGTGGGTATCTGGATTTATGAGTACCATGATATATTCTGTGACCATGGTAACACTATATCCAACCAAACTAAGAATAAAATATATAAGCAGCTCATGCAAATATTTTTCTGGTGGACATATTTTCTGATGATAAGTCCAATAATACCCAGCAGGACAAATGTTGCTCCCTATCTTGGGGAGAATAAGCCCGTTTCAGGATAACATACAAACATAACACCTAGGGAATGCAATCTCGTTCTCGCGAGATCTCGTTTTCGCGAGATCTCGGCCTTTTTTAGCGAGATTGATCTCGGCCGATAAATGGGCGAGATCTCGCAAGGTTAACGAGATTGAATTATACGAGTCCAAAAGGCGAACTTTTACAGTTCGCGGATGACTGCCTGAGATCTGTGGTTAAAAAAGCGGCCAAGTGCGAGACGGACTCGCCCATGAAGGGTTCCGTTGCAGCAAGTAACATAATATAAAAGTTCTTGTAGTTCGTTGTAACTTTGATCGATGTTTTAATAATAGTGTATTAAAAAAAAATACTTGCTAGATCTCGTTCAAACCAATTTTCGTTGGAAGTTTACATGGTAGTGTACATCATATATTTTTTTTAGTTTTATCGTTCTCTTATTTTAGAAGTTACGGGGGGGGGGGGGGGGGGGGTACACACATTTTAACACTTTGGAAAAGTCTCTCGCGCAAACTATTCAGTTTATTTGGAAAAGTCTCTCGCGCAAACTATTCAGTTTATAAAAAAAAAAATATTAGAAACCTCAATATCATTTTTGAAGACCTATCCATAGAGACCCCACAAGAACGGGTTTGATACAAAAATAAATGAATTTCAGTTGTAAGTATGGGGAACCCCAAAAATTTACTTGTCTTGTTGACTACGGAACCCTAAAAAGGGCCTTCTGAGCGGCTGGTTATCTGGCCAGCAAAATAAGAAGCCGCTTAGCAGACGATTCTTTGGACATTTTGTGCTTCTTAAGGAGCTACTTTCAAAATAATTCGTAATAATGGCGTGTGATGTGAACTGAACAAGCCTTTCATTTGGTTGGTATATTTTGTTAATTAATCTCTAATTCTAATAGATCTCTGAGTAGGTATAGTTTTCTTAAATTGATAATAGTGGTAGCGATTTGAGATTGTAATATACCGGTCCTTTGAATTTTATATACAGGGTGTAACATAATATCCCTATAAGCCCGGGGAGGGGGTATTCTACACATCAGTGCGAATAACTTTAATTCTACGACTTTTTAAATTTCGAAGTTTTTAATTCATGAAATGCCTTGTAAGAATCCTGAAATTCCTCCAAAAACGTACGTAAAACAACATGAGGACGTTACGGTACGCTAGGGTACCTTGCCTGGGGCTGCCTCATGTTCTGTTAGGTACATTTTCTGGAGGAATTTCAGGAATTCGTAGAGGAATTTCAGGATTTTTACGAGGCACTTCATGAATGAAAAACTTCGAAATTTAAAAAGTCGTAGAACTAAATTTATTCGCCATGATGTGTAGAATACCCCCTCCCCGGGCTTATAGGGATATTATGTTACACCCTGTATAAAAGAAAAGGATGGCGATACCTTTAGTTAGATTTGGCTTTAGAGAATGCAACATCAAATCGCTACCAGTATCTCACTTTAATAGTCAACTCAACTTAGTTAATGAGTTTCATTTTGGTTTTTGACTTCTTGTTGTTTTGAATAACTGTTTTATTATTTAAAGACTTTTGTTTGATATTAGAAGAGAAGAGAAGACTGGTTGTTTATTTCATTTGTTTGATTATGTACGACAAAATTTACTACGGAAAAGTTTATTTAAAAAAAATAGTTAGATACGTCAAAATATGATAAATAAATAAAATTTTATAGAAAAAAATCGTAAATATAATTGTTTATTTCATAATACACATTGTTCTTATTATTTTTTTCCTAATTTATTCAAATATTGTGATTAAAGGATAAACACACAAAACTGCCAATCTCGCGAGATCTCGAAATTGGCGAGATCTGGCGGTATTGTTATTCTTAAACTCGCGAGATCTCGCCTGAGCCCCAATCTCGCGAGATTGCATTCCCTAATAACAACTAACAGTCACACACATAGTCCTGAGTCCTGAGCCCACACTACGATCCCCTGTGTTGTGGGTATCAAAAACTACGAGTACCATGCTACCATAATCTAATATACCTACTCTGAAAGCTGTTGTACTAGTGTACAGACTACTACTACTGCTACACAGGTAGCCAGTAGCAGGTAGTATTAGGTAATACTAGCTACTTATTAAGGCTACTTTTGAGAAAGCAATAATGATACTTACCGGAAGCGATGGAGGTCCAAGGACGGAAGGGGTTCGACGGAGGAAGGAGTTCTCAACGGGGGGCGTTAGACACGAGGGTGTCTGAGGAGCCGCACTCGTTCTCACCGTATATGAGTCACGTTAGACACGAGGGTGACTGAGGAGCCGCACTCGTTCTCACCGTATATGCGTCACGTTAGACACGAGGGTGACTGAGGAGCCGCACTCGTTCTCACCGTATATGCGTCACGTTAGACACGAGGGTGACTGAGGAGCCGCACTCGTTCTCACCGTATATGCGTCACGTTAGACACGAGGGTGACTGAGGAGCCGCACTCGTTCTCACCGTCTATGCGTCACGTTAGACACGAGGGTGACTGAGGAGCCGCACTCGTTCTCACCGTATATGCGTCACGTTAGACACGAGGGTGACTGAGGAGCCGCACTCGTTCTCACCGTAGTATATGCGTCACGTTAGACACGAGGGTGACTGAGGAGCCACACTCGTTCTCACCGTATATATGCGTCACGTTAGACACGAGGGTGACTGAGGAGCCGCACTCGTTCTCACCGTAGTATATGCGTCACGTTAGACACGAGGGTAACTGAGGAGCCGCACTCGTTCTCACCGTATATATGCGTCACGTTAGACACGAGGGTGACTGAGGAGCCGCACTCGTTCTCACCGTAGTATATGCGTCACGTTAGACACGAGGGTGACTGAGGAGCCGCACTCGTTCTCACCGTATATATGCGTCACGTTAGACACGAGGGTGACTGAGGAGCCGCACTCGTTCTCACCGTATATATGCGTCACGTTAGACACGAGGGTGACTGAGGAGCCGCACTCGTTCTCACCGTATATTCGTCATGGTCATTGATCGCTGGAAAAAAAAACATATTTTTCGAAGGTTTTTTTATATGAAGTACCTACTTTATTGTTTTTACTTTTTGGGCACACTTTTTTGGTTTACATTTTGGTTTATAAATGTATCCTTAAAACCTTCAAAAACTCAAATTCGATTAAAAATAGTTTTATAAACACTAGCAGCGCCCCGCGGTTTCACCCGCGTAAGTCTCGATCGCGTGAGAATATCGGAATAAAAATGTGCTTATGTGTTATTCCGGGAGTCTAGTTATTTCCATTCCAAATTTCATGCAAATCCGTCAAGCCGTTTCAGCGTGAAGAAGTTACAAACACACACACAAACTTTTGCATTTATAATATTAGTGGGATAAGTTTCATATAAGTGGATTAACTCGAATGTAACACCATAGTTTGTTTACCCCCTCTTATACCCCAATATCACAACGACAATACCAATATCTTGACGACCTCTGTGGAACGGAGGAGGTTGCGGGTTCGATTCCCGCCTCGGAACAAATATTTGTACGATTTGCAGATATTTGTTCGGGGTGTTCTGGGTATCTTCTTTGTATAATAAAAACAAGCCAAGTGCGAGTCGGAATCGCGCACGAAGGGTTCCGTACCATTTTCAATAAAAACGGCAAAAAAAAACACTTTTGTTGTTGGGTGTCCCCTTGAATATTTATTTTATTGTTTTTTAGTATTTGTTGTTATAGCGGCAACAGAAATACATTATCTGTGAAAATTTCGAATGTCTATCTATCACACCCTGGTGTCAGACGTACAGACAGACAGACGGACAGCGGAACCTTAGTAATAGGGTCCCGTTTTACCCTTTGGGTACGGAACCCTAAAAAATATCTATCTATGTATATCAGTTATCAGTACCCATAACACAAGCTTTGCTTAGCTTGGGGCTAGATAATGTTGTGTGAACTGTCTAGCATTATTATTATTATTATATTATTAATATCTCTACAATCACCCAAGAGATTTAGCTCGCTATATCACTTTCAAATTGTGTAAGTACTGCCTTGAGATATATTAATTAAACCCTATTTGCTCATATTTTAGAATGTACAGTGACACTCACCATTGCCACTCTTACGTAGTATTTAAATCATCTTTGATTGCCACCATCGCCTTGGGATGCGGACGCCGATGGAGGCACATCCATCCATTAAATCATCTTTGATTGCCACCATCGCCTTGGGATGCGGACGCCGATGGAGGCACATCCATCCATTAAATCATCTTTGATTGCCACCATCGCCTTGGGATGCGGACGCCGATGGAGGCACATCCATCCATTAAATCATCTTTGATTGCCACCATCGCCTTGGGATGCGGACGCCGATGGACGCACATCCATCCATTAAATCATCTTTGATTGCCACCATCGCCTTGGGATCTGGACCCCGATGGACGCACATCCATCCATTAAATCATCTTTGATTGCCACCATCGCCTTGGGATGCGAACGCCGATGGACGCACATCCATCCATTAAATCATCTTTGATTGCCACCATCGCCTTGTGATGTGGACCCCGATGGACGCACATCCATCCATTAAATCATCTTTGATTGCCACCATCGCCTTGTGATGTGGACCCCGATGGAGGCACATCCATCCATTAAATCATCTTTGATTGCCACCATCGCCTTGGGATGCGGACGCCAATGGACGCACATCCATCCATTAAATCATCTTTGATTGCCACCATCGCCTTGGGATGTGGACCCCGATGGAGGCACATCCATCCATTAAATCATCTTTGATTGCCACCATCGCCTTGGGATGCGGACGCCGATGGACGCACATCCATCCACAATCCAGGAACCATCATCAATTACTGTAACAAATTAAATTAGTAAATAAATCAATAATAATGAAGTAAACTGACATTTTTACTTTTAAAACTGTCTCATATATTACAACATATCAATAAAACACATCTCTAAGGAGTTTATTTTTATTTGATGTTGGATATTTGCATTGTGCCTATATTTGAGTTTTATTTAAAATCAAATATTCTATAAAATTACTAGATAACATATAGGTCACACAAGCATGTTACCCTCATAATTAGTAGATAACTTATAGGTCATACAAGCATGTTACCCTCATAATTAGTAGATAACATATAGGTCACACAAGCATGTTACCCTCATAATTAGTAGATAACATATAGGTCACACAAGCATGTTACCCTCATAATTAGAAGATAACATATAGGTCACACAAGCATGTTACCCTCATAATTAGTAGATAACATATAGGTCACACAAGCATGTTACCCTCATAATTAGTAGATAACATATAGGTCACACAAGCATGTTACCCTCATAATTAGTAGATAACATATAGGTCACACAAGCATGTTACCCTCATAATTAGTAGATAACTTATAGGTCACACAAGCATGTTACCCTCATAATTAGTAGATAACATATAGGTCACACAAGCATGTTACCCTCATAATTAGTAGATAACATATAGGTCACACAAGCATGTTACCCTCATAATTAGTAGATAACATATAGGTCACACAAGCATGTTACCCTCATAATTAGTAGATAACATATAGGTCACACAAGCATGTTACCCTCATAATTAGTATAGATAACATATAGGTCACACAAGCATGTAACCCTCATAATTAGTAGATAACTTATAGGTCACACAAGCATGTTACCCTCATAATTAGTAGATAACTTATAGGTCACACAAGCATGTTACCCTCATAATTAGTAGATAACTTATAGGTCACACAAGCATGTTACCCTCATAATTAGTAGATAACATATAGGTCACACAAGCATGTTACCCTCATAATTAGTAGATAACATATAGGTCACACAAGCATGTTACCCTCATAATTAGTAGATAACTTATAGGTCACACAAGCATGTTACCCTCATAATTAGTAGATAACATATAGGTCACACAAGCATGTTACCCTCATAATTAGTAGAACATATAGGTCACACAAGCATGTTACCCTCATAATTAGTAGATAACATATAGGTCACACAAGCATGTTACCCTCATAATTAGTAGATAACATATAGGTCACACAAGCATGTTACCCTCATAATTAGTAGATAACATATAGGTCACACAAGCATGTTACCCTCATAATTAGTAGATAACATATAGGTCACACAAGCATGTTACCCTCATAATTAGTAGAAAATATAGGTCACACAAGCATTTTACCCTCATAATTAGTAGATAACATATAGGTCACACAAGCATGTTACCCACATAATTAGTAGATAACATATAGGTCACACAAGCATGTTACCCTCATAATTAGTAGATAACATATAGGTCACACAAGCATGTTACCCTCATAATTAGTAGATAACATATAGGTCACACAAGCATGTTACCCTCATAATTAGTAGATAACATATAGGTCACACAAGCATGTTACCCTCGAATTAGTAGATAACATATAGGTCACACAAGCATGTTACCCTCATAATTAGTAGATAACATATAGGTCACACAAGCATGTTACCCTCATAATTAGTAGATAACATATAGGTCACACAAGCATGTTACCCTCATAATTAGTAGAACATATAGGTCACACAAGCATGTTACCCTCATAATTAGTAGATAACATATAGGTCACACAAGCATGTTACCCTCATAATTAGTAGATAACATACAGTTGTGGTCATATAATTAAGAACGATTTGAAGTTCTAGAAGTTTTTTATTTAAATCGTATCATACACAGAGATGTTTACCTTCTGAGAAGCAACTAGTTATGTTATATAATAGTCACATTAATAGAGCAACCTGACTTAAGAATAAAGTATGAAATCGCTAAAGATTTTTTGCACATTTTATTGATTTTATCAAAGTATCACATTCGAATAGTACTGAAACTGGACAAATAATTAAGAACGATTTATTTAACTGCTCGGGAATTGTTTTGTATGACACTTAGATTTAAAAAATCACAATATTATGTAGCACAGGAAAAATAAAAATAAATTTAATAAATATTTAACTAAAATTAATAGTTAATAGCATATCCACGGCTTTTAATTACAGCTTTACACCGGCGAGGCATTGACTCTATTAATTTTTGACATTTTGCAAGTGAAATACAGTTCCATTCTTTAAAAAAACGTCATACAGCTCTCTTAAATTTCCACACTTTGTATTTGAAACCTTTTTCTTTACCTCAAACCACAGATTCTCTATTGGGTTTAGATCTGGACTGTTAGCAGGCCAGTCTAAGACAGAAACTAATTGCGCTGTAAGAAATTCCTTTACGGTGCGTGCAGTGTGCTTTGGATCATTGTCATGCTGGAATGTCCAAATGAACGGTAGAACGTCTTCAGCGTATGGTAACATTGTTTCTTCCAGTATATTTTTGTATTGGAACTGATCCATGTTACCTTCTATCAACTTTACAGGTCCTACACCATGTCGAGAAAAGCAACCCCAAATTTTCACATTTCCACCACCGTGCTTTAATGTAACTTTCGTGTACTTTGGGTCGAATGCTGTATTCGGGGGACGTCGTACATATCGTTTTCCATCAGAACATACTCTGTTTATTTTCGTCTCGTCAGAAAAAAGTACATTTTTCCACTGTTGCACAGTCCAGTTTTCATACTTTCTCGCAAATGCAAGCCGGGCTTGCCTGTGGCAAAGTTTTAACATGGGTACCTTTCTTGCTATCCTACCGTGCAATTTTTCTTCTACCAAACGTCTTCGAATAGTGCGTGCTGAGATTGCTGAAGGGTTGTTTTCACCAAAATATTCTTTTCTAAGCTCATTGGACCCTTTAAAAGGATTTTGTTTTGCCATATGAACGATGTTTCGGTCATCTCGAGGAGTTGTTTTTCTCTGTTTAGGTACACGTGGAACATTCGAAGTAGTTTGATACGTAGCAAAATGCTTTACAGCGTGGAAAACCATCGTTTTTGAACATTGCAGATGATCGGCAATCTTTTTATAAGACCAATTCTTCCGGCGAAGTTTTATTATTACTTCCCTTGTAGATTTATCACAACTTTTATTTTTTTCCATTGTTTTTTCTAAAGAAGCAATCACCTTTAATCTTTTACAGCACGTAATGGCGCCAAAATTATACAAACAGTAACAAATCGACTGAGTGTCCTGTATTTAAATTTGAATAAAGCTGTAAACTACTTAGCGTTCTTAATTACGTGACCAGCCAGTAATAAGGAATACTTTGTTTAAAAGTAGTGTAAAAAGTTTGCCTATTGATTTTAAGCCAATCATGTGTATCAATGAATACAGTGGTAATATGGAAATGTTTTACGATACCGAGAGAAATAATAACAAATGCACACAATTAGGTTTGCATCTTAGTTGGAAAAAATCTTCCCTTTATATCAGCGTTCTTAATTATATGGCCACCACTGTATAGGACACACAAGCATGTTACCCTCATAATTAGTAGATAACATATAGGTCACACAAGCATATTACCCTCATAATTAGTAGATAACATATAGGTCACACAAGCATGTTACCCTCATAATTAGTAGAAAATATAGGTCACACAAGCATTTTACCCTCATAATTAGTAGATAACATATAGGTCACACAAGCATGTTACCCACATAATTAGTAGATAACATATAGGTCACACAAGCATGTTACCCTCATAATTAGTAGATAACATATAGGTCACACAAGCATGTTACCCTCATAATTAGTAGATAACATATAGGTCACACAAGCATGTTACCCTCATAATTAGTAGATAACATATAGGTCACACAAGCATGTTACCCTCATAATTAGTAGATAACATATAGGTCACACAAGCATGTTACCCTCATAATTAGTAGATAACATATAGGTCACACTAGCATGTTACCCTCATAATTAGTAGATAACAAAAAGGTCACACAAGCATGTTACCCTCATAATTAGTAGATAACATATAGGTCACACAAGCATGTTACCCTCATAATTAGTAGAAAATATAGGTCACACAAGCATTTTACCCTCATAATTAGTAGATAACATATAGGTCACACAAGCATGTTACCCACATAATTAGTAGATAACATATAGGTCACACAAGCATGTTACCCTCATAATTAGTAGATAACATATAGGTCACACAAGCATGTTACCCTCATAATTAGTAGATAACATATAGGTCACACAAGCATGTTACCCTCATAATTAGTAGATAACATATAGGTCACACAAGCATGTTACCCTCGAATTAGTAGATAACATATAGGTCACACAAGCATGTTACCCTCATAATTAGTAGATAACATATAGGTCACACAAGCATGTTACCCTCATAATTAGTAGTTAACATATAGGTCACACAAGCATGTTACCCTCATAATTAGTAGATAACATATAGGTCACACAAGCATGTTACCCTCATAATTAGTAGATAACATATAGGTCACACAAGCATGTTACCCTCATAATTAGTAGATAACATATAGGTCACACAAGCATGTTACCCTCATATTTAGTAGATAACATATAGGTCACACTAGCATGTTACCCTCATAATTAGTAGATAACATATAGGTCACACAAGCATGTTACCCTCATAATTAGTAGATAACATATAGGTCACACAAGCATGTTACCCTCATAATTAGTAGATAACATATAGGTCACACAAGCGTAACATAATTAAAATGAGTGTGGTGGCTCCATACATAATCCACATACATTTGATACCTACTTCCACCATTTGTTTTTCTGTCTGTATGTGGATACAGACAGATGGTCCAGACCAGAAAATGGAAGTTGTGGCTCAGATGCTGCTACTGCTATCTACAATGAAATATATAAATAATTTAAGTTGGGTTACACGAGAGATGTCCTCCCTTATTTCCTGAGGTAATCGCTTTCAATGACGATTTCGCGGTATTATTGCGCCGAGTGCATTCGCTTCTTTTCAAGAGTAGAAGTAATGCAATGTGAGATTAATGTAAGATTTGTAAGATTGTAACTAATTCAAAGTAATTACCAGTCTGTTAGGGAATAATGGGTGGGCCACATCTCTATTAATAATGGGTGGGCCACATCTCTATTAATAATGGGTGGGCCACATCTCTATTAATAATGGGTGGGCCACATCTCTATTAATAACGGGTGGGCCACATCTCTATGCATTTAAACAGGTAGTAAAATAATTTACTAGCTGAACACATCATCATCAGCTGCAAGAAGTATACTGCTGAACATAGGCCTCCGCCACTGCTGTGGCGTACACTGTGTGTGACTGTAACACTGAACATAGGCCTCCGCCACTGCTGTGGCGCTCACTGTGTGTGACTGTAACACTGAACATAGGCCTCCGCCACTACTGTGGCGCTCACTGTGTGTGACTGTAACACTGAACATAGGCCTCCGCCACTGCTGTGGCGCTCACTGTGTGTGACTGTAACACTTAACATAGGCCTCCGCCACTGCTGTGGCGCTCACTGTGTGCGACTGTAACACTGAACATAGGCCTTCGCCACTGCTGTGGCGGTCACTGTGTATGACTGTAACATTGCCCAGTTCTCGACAGAATCAAAGGCTTTTTTGTAGTCCACAAACGCTAGACATAGTGGCTGATTATACATCTACTGTATAACCTGCTGGAGGATGTGGATATGGTATGGTAGTTAAGTCTTTTCGGAACTTAGGGAGAGTAGACATAATATGGAACTACATTCAAAATATTCAGTTTATCATCATCATTATCATCCTGCAGAAGTTCACTGCTGGGCATAGACCATAAAACATCTTGAGGTACTTCCGTCTACGGTCTTCTATCGATTCTACCACATGGTGAAACTGCAGTCATGGCTTTCTCCATAACATAACATGCAATCATTCAATCAAAATGTCTAAAACATGCAAGAAATACTAACCTGGGGCAAGCCAGCTTCAACTACATTGTTGAGGCCAGTTGCGGCTTGCAAGCCAATTATTTGCAACACCCGTTACTCGGTCGGGGTAAACATTATGTTTACTGCTGGGCCACCACCAGTCCCAGTCTGGGCTTGGTTCATTTTCGCAGCTTTTTTTTAACACTTAATTTATAATCACTCCATACCTAAAAAAGAGGAACATATTTTAACAACCCGTATTGTGTATTATTTGTGTCAGTGATGCATGGCTGGTACTAAGAGGCACAAATTAGTTTTATTTTTCTTTGTTTCTGTGTGTGTGTGTGTGTGTCTTTTAGTGTGCAATATTGTTGTACTCATGTTGTTGACACAAATAAATGCTATTTCTTTCTTTCTTTCTTTCTTTCTTTATTATTTTTCTTTAAAAGCACAAGTTTCCTGGACAAGGGGGCCGAGGCTGGAATTTCCTGCACCCTCCCTGCAAGTTGGCGATGACTACCGTAACATCAGACACTTCCAATTCAAAAATTTCATACTTAACCTTAAAAATTTCTTTATTTTTTTTCTCGAAAACTATAAGTTACCTTGTTATGGGACTGGTACCAGGGGCAAAGGGGTACCCCTCCCCTTCCTCTCCCCCTACTCCCACCCTCCTCCTCCTGCCAAACGATTCTAAACCCAACCCGACATATTATTTAACGGTCTACCAAGAGTGGAATTTTATACAATTTAAGGTGTTATGAGTAAAATACATTAACTTTTCTCAAACCATAGGCCTACAATTGAAATGTTTAGGTATACCTTCTTCCAAGCTTTAATGTCTGGCCTCGGATCGCCAGTGGGGACGGCGTTCAGCTGGATTCGGAGTTCCTCCCACTGTGTCCTTTTCCTAGTTATTCTCATTGCAGACCCCGTCGGCTTAGACAGGTCACCATTTCTAAAATACAAGTTTTATGCATTTTAGAGCGTTAGCAGTCTTTGGCAGTTGAATCGTCTACGTAAACCTGATACGGAACCAAAATAACATGTGTGGTGTAGAAGGGAAGGGGGAAATAACTTTATCGAAATCAGCAATCTTTATATAGAATAGATATTTACTCACAACTCCATAAACTCTTATCATTATTTCAAATTGCAGCGGACTTGTCATGTAGCTTCAAAAGAATTTCGGTACCTACCTAGTACCTACCTATTAAAATTTTAGTTTTGATTCTAAACCAATAGCCAAACAAACATTAGAGAATTGAGTTTTGAAAATAATAAAATACTTCTTCTTCTTAGCTTAGCTAGGCTTGAAATAATGGCTTCTGAAATAATTAAATATCACAATAAAAATCTTCTTCTTCTTCTTCTTAGCTTAGGTAATGGCTTCTGTGCATTATTTGCAACAATTTAGCCAATGTTATGTGATATTATAGGACGTTATATATATACGGACATTATAGATTAATAGTCAAGTCGTCAAGAGTCTCCGTCAAGTCCTAACCCAGTTTAAACGGTGGCTTAAAAACTGAGTATAGACAGGAAAAAATCCACAATTTCGAAAAGGCTCGCAATACACTTAAATTTCACTACATCTCACATGTGCCGTTTATCCAAGTTACACCGGTTAAAATGCCACTAAAATTACACGAAATAACTCGAAAAAACACATTAAAATGTAATAAAATAAAAATGACGACGTTTCTTTCGAAAATGGCAGATTTCAACCACAATAAAAATCAAATGGCACTTCATACACTGACAGCTTCAAAAGTCAAATTCCATAGAGATTTTTTGGCATTTCACGTTTTAAATCCAATGCGCCATCTTTCTAAAACCAACAAGTTACGAGTAACTCGGAAGCCACAAGGGTGAGCGCTCGATCGACCGATTTACGAGTACGCCGAACCCTCAGGGTAAGGTGAAAGATGTATCGATTGAAATGACTCCATTCGGTAAGTTCGGTAACGAGTGCTCGCTACTCGGAAATTGGAAGTCGGTCGAATATCTTTGCAAAACTTAGCATAAGCCCTCTGTTGGTAAGTGAAGATGTGGCCGAAGATGGAGCACAAAGGTCTAGAGGGCACCTGTTCACTCTAGACTTGAAGAGACGCAGATTATAGTTTTCAGGAAAAACAGACGACGGTAGTTTATTCCCCTCCTTAGCAGTAACAAAAAAAAAGTGGCCAAGTGCGAGTCGGACTCGCTCATGAAGGGTTCCGTAGCAGCAAGTAACATAATATAAAAGTTCAATTCAATTCAATTCAATTCCATTTATTTCAAGAGGCACATATTAATATTTCACTTAGAAAAGTCAGTAACTACATACAAACGGCACATTACAGAAGTCTTTGGCAAAACAAAAATGAATAAAAACAGGTATATATACAATAATAATCAAAAAATAACAGAGAACAATCAAAACTTGAAAATAAATTAACAAAAAAATACTAAAATTTAGTAGGTACTACTAAAATAAAAATATTTTGTATATATTAAATGGATTTACCTAATAGTATGTATAGTATGCACAGTAATGTAAAATTTTATATAAATCTATATTTTCCCATGCTTTGTGATCAGTGAGAAATTCATTTATGTCATAAATTATGCTTTGAATGTCAGTTGCTATTTAATTGTATTTTTGAAATTTCTCTCATTTAAACTAGTTATACAGGGTGGCAACACATTATAAAATCTAACGCACTTCATTATGATTGATTTGCTGACTTGTGATAGAATATAATAATATTTATTAAAAGAAGAACAAATTAACATAAATTAAACTTAATTATGCTAGTGTGATATCTGTCTCTTGTCATTTACAAAAATTTCATCATTACTTGACTAGGTAATTAAAAAGTTCTAATGAATAAATAAACAGTACGTTATGCAGTACACAGTACATGCCCATCAAGAAAAAATCTTCAAACATAATCACAAAATGTGTAGTATGTGGCAACACAAGCTTATTTTTACTTCGTGTCTCATAGATCTAGCACAGTTTCTAGCATAATTCTTTAAATGTTTCCTAGTGTGTAATATATTTAAATAAATGTACAGAGATGGATAGATAGATAGATAGATAGATAAAACGTTTAATTGGCATTGGCGTTTTAGATGGCATCGTCAAAATATAATTTTGTTAAAAATTCCCCTGAGGCTATCTCTCGGTCCAAGTCTGTAAATGCCTCTGACAGCTCTCTTTTGCAAAATGAAAATGCTATTTGCGTCTGCCGCATTGCCCCATAGCAAAATTCCATAGGACATAAGAGAATGAGAGTAACTATAGTAGACCATTCTTGCTGTTTTGTTGTTGATGTTAATTCCCTAATTTTATGGACAGCAAATGCTGCGGAGCTTAGTTTGCTGGCTAATTCATTAATATGGTTACCCCATTGTAACTTATTATATACAGTAATTCCCAAAAACTTTATATGATGAATTAAGTTAATTACATCATTATTAATTTGAATTGGTGCTGGTAACATAGGATTATTAGTCAAAGAAAATTATAAACATTTTGTTTTGTCAAAATTGAGAATAAAATTATTTACATTAAACCAATTTTGAATTATAGCGTTCATTAATAGTTGAGATTAGAATTAAATTAGAATTATTCATTAATAATTGAGATGAGAATTAAATTAGAATTATTCATAAATAACTGAGATATCCGGATTTGATCGACTAATTTTAAACAATAGAGAAGTGTCATCAGCAAATAATATAATGTTAGAAAATTGTTGGGCTAAGCAAGGATGATCGTTAATATAACCCAAAAAGAGAAATGGACCAAGGATCGAGCCCTGGGGTACACCTATTGTGAAGTCCAAAGCATCAGACAATTCGCCATTAACATCTACAGATTGTTGTCTTTTGGTAATATAAGATTTCATAAGTTCTTGGACGGTTTACGATTTATGACGTATTCAAAAAACTACTTATTAGATCTCGTTTAAACCAGTTTTCGTTGGAATTTGACATGGTAATGTACAGTGGCGGAATGAGAACGTTCGTCAGTTTTCAAAGGATTCCCCTTAGCTTGTCGCGAGCACATATTACCTTTTCAAACTATTCTACATAGCAGACTGCTTTAAAGAAAACCATAGTTTAAATGTTTATTATAAAGATCAAAATCGCACACCTTTGATCAGTTGCTTGTTTAAGTTTGGAACAACTTTTTTAGGGTCCCACACCCAAAGGGGCCAAACGAAGCCCTATTGCTCTCGCTCATCAGTCTGTCCGTCTCTCTATCACACGGGTCTATAGCGGCTAAACCATAGTAGTATTCATATCTGTACTATTTATGTATATTACTGACCCAAACCCAAAAATTATAACCAAAAATTATTTTGAAATATGGCTCCCGTACAAGTTAAAGTGGGGAGGGAAAAATAAATCTGCTGTACCCTAGCATGTGGAGTATAATTTAAGAGCTTATTAATTAGAATAAGACTGTATTTTTGTTACTAAGTTCAATTTAATTTCCATTTAACCCAGGAACTAGTTTTTTTTTAAATATTCAACATACTTACTATGAATATTTTATCAAAAACTTATAATTTTTTAGAAAATAGAAACATTTTGAGAATATTCTCATAATTCTATTACAAACAGATTTAATTTTGTGTGTGGATTAACTAAACTTAGGCAATTTATAACTTCTACATTTGTTACGGAACCACAAATTATATAATAGTTTCTGCGACGGAAACCTGAATGCGCGAGGTCCGATGCGCACTTGGCCAGTTTTTATTGAGTTAGCCAGAAGTTTTGTCATTTTATTCGTAGACTATCTGTCATTCAATCGCTGCTAATATCCGCTGTCATGGAAACTGAAGGTTATTTTCGTAATATTGCAATATTGACACATTGGCAGTTCCGATACGTAGCGCGAAAATAAGTTCCTGTGTCGGTAAAACAGTACCAATGCAATACTATGTCGGTACAACAGTGCCTATGCTTTTTGCATTGAACAACCAAAAATAGGCCTTAAGGTGACGAACATTTTCATTCCACCACTGCACATCATATTTTTTTTTTAGTTTTATTATTCTCTTATTTTAGAAGTTACGGAGGGGACACACTTTTTACCACTTCGGAAGAGTCTCTCGCTATTAAACTATTCAGTTTAGAAAAAAAAATAGAAAACTCAATATCATTTTTAAAGACATATCCATAGATACACCACAGGAATGGTTTAAAAAAAATTAGTTTATCTTCTAAGTATGGGGAACCCCAAAAAAATATTGTTTTTTAGACCGTAACTTGTTTTTTTGTTAGTCCGTAATTTTTGTTACGGAACCCTTATGGATTCGTCATGTCTGTCTGTCTGTCTGTCTGACTGTCTGTCCGTGTATGTCACAGCCACTTTTTTCCGAAACTATAAGAGCTACGCTGTTGAAACTTGGTAAGTTGGTAGATGTATTCTGTGAACCGCAATAAGATTTTTACACAAAAATAGAAAAAAACAATAAACTTTTGGGGTTCCCCATACTTAGAACTGAAACTCAAAAAACTTTTTTTCATCATACCCATACGTGTGAGGTATCTGTGGATGGGTCTTCAAAAATAATATTGAGGTTTTCAATATAATTTTTTTCTAAACTGAATAGTTTGCGCGAGAGACTCTTCCATAGAAATATTTCTATAGGAATATTTGTATGAATGCGTATGATGTAGTATGTATAACGGAAACCTGGCTAACTGATGGTATAAGTAATATTCTATAATTATAAACTTAAGGAGACCATCTTGGCTAGGGTATCCACTATTAGAGATCTAGGAGTGACTTTTGATTCCAAGTTGCTCTTTGATGAACACATAGATAACATTGTCAAGAAAGCTTCTAAAGCACTTGGCTTTGTTATTAGAATGTCGGCAGACCTTAAAGAAATTAAAACTTTTAAAATACTTTATTGTGCTTATGTTCGAAGCCATCTAGAATATGTGTCTCCAGTTTGGAACCCAGGCTACAATAATTATATTAATCGAATCGAGGGTATACAAAAACGGTTTCTTAGGTACTTACAGTTTAGAATTAAAACGTATATTCCGAACTATTATACTCGTTGTAAGAAATTCCATATCCTTCCGCTATCTAAAAGAAGGCATGTTGCTGACTTAGCTTATCTTTTCAACATTGCTAGCGGTAGGGTTGACTGTCCTGAGTTGCTTGGGCGACTGGGGCTTCGTACCCCTGCTGCAGCTCTCAGAAAGCATAATTTACTTTTCGTTCCAACATCTAATACTAATTATAGGCAAAACTCTTTCACAATACGAGCGTGCAAATGATCTTTTCTTTTCTAGTTAATATCTCTAATTGTCATAATATGTTTCTTCGTCTACTACTTCCTCTTTATTATCCTATTTGTAAAATATTTGTGAAAACTTTTAATTGGCCTTCGATACCTTATAACTCTGTTTTTTAAGTAACTAGCTGTTAGTTTTCCTAAGAGAATAAAATAAAATAAAATAAAATAAAATAAAATAAAACAAAGTGGTAAAATGTGCGAGAGACTCTTCCAAAGTGGTAAAATGTGTCCCCCCCCTCCCGTAACTTATAAAATAAGAGAATGATAAAACTAAAAAAAACATATGATGTACATTACCATGTAAACTTCCACTGATAATTGGTTTGAACGAGATATAGCAAGTTTTTTTTTTTTAATATGTCATAAATCGTAATCCATCCAAAAACTTTTATATCATGTTACTTGCTGCTACGGAACCCTTCATGGGCGAGTCCGACTCGCACTTGGCCGCTTTTTTTATTTTTGTGTGAAAATCTTGATGCGGTTCACAAAATACATCTACTTACCAAGTTTCAAAAGCATAGCTCTTATAGTTTCGGAAAAAAGTGGCTGTGACATACACGGACAGGCAGACAGACAGACAGACATGACGAATCCATAAGGGTTCCGTTATTTTGTTACGGAACTCTAAAAATGTAATATGTTAGGTACCCAGTATACGGTACCTAATTCGTACATCCCGCCCGCTCATATAATTATATTCTTTTAGTTTTCGGTCTATACTATACTCTGTCTACGGAGCGTGGTTAAAAAACGAATACTTCCTTGGAGTGTACCATGAACTTATAAATCTATAATTGTACCCATTGAACCATTGAACGTACAAAATTGTACATTGTACTATGATTTCCCTATAACTTCATGGTACTATGCGTCTAGTAGCTTGACCCATGGACTTAGTATATTATGTCCATGGCTTGACCGAGCTTGACACTCTTGACGCAGTAAAGTAAACGTACATTTGTATGACATTTGTACTTTGTAGTGATTATTTTTTCTATGAGTTTCATCATCATGGAATGATTTTAATCTGGAGATTTGTTATTTTCTCTCTCTACTACAAATGAAAATAAATTGTGGCTGAAATGATATTAATCGACGACCTTTGGTGTGTATTACAGTGGTACCTAAGACCTTTAATCAAATGGTTTTTAAGAAAAACTACCCGGCTATGTGAACTGCAAAGAATATGCTATGGCGATAAACCTGGCGCTGCTAGGACCTGCAATGTGGAGAAGTCATTGATGTTATCTCGCACCAGGGATGTGCATGAAGTAGTCTCATTTTTAGACACAATAGTTTATGAAAGGAGGTTTATTCCATTGAATTTCCGTGAGATTGTGACTCCGTCAGTAGCGATAATTCTCAGAGCAAAACAAATCAATCCTATGTATCACAGCGCTTTTATAGTGTCCTTCAGGAAATGCATAGAGCAAATTTGGAGTTATAGAAATGTAATCGATGAAGTGGAGGATCTACGGAGAATTCAATTTGACTCTAACAATGTAGACCATGAAGATAAACTATTGAAACTTTGGTCATTGTTGGTCCCCAATGAAGAACTAGAGAACAGAGTGACCAAGCAATGGCAATATATTGGGTTTCAGGTAACAATTATATCTCCTTATATTCCTCATCAGGTACCTCAATAAATTGACAGAACCAGTATTAATTGTTGTTTATGTTGTTTCCAGGGTGACGATCCCAAAACAGACTTCCGTGGAATGGGAATGCTTGGACTAGAGAATCTTTTGTTCTTCGCCACAGAGTATTCTCAAGCATCCAGTCATGTCCTGAGCCATTCCCACCATCCTCAATACGGCTACACCTTTGCAATAGTTGGCATTAACTTAACTTCAATGGCCTACAATTTCTTGAAAGATGGCTCTGCAAAAACTTACATGTTTAATGCAAAAACCTTACCCAACTTAAAACTGTTTCATAGATTTTACTGCTACCTTTTTTATGAGTTTGATAGATTATGGCTAGAGTCTAAACCTCGAGATATGATGGATTTTTCCATCATTTTTGAGAAATTTAGAAATTTAATTATAACTGAACTAGCTGATCCTGCATCAGTTTTTAGAATAAATATTGAAGTTGATACTATATAGGCAATATTATATATATACAAATACAAATACAAATCATTTATTGATAACGCCAAGTACAGAAACAATTCAGAATACATATACATACATATAGGCAAAACTACATTGGAGTTGCATTGGCATTATTTAGGTTGGTTTCATATATATATTTTTTTACTTCGAGTATGACGAAACATGCTTATGGCCCATCTGATGTTAAGTGGTAACCACATAGGTCACGTCCACCTAGGACGCACCCTATGTGGCATAGCACTGCCTGAAACATAAAGATGAAAGTCTCATGTGCCTGTAATTTCACCGGCACCCATACCCTTCAAACCATAACATATCACTGCTGGACATAGCCAGAGGGCGCCGCACGCTACGTTTTCCAAGACGCGGTCTCCACTCAAGAACTTGCTTACCCAACGGTTGTCGGACACCATAACACAGCAAATATTTATTGTCTGTACACGAAGGGATTTTTCCCCTAAATGTATGAGGAGGGTTCAAGTATCACTATCATCATTAAGCATATTTAGCATCTTTTTCTGTTTGAATGGAAATAGTCCAGCAGGTATTTTCTGTGTCTACGGCACAGAACAAATAATTGAATACGGGAAGATCAAAGTGTGGGCCGAGTTGACCATAGAACCAGCATTCCTCCTATGTATGATCATGTGGATGGAGTCCGAGTACGGCCTTACGATAAGACCATAGAACCAGCATTCCTCCTATGTATGATCATGTGGATGGAGTCCGAGTACGGCCTTACGATAAGACCATAGAACCAGCATTCCTCCTATGTATGATCATGTGGATGGAGTCCGAGTAGGCCTTAAGATAAGACCATTGAACCAGCATTCCTCCTATGTATGATCATGTGGATGGAGTCCGAGTACGGCCTTACGATAAGACCATAGAACCAGCATTCCTCCTATGTATGATCATGTGGATGGAGTCCGAGTAGGCCTTACGATAAGACCATAGAACCAGCATTCCTCCTATGTATGATCATGTGGATGGAGTCCGAGTAGGCCTTAAGATAAGACCATAGAACCAGCATTCCTCCTATGTATGATCATGTGGATGGAGTCCGAGTAGGCCTTAAGATAAGACCATAGAACCAGCATTCCTCCTATGTTTGATCATGTGGATGGAGTCCGAGTAGGCCTTACGATAAGACCATAGAACCAGCATTCCTCCTATGTATGATCATGTGGATGGAGTCCGAGTAGGCCTTAAGATAAGACCATAGAACCAGCATTCCTCCTATGTATGATCATGTGGATGGAGTCCGAGTAGGCCTTAAGATAAGACCATAGAACCAGCATTCCTCCTATGTATGATCATGTGGATGGAGTCCGAGTAGGCCTTAAGATAAGACCATAGAACCAGCATTCCTCCTATGTATGATCATGTGGATGGAGTCCGAGTAGGCCTTAAGATAAGACCATAGAACCAGCATTCCTCCTATGTATGATCATGTGGATGGAGTCCGAGTAGGCCTTAAGATAAGACCATAGAACCAGCATTCCTCCTATGTATGATCATGTGGATGGAGTCCGAGTACGGCCTTAAGATAAGACCCCTTAGTAAAAAGACTTAAAAATCCTCTCAATTGAGGTTCTCAATTTGTGTGTATTTTTTTGTTATAAACAATCATTTACTGTCTATTTAGGTTTTAATTTAGATCAACGATAGGTTGTTTAGTCAGTCGTTCTTGGGCTAGGGCCCAAGAGATTTCGATAGTAATGTTTTTGTCTATTTCATTAATATTTATGAACTCACAATTGTGGTAATAAAGTTTCCACTAGTCACAAAAAAACTGTTTTATCATTATTGTTGTGTATGAGTAGGTACATCAGGTGTGTACGAGTAGGTACATCAGGTGTGTACGAGTAGGTACATCAGGTGTGTACGAGTAGGTTAGTGACATTTTGTGCACCTATTGTCTTAGTTACTTACTTATTTATAATTTTAATGAATTTCCTCCTAATTAAGTATTTTACTATTATCTAATCTGTGCTCTTAGTGTAATTTATTTATAATAACATCACAGTGGGTTTTAGGACTTAGGTACCTACTATAGTCAAATATGTAATAAATTTGTGATCTGTCGGACAAGCAATACCCAATGTGCAATGTTAGCTAACTTTAGGTATGCTTATGCAAATAAAACTAAATAATGTTAGCTAACTTTAGGTATGCTTATGCAAATAAAAGTAAATAATTTATTAGATATGTTTTTATTCATTTGTTTGCATTATAAAAGGGACGGACAATGACACACATGCATATAAAAGTTATCACAGCAATTCTATGTAAGTATTTAATTATTATTCAAAATAAAAAAAACATTGTATCATATTCTATAAAACGCATCAGTGAGAATATCGATTAATTTTAAAAATACAATTATGTAGGTTTAAATTTTTAAAGATTATTTCGAAGTACAGAATGACGATACAGCCACTTTTAATTTAAAAAAATGCTAGCATCGGCTATATGTAGCTCCGCATGCATAGTATCTACACCTACTTGCAAATATGTTATAAACACTAAAGAACCTTCCCCAATAAATATGCATGATATTGTAAACTGGATATCTAAATCCAGGCAGTAAACCTGGATAGTTTTCTAAGTAGGTATGGGGAACCCCAAACATTTATTGTTTTCTATTTTTGTGTGAAAATCTTAATGCGGTTCACAGAATACATCTACTTACCAAGTTTCAACTGCATAGCTCTTATAGTTTCGGAAAAAAGTGGCTGTGACATTCACGCACTGACAGACAGACATGACAAATTCATAAGGGTTCGTTTTTTGCCATTTGGCTACGGAACCCTAAAAACATGTATTGGTTCATGGAATTGAAATTACCGTGGCTTGGTATCATTTTAGAAAAAAAAGCGGCCAAGTGCGAGTCGGACTCGCCCATGAAGGGTTCCGTAGCAGCAAGTAACTTAATATAAAAGTTCTTGGTTGGTTTAGGATTTATGACGTATTAAAAAAAAACTACTTAAGTACTAGATCTCGTTAAAACCAATTTTCGTTGGAAGTTTACATGGTAATGTACATCATATATTTTTTTTAGTTTTATCATTCTCTTATTTTAGAAGTTACGGAGGGGGGGGGGGGGGGGGCACACACAACTTTGGAAGTGTCTCTCGCGCAAACTATTCAGTTTAGAAAAAAATTATATTAGAAACCTCAATATCATTTTTGAAGACCTATTCATAGATGTATGTCCGTGTATGTCACAGCCACTTTTTTCCGAAACTATAAGAGCTATGCTGTTGAAACTTGGTAAGTAGATGTATTCTATGAACCGCATTGAGAATTTCACACAAAAATAGAAAAAAAACAGTAAATTTTTGGGGTTTCCCATACTTAGAACTGAAACTCATTTTTTTTTATGCGTGTGTTGTGTCTATGGATAGGTCTTCAAAAATGCTATTGAGGATTCTAATATATTTTTTCTAAACTGAATAGTTTGCGCGAGAGACACTTCCAAAGTGGTAAAATGTGTCCCCCCCCCCCCCCCCCCGTAACTTCTAAAATAAGAGAATGATAAAACTAAAAAAAAAATATGATGTACATTACCATGTAAGCTTCCAACGAAAATTGGTTTGAACGAGATCTAGTAAGTAGTTTTTTTTAATACGTCAAATCGTAATCCATCCAAGAACTTTTATATTATGTTACTTGCTGCTACGGAACCCTTCATGGGCGAGCCCGACTCGCACTTGGTCGCTTTTTTTTTAAATCTAATGGCAAATGCACAAGCCTTGCGATGCCGTGAAATCTTAATAAAGATAAAGATAATTGTTTATTTTCAGATTTCACACATTAAAAAATTCACATGTCATCCATTTTGTTAATAAATTTAATGTTATAATTAATGTTAGTTAGCATACAAAGGTTCATGAGATGTGTAATTCAAATTAATTGAAATGAGTGCGCTTATAACGACAGCCCTGAACTTTTCAGCCTGTTTATTACCGCCGTCTAGTTTTGCCTGAAATTTGGGCCTTTTAGCGAGTCACGTTGCTTAGTAGAATGTCAGTCTTCTCGTACTATTCGTCCATCCTCGATAGCTTACACAACAGTGAAATCTCATTTGAATTCGTCTTGTACTGCCTTTATATATAGGTATTTATAATGTTAAGATATCTCTGGCCAAAAAGTATATTTCTATTGTCATGGAATAAACAGTTTTAACAAAAATGCAGAATTTACAACCAAAGACTATGCTTAAATCTACACTCAGAGCCTGTAGTATGCCTTGCCGGTCAGGCAAATGTTTTAATGATTGTTATATCTTCCTCCCGCGCCCCGCGTTGTATCAAGGCCACCCTGTTGATGGTCCAACGAAATGTCGAAAGCCGGTGGATGGAGGCGATTCAAGGCATATATATGTGGCTTGATTATAGAATTGAAACTATCGTGGTTGGGAATCATATTAAAAGATAAACGGCTAATTACCACTATTATTCGTCACTTTGCTGACGTTTCGAGACTGAGTTCAGAAGCCTCTTCATCATGAGCACCGCCCGCGACCGCGTTCGACGGTGGACCAGCGAATACTGCGTGCAACCGCGCGCTCAGCTCGCTGGGACAGCGGCGGCGGCGGCGGCGGCGGTAGGTTCGTTGCGCGCGCGTCGAGAATTAGTTCATCTACGTCACTAGCACTACCTACGTCGTCGGTATAAGGCTGCGTACACACTGCACTCACGGTATCACTCTCCAGACCGATTACAGTACTACAAACAGTAGTGGCGGAGTGGAGTATAGGATGCCATGCCGGCGAAATACCCCATCCCCGATCGCGATTGAAATTTGGATGTCGGCCGGTAATTAGCCGTTTATCTTTTAATATGGCTTGATTATGTCTAGCACTGAACTTGTACAGATGATATTACGATGATTTAAAAATTAAATAATAATGTAATATGTAGCCATGCTACAACACCCGCCCGGCAAGGCGTAGGTACGAGTAAAGGCTCCTTAGATGAATTTATTTACGTTTCTTTTCCTTTTTTATTTCTTTAGCTGGTTTGTTCCGGCCGGCCTTCACGAGCGCGATGAGCGCTGTGATGGCCACCAGCCCGAAGCCCAGAGCCGACGCGACTCCTATTTGCCAGATCCAAGGATGTTGCGCCAGCACTTCCTGTCCATAGGCCACAGCTATTTTCAGAGATGATACGCTCCAATCCACTATCTCGTCACTGAAACAATGTGTACAACATTTTAGTTTATCCCATACAAGCTTCAACACCCCACAGCGCACTGTTCTGAAATTACTTTCTTAGACCACAAAAGGAGTGTAGGTAACCTCCAAAAGGTCCTTTTTAGGGTTCCGTCGCCAAATGGCAAAATACGGAACCCTTATGGATTCGTCATGTCTGTCTGTCTGTCTGTCCGGATTTCACAGCCACTTTTTTCCGAAACTATAAGATCTATGCTGCTGAAACTTGGTAAGTAGATGTATTCTGTGAACCGCATTAAGATTTCACGGCATCGCATGGCTTTTGCATTTGCCATTAGATTTAAAATAAAAAAAAGCGGCCAAGTGCGAGTCGGATTCGCCCATGAAGGGTTCCGTAGCAGCAAGTAACATAAGATAAAAGTTTTTGGACGGATTACGATTTATGACGTATTAAAAAAAACTACTTAACTACTTCCGCAAAGGCCACTTGTTCAGTTCACGAACAAGTGGCCTTTGCGGAAAAGCCCACAATAATAATTAGCTGGTTTAGTTCAGTTCATGAACAAGTGGTCTTTGCGGAGAAGCCCACAATAATAATTAGCTGGTTTAGTTCAGTTCATGAACAAGTGCCCTTTGCGGAGAAGCCCACAATAATAATTAGCTGGTTTAGTTCAGTTCAGTCCATGAACAAGTGCCCTTTGCGGAGAAGCCCACAATAATAATTAGCTGGTTTAGTTCAGTTCAGTTCATGAACAAGTGGCCTTTGCGGAGAAGCCAACAATAATAATTAGCTGGTTTAGTTCAGTTCAGTTCATGAACAAGTGGCCTTTGCGGAGAAGCCCACAATAATAATTAGCCGGTTTAGTTCAGTTCAGTTCATGAACAAGTGGCCTTTGCGGAGAAGCCCACAATAATAATTAGCTGGTTTAGTTCAGTTCAGTTCATGAACAAGTGGCCTTTGCGGAGAAGCCCACAATTTCGCCAATATCATGTTAAAAACAAGTTTACATCTCTCATATTCGGTAAGTAGGTCCTTATTACCCCCAAATGGGGCTTGTAGACCAATTAGCGCTCTAGGGTAATAATGTAGATAGAAAAGCCCTAGGGCGGTAAGTAATTAAAAAAACTTCACTTTTTAAAAAAGTTCGCGTACATCTAACCATCATACTGGCAATAGACATCATGCATTCAGCCCAATGACAAAAGAGGTCGCTTTGCTATTCAGCCTTGTCTTCGTATGAGTATAACAGTCATCAATTTTAAATATCGAACGGCGAAGCTCAATTTCGTTTTTGAAAAAAATAATTTAAAAAAAGATGAAAAAAGGCGGGAATAGAAAACTTTTACTTTAAATATTGTTTGTTTTTGGGTTTTTTTATAATTACGTGCTAATTAGGAAAAAAACATGAGTTCTGCAAGTGATGAAGATATAAGCTGCACTCCCGATTCAATGAAAATGGAAGCTGAAGCAGCAATTAACAATATTTTGCCTGAAAGTTCTAATCTACTATTATTCTTGTAATGCCGGTTTTTTTCTACTTACCTCACAATCGAGATGTAAAGCAGAGTAGTTAGCTCGGGTGTAAGCATCAATGGGGCTCTCGAACTATAGGCGCACGAGCGCAGCGAGGGCGCCTAAATATCTCGGGCTGCAATTGATGCCTTACAGCCCTTGGCTACTAATCTACTATTATTTTTATTTGTTGAAGCCACTATGTCATAAGCAGCCGGCTAGCAAATAGGAAATCTTTTAGGTTACCGCATTGTCGAACGAGCGTCATGCAACATTCTCCATTGTACAGGATGTTTTCCTATTATAATGGAATCCGATCATCCTATGATATTTTTTCTGGTTCTTTGGCCTCCGCAAAAGTGAACATTTATAAATTATTTACTGAATAATGTTTACTTAACAATTTTTAGGTACTTAAGTTTTTATTTTTGTATATTAGTTTCCTTTTTCTTTTTACAGTTATAATTGCCATGTCCACACATTATAATATTGCATGTTGTGTTCACTAGTATTAGAATTTACACCGGGAATGTCAATAAAACAAAATACTATAAAAAGGTGTTATGTGTCTAATTCGAGTTGTGAACCAATTAAAAAAAAAAAAAAATAAGTTAAAACTCTGACATCTGCCTTCTGACGAAGAGGCGCGTCGCGCGTCGGCCTGTGCGGAGCCGTCCTTCTGACGAATCGTCTTCCTTTTAAGTGCCTCACTTTTTTTGCGTGGAATGCTGCGTTTATTATTTTTGTTGTGAGGGTTCAATGAATTAGTACTTACAATGGTGAGGCAAGCAAAGGAACTGGCTCTCCTTTAGAGTTCTTATACCAATCTTGAGCAAATGTTACGAATGATTTGACATCAGTCTTTGGTAAGTTGTATCTGTAGACTTTGCCGAGTCGGAAGCTGAAAATAACATTAACAAATTAGTAGGTATTTTATAATATTTTACTAGTAAACCTGCTTTGTTCATTCAATATCTTGTAGGTCTCTATAAGGTCGCCACGTTGAATGAGCTGTTCCAAAGTCGTCAGTCCCAGTTTTTTAAGGCAGTTTCAGTTCTCATAGGGATGTTTTTGAGTGTTAGTCACATTTGTTTAGCTCTTCGCTGTACTACTCTTTGAAGATGATCAGTATCTTACTTGACTTACAATAGGAAGGCCGGTAGCTTGGTCACTTGGAACCGTTTGGCCGTGTTCACGCCGGCCAGGCCGGAGTCCATGCGCGCGACATTCACGCGGCCGCGCAGCGTGGCGCCCACGCCTTCCCACGCCGCGTGCAACCTCTGACATTCCACGCACGAGGCGCCGTAACTACAACAAAACACGTTCTATGAGTGTTGTCGGCTCACAATTAGCAACTAAATGGCAATGGGCAGGCGATATAGCTCGCAGACATAAATAAACTTAGTTTGGTAAATAGGGCAACATAAAATGTACGTAGGTACAAATGTACAATAAATTATTTAAAATCTTAGATTTGATTTGTAATTGACTGCAATGTACCTAATTTATGTAACTGTCTCTAGGTACTCACAGAATAAATAATAGATAGTACAAGTACCAAATTCAAATTAAAAGTAAGTACGCATGGATCTTCTTCTTAGTCGCTTTCTTCATTACTGAAGGTCGTGCCCTTCTTGAAATGCTCTGGAGGAATTGACGAGCTGCTTCCATGCCAGCCTGTCTTCGGCTTGTCTAAGGGCGGTAGTGACAGGGAGGCCTGTTAATGCCTTGACTTGGTCAGACCAGCGGCTAGGTCAGGGGTCGGCAACCTTTTGCTATAGCAGGGCCACATATGTTGCCAGAGTATCAATGCGGGCCGCCGCACTTATTTTTATATGTTCGGACACGTAATTTTAATATTTGAAATAAAACGCATATATATTCATACAATCATGTCTATTTAAATTGATATACTTTACTAACATAAAAGTAAGAACTAGTGAGATTTTTGCGGCTGCATTTGACTTACAAGTTTTTTAACGTCTGCTTCCATTTTAGTCGTAGACACGCGCAGTATCGCGTCTAAATGTTCATCCGTTAACCGCGAACAATTCTTATTTTTGCGGTAGTTGAGCGTTTTTTTTGCCTTAAAAGCATTGCCAAAAAGTGCCGCTAAAAGACACCGCGCGCGTGTGGGTCCTTGGCGGCTTGCATGGCAACTCTCTGGTTCTAGCTATGTTTTAATGCAGATTCTGATCTAGGTAAGTACCTAGGTACCTGTATTAACCTCAAGTACACACATGTAAGTACAAGGTAGGTTACACTGCAAGATACTATTAACACTTGACCTACTTAATAACTTATTACGCTGCCTTTTCTAAATTCTAGTGAATTTATATGGCCTTTTGTATTGGTATTTTTTTCTTACGGACCTTCGGCTTGTGGGCCGCACCAAGATAGTCCATTTTACCACTTTGGAAGTGTCTCTCACGCAAACTATTCAGTTTAAAAACAATTTTTTAATTTTGTAAAAATTAAATAAACCCTCAACGCAATGAAACGACTGAACCGATTTTGATCAAACATTCCTAAGAAAACTCCCGACAAATTCACCATTCAAACAAAAAAAACCAAATCGGTTCATCGGTTCGGAAGCTACGATGGGACAGACAGACACACACACACACAAAGACACGTCAAACTTATAAAACCCCGTCGTTTTCACGGTTCAGCTCACGGTTCCGATGACAAATTATATCAAAGCTTGTATTGAAATAGTTATTTATGATACTAGGATACTAAAAACTGCCTTTACGAAGCATGTATACATTGTTCGAAAGTAAAAAATTACGAACCATACACCGGAACGTGCGGTACCCTTATAGATTCGTCATGTCTGCCTGTCTGTCCGTGCATGTCACAGCCACTTTTTTCCGAAACTATAAGAGCTAGGCTGTTGAAACTTCGTAAGTAGATGTATTCTGTGTGCGGTTCACAAGAATTTCACAAAAAAATAGAAAAAAAACAGTAAATTTTTGGGCTTCCCCATACTTAGAACTTACTTACATCTATGGATAGGTCTTCAAAAATGATATTGCGGTTTCTAATTCATTTCATTTTTTTCTAAACTGAATAGTTTGCGCGAGAGACACTTCCAAAGTGGTAAAATGTGTCCCCCCCCCCCCCCCCCCGTAACTTCTAAAATAAGAGAATGATAAAACTAAAAAAATATATGATGTACGTTATACCATGTAAACTTCCACTGAAAATTGGTTTGAACGAGATCTAGTAAGTAGTTTTTTTTTGAATACACTATTATTAAAACATCGATCAAAGTTACAACAAACTACAAGATCTTTTATATTATGTTACTTGCTGCTACGGAACCCTTCATGGGCGAGTACGACTCGCACTTGGCCGCTTTTTTTTTTAAATTTCTATGTAAAAAATATAGGTATAGGTAAGAATTGCACCAAGGAGTTTCAAACCTCCTCAGTTCGATTCGAGGTTCGATTATTTCTCCAGCTGAATAATCGAACCTCCTTGGAAGCGCTTTTGCTCAATACGTATTGATTGAGCAAAAGCGCTTCCAAGGAGGTTGTCTCACTAGAGAAAATGAGACAAAAGATGTAGTACGTGGCTCCTTTTGCAAATTCACGCCATTTTCATATTAGAAACGTCAAAGACTGTTGCTACTTTCCGACTGATATTTATAATCAAAATAATAATATGAGTTAAAGCGAGGAATCCGATATTAATATGGAATCTACTTGAATGAGGCGCAAATTGCAGAAAGAGGTCTGTGGCCGCCAAAATAGGGGAAGCGTTATTTAATTATGTACTACAATAATTTTATATCATGGAAGACTCGCAGAAATAATCAATCATTACGTATTGTACTGTTTTCTCGCAAATGTGTTGAAAAACTTTGTATGATACACGCGCGAAAATTGGTTTCTACAAACTTGTTTCGTCTCGGGCTTACCATAGTGACGAGTTTGTAATAACCAACTTTAATAACTATTTCAACAAAAAATCTTATATCTCATAATTCCCACTACCATGTAATGAATGATTCGCGCGGTGGCGGAGATGAAATAACATGTAATGAATGATTCGCGCGGTGGCGGAGATGAAATAACATGTAATGAATGATTCGCGCGGTGGCGGAGATGAGATAACATGTAACGAATGATTTGCGCGGTGGCGGAGATGAGATAACATGTAATGAATGATTCGCGCGGTGGCGGAGATGAGATAACATGTAATGAATTATTCCCGCGGTGGCGGAGATGAGATAACATGTAATGAATGATTCGCGCGGTGGCGGAGATGAGATAACATGTAATGAATGATTCGCGCGGTGGCGGAGATGAGATAACATGTAATGAATGATTCGCGCGGTGGCGGAGATGAGATAACTTGTAATGAATAATTTGCGCAGTGGCGGATATTAGGTTGCTCCCGTGGCAGATTGTACATACGTACAGGTACTTACAACATAACAAACCAAACCCCAGTGGTTGCTCCCGTGGCAGCTTGTACATACGTACAGGTACTTACAACATAACAAACCAGTCCCCAGTGGTTGCTCCCGTGGCAGCTTGGGTTATGTGTTCAAATATTTTGTCTGTGAGCTCTTTCACTGCAGGTGATTGGTTCTTTTCAAAGAACCCATAGATATCATTTTCATCGGACTCTCCTGAAAATTAAAATTAAAGTATTAAAAAAAACTTTGTTTAATGGGTGCTTTTACCAATGAATTACAATCTCTACCAGACAACCTTTAGACGGAATGGACTCTGACCAATTCCGGAATTCCGGTAATTTACAATCTCTTTGTGATGCATCCTACGGGGAGGCCTCGTCCAGCAGTGGAGGTCTAATGGCTGCTGCTGAGGGTGATGGTGATGATGATGATTTATAACATCCCCTTCATCCCATCCCTCCGTCCTCATCCTAACAGCAGGGGATGAGTTGAGTAGCAACATCCACCTGAGTAAGCAACACCAATACTGCAATCACTAATCCGCCTGACAGTATGCTGATGCTGATTATGGTTGGACTGGGTTAGCCTAATCATTATAATACCCACCCATGTGGTCAACTCCATTTATGGCCAACTACACATGTCGTCAGTCCCACCAATTTATGGCAAACTAGACTATGTCGCCAAGTCTGCATCCCCACACCATTCAGGAGTAACCTCATACTAACGGGTTGCCTTTTGTTTTTGTTATGCACAGTTTATGTAAGAGTTCATGAATGGGGAAGACCACTGTCAATTAGTTCCATGTAGAGGGCGCCAAATGTTTGTTACCTGCGAACTATCAATCTACATTGAAATTGTATGGTTTTTAACTTGTTTTCTCGTAATACTTGAAATATGGGACGTTGTGTAGCTTTTGCATGTGCAGAAATAGGTGTAGGTACACAAATTCCCAAGTGATTTAGCATTAAGGAGAAAGTGGGAAAAAGCATTGAGAAGACTTTATTATAAATCAAGTGATTTTTCGAGATCATGTGGAAAACACTTAACAGAAACTGACTATGAGACCACTTCTAAGATAACAGGTGTGGCCATGTGGCTGTTGGAGGCTTTGTTATTATAATGATACAAACCACTGAATAGCAGTGGCACTCCGTGCCGGAAGAACACGAGTGCTTGCTCCTTAGCGGGGCTGTAGAGACGCGCCATGTGGCTGTTGGAGGCTTTGTTATTATAATGATACAAACCACTGAATAGCAGTGGCACTCCGTGCCGGAAGAACACGAGTACTTGCTCCTTAGCGGGGCTGTAGAGACGCGCCATGTGGCTGTTGGAGGCTTTGTTATTATAATGATACAAACCACTGAATAGCAGTGGCACTCCGTGCCGGAAGAACACGAGTGCTGGCTCCTTAGCGGGGCTGTAGAGACGCGCCATGTGGCTGTTGGAGGCTTTGTTATTATAATGATACAAACCACTGAATAGCAGTGGCACTCCGTGCCGGAAGAACACGAGTGCTGGCTCCTTAGCTGGGCTATAGAGACGCGCCATGTGGCTGTTGGAGGCTTTGTTATTATAATGATACAAACCACTGAATAGCAGTGGCACTCCGTGCCGGAAGAACACGAGTGCAGGCTCCTTAGCGGGGCTGTAGAGACGCGCCATGTGGCTGTTGGAGGCTTTGACAGATACAGCATTCATATGTTTCTGGAAGTCATCTTGTAAGCTCTCAACATGATTCTCTAGTTCATCACACGGCTTACAGTTTTCTTTTGCTGTAAAATAAAAATTATTCTGCATTTAATTTGCTCCTCAAGTGATGAATAACCTAGCAATGAACCAATCACATCTCTTAAAAGAAAGAAATTGGGTGGTAAATGGTCTGTTTTAGATATTCAATAAAGAAATTGGGTGGTAAATGGTCTGTTTTAGATATTCCATAAAGAAATTGTGTGGTAAATGGTCTGTTTTAGATATTCAATAAAGAAATTGGGTGGTAAATGGTCTGTTTCAGATATTCAATAAAGAAATTGGGTGGTAAATGGTCTATTTTAGATATTCAATAAAGAAATTGGGTGGTAAATGGTCTATTTTAGATATTTAAATAAAGAAATTGGTGGTTTTAGATATTTAATAATCACGAAAATTCTATTGGTCCACAATGTGGAACATACTACTAGGAGACAATGTTTATTCTGCCCCTTCCGACATTGCCATAAAAAACAAGCTCAACAACTGGGGCCCAAGAATGAATACCTAACGTTAATGAGCAACATTATAGTATTTAAATGTCAAATAGTAACCAATCAAATTACAAATATTACTACCAATAATACCTTACTGGTGCAGGACTTAAAAAGGTTGTATTTCTGTCTGACAGCAGAAGCACCTTACAGCATGCGGCTCGATGTGCCTCTGGCTTCAGAGGTGAATCGATTGCTTACACAATATTAAATAAAGTCCTGGTGCTGATGTCTCAGGGGCATCCCTGAGATTGCAATGGATCCCTCCACATGTTGGCTCACGTGGCAATGAGATCGCAGATACACTGGTAATATACACTGGTATGATACATTACTAAGGCCAAAGAGGCAATATCAAATGGTATGGAAGAATTTGCAAGTAATTAATTTTGTAAAAATTAAAAAAACCCTCAACGAAATGAAACAGCTGAACCGATTTTGATAAAACATAGCTAAGAACAATCCCGACAAATTCACCTTCAAACAAAAAAAAAACGGTTCATCCGTTCGGGAGCTACGAGTTGACAGACAGACAAACACACACACACACACATACACATGCACACACACAGACACGTCAAACTTATAACACCCCGTCGTTTTTGCATCGGGGGTTAATAAAACCTGAATATTCAGAAATTTTACATAAATATCAGAGATTTCTAAGATTTAAGTGGAAGGAATACTTTGATATTGCCTCTCGGGAGAAAGGCATTTGGTACCATGGTTTGCCAACATTATATTGACAAGGAAATTTATTGTAGTTGCCTATAGAATGCGCTCCAGACATATGCCATTAAATAGTTTCAAATATTTGATGAGGAAAGTGGAAAGTTCTGTTTGTGAAGTATGTGGAGTAAAAGAAGATGACGTGTCCTTGGTGAAGCTGACCTTTGAATGGAGTGTATATTTAAAAACGAATAACATTTCATTTCAAATTAATTATTCAAAATGGTTTTGCCACAATAACTTTATTAATTAATTAGTTCTTTTAAATTCGCGAAATTAATCTTATATTAATTAGAGTGTACATAAGGGGGCACCAAAAAAAATACTATTATTTTTATTTAAAATACCTACCGGGCCACTCTCGCACGCACTTCATATCTCAAAAACGGTAAGTCGTATGGAAAAAATGTATTAATTAATTAATGCCTACGACAATGGCTACACGACAGGATAAAAAAATAAAAAGAGACCAAAATCTTAAAAGTCTGTTTTCTTCAATGCCCCCTTATCTACACCCCAACCCATAATATAGAACTTATGAGAAAAGGGCCCCCCCTGACCTCACACTAGGATTTCCTGCGTCGTGGGTATCAGTAACTACGAGTACCATGGCCCCACAACACCCAGACCCGGAACAAATACTTGCAGAACAAGCAAACATTTGTCCCGCAGCGGTAATCGAACCACCACCTCTCACGTCTGAGCCGGTTGCAATCCCACCGCACCAGAGACACGTACAGAACTCTCACGTCTGAGCCGGTTGCAATCCCACCGCACCAGAGACACGTACAGAACTCTCACGTCTGAGCCGGTTGCAATCCCACCGCACCAGAGACACGTACAGAACTCTCATGTCTGAGCCGGTTGCAATCCCACCGCACCAGAGACACGTACAGAACTCTCACGTCTGAGCCGGTTGCAATCCCACCGCACCAGAGACACGTACAGAACTCTCATGTCTGAGCCGGTTGCAATCCCACCGCACCAGAGACACGTACAGAACTCTCACGTCTGAGCCGGTTGCAATCCCACCGCACCAGAGACACGTACGGAAGAGCAAAGTCGCTAATTTATCCATTCTACATCATTTGTTTAGACTAGTAGGTAGGTACAGTTCTTGATCTAAATTCAAAATTATTAGGACACCTTTTAGGTTTACTTACAGAACAATACAATAAGTTTATCTTTTGCTCTTATTAATTCAAGTAGCTCTTCATCGCTTACACTTTGCACCGCCGAACTTTCGGCTTCTATGCTCCTCCATAGCAATAATAGAAAGCCTGCTCTGAGCAACATTGTGATAAATCTGTTTTCTTTCTCATAAATTAGACCCTAATATCTGCCTCTTAGAACTTTGGAAACTTTTATGGGAATAATTTATTTGTAATTGTAAATAGTTAGATAGATTATTCGGCACAAAAAACCACAAACGTAGTATACTCTTGGTCTGTGGCACCACGCTCTGAGGCTCTAAACGACTTGGATTGACACGTAATAATGTCAATGTTAATGTCAATTTTTGAAGTACTGTCCGAACGAACGAGTAGAAAATAATTGAATAATAATTAAAAAATATCGTTTACATGGTATCACCATATACTATGGCGAAATGTTTTGATACTTGATATTTTTGAATATATAAAACAAATTGCAGTTCTCATTTTAATAAATTTTACAACAAATATTTATGCTCATCACATTGTGGCGAACGCACCCAAATTTATTATCTATGTTAAATAAGAATGGTGGATTGGTTGGCCACACTGCGTGTGGTCTGCAAATTAGAACGCTTGCCGCGTGACCCGGCGACGCCGTTCACAAGGCTGACAACATAACGCGGCTCGGTGAACGGGCGGTGGACAAAAATGTGGCTCTCTCCGCTCTCTTGCTTCCGGCTCACGCGACGAACACGATCTCGCTCTGACCGTCTACGCGTAATAATGTATATCACAAAAACTGTTTTATTGGCATCTATCGATGGCGTTGTTATGAAAGTGTAAAATATACGATTACGAGGAACTGTGTGAGTTATTAATACCCACTAAATTGGTGACACCGACGTGATAACGTTCCGACGACAACGCGCACGTGACGGACCGGATAACAGCGGAGCCCTACTTCAAGACAGCGTTGTCGACAGAGACGACGCGCCAGAAAAGCTACGCTACGTCAACTTCAAGACAGCGGCGACAACATAGCAGCGGGGAAAGCGAAACTTTCCGGCCGAGGCGTCACGCAGGACGAGGTACCTACTAACGTACCTACTACCTGCTCCCGCTACACACCCACGGTCATTTTTTTAGACCGGCGGCGCGGCGACGCGCTCATACCGGCTACATACCCACGGTCAACTTTTTAGACCGGCGACGCGCTCATACCTACTACACGAAACCCACGTGTCAATCTTTTTGGACCGGCGCGACGGCGGCCGACGCGACGCGCACGCGGCGGCATCGCATACCTAACCTATAGGTACTCAAGAAGACAAAAACCATAAAGTGCACTGAATTGTGAAACAAAACGACATAAAACTAAGTGCAGTGAATCAAGGAACATGATCTAAATCTCCAAGAAAAATCTAGAAACTATAAGTGTTGTGATAGCTAGTAGTTGCTCTGTAGGTAGGTAGGTATTTATAAAACAAAGTATTTATTTTTTATTTTAAATAGGCCACAACCACCACCCTCAAATAGGTATTTATAATTTTACAATGCAAGAGGAATCTAAGGCTTCGGCGCTGGGAGCCACGGCGTTGGAGGCGGGGGACGCGACAGAAGGCAAAAAGGTAAACAGAGTCAGCATAAAAGTGCCCCCATTTTGGCCAGACCGCCCTGCTTTGTGGTTCGCAAGTCTAGAGGCCCAATTTCATTTGAACCAAATATCAAGAGAAATAACCAAATTCTACCATGCCATTTCACACTTAGATACAGCTAGCGCAGGAGAAGTGGAAGAGCTCATTATTAATCCTCCAGATGCTGATCCGTATACAAAACTAAAATCCGCTTTGATCCACAGATTTTCTGAATCCTATGAGGAAAAAATTCGCAGACTTTTGGAGAAGGAGGAGATTGGGGATAGGAAACCATCCTCCTTCCTCCGCCACCTGCGGACTTTGGCTGGTGGAGGCATACCGGACCGCCTGCTGCAATCGATGTGGACGAACAGATTACCACGGCAGACGCAGGCGATTCTGCTAACACAACCAAATGCAAGCCTGGAGGAGCTCGGGGACCTGGCAGATAAACTACACGAAGTGAAACCCGCACCCCAAGTGCGGGCGGTAAGCTCTAATAATTTATGTCCGCAGGAAGACATGCAGCGATTAAGCAGGTTGGTTGAGGATCTATCAAAGCAGGTAGCCAGCCTCGCAGCCGGAAGAGGGAGATCACAGCACCGTTCACGTTCACGTTCACGCTCGCGCTCAAGCCCGCAAACAGAAGGTATGTGTTGGTACCACTCCACTTATAACACCAAGGCCACCAAGTGCAAGTTACCTTGCAACTGGCACAATAACAAAAGTTCGGAAAACCCATCGGGCAGTCAGTAAATGCGACAGCTGACTGCCACCCAACTAGCCGTCGCCTTTTTGTAACCGATAAGGTAACAAAATACCGTTTTCTTGTTGATACTGGGTCAGACATTTGCTGTGTCCCAAAGCAACTAGCATCTGGGCGACGCCTACCGACTTCTTACCAACTCAGCGCTGCCAATGGCACAATCATAAACACATATGGTAGCATGCAATTAAATTTAAACCTTGGGTTGCGTCGCGACTTTCGTTGGAGTTTTGTTGTGGCAGATGTGAACATAGCCATCATCGGATCTGATTTCTTAGCACACTATAACCTCCTGCCAGACTGCACTAACAAGAGACTTGTGGACGGTACGACCGGCCTAGTCACTTGTGTGGAAATGTCAAACGTTGACCATAATAGCATCAAGGTTATATCTGCAGAAGGATCAACATTTAACAAAATTTTATCTCAATTTCCAGAAATACTGCGACCACCTGGCATTCAAAGGCAAATAAAGCATACAACGGTGCACTACATCCACACTACCGAGGGCCCGCCGATCAGCTGTCGACCACGTCGCCTCGGACCTGAGAAGCTGGCTGCTGCGAAGAAGGAGTTCGAGGACATGCTGAGTTGCGGCACTGCGAGGCCATCCAACAGCCCATGGTCCTCGCCGTTACATCTAGCACAGAAGCGAGACACATCGTGGCGTCCCTGCGGTGACTACCGCGCGCTCAACGCACGAACCATACCGGACCGGTATCCCGTGCGGCACATCGGGGATTTTAACCAAGGACTATCAGGTGCTACCGTTTTTAGTACTATAGATCTGGCTAAAGCATACCAGCAAATACCTGTCTACGAGCCCCACATTTGTAAAACAGCCATAATAACCCCGTTTGGATTATTTGACCATCCTTTCATGGGATTCGGTTTGCGAAATAGTGGACAAACATTCCAACGATTTATAGACGAGGTTGTTAGAGGGTTAGATTTCTGCTACAGTTATGTGGATGACATCTTGGTGTTCTCCAAGAACGCAACTGACCATGCCGACCATCTTCGCACAATCTTCCAAAGACTGCAAGATTATGGGGTGGTAGTAAACGCCGCGAAATGTCATTTAGGACTAGCAGAGGTTACATTTCTGGGCTACCGTATCAGCGCGGCTGGAACACAACCGCCTGAAGAACGCATTACATCCCTAATAGAGTTCCCTCCACCTAAGACTGTGCAAGGCATGAGACGATTCTTAGGCATGGTAAACTATTATCGCAAGTTTTTACCCCAGGCTGCTCAACACCAAGCCCCGCTCATTGATGCAGTCACAGCTATCAACGGCAAAGGCGCAAAACCATTCCCATGGACGCCGGAGCTAGAAAAACAATTTGAAGCGTGCAAAAAGAGCTTATCATCTGCAACACTGCTTTTCCATCCCGATATCTCTGCCCCTTTAGGTCTTTTCACAGACGCGTCCAGCACGCATGTGGGATCCTGCTTACAGCAGAAGGTTGATGACGCATGGCAACCGCTTGCATTTTTCAGCAAGAAATTAGATGCAAAGCAAGCTCTACAACCAGCATACTACAGAGAGCTCCTAGGTGTGTATGAAAGTGTGCAACACTTTCGACACATTTTGGAGTGCCGACACGCGACAATTTTTACTGACCACAAACCGTTATTGTATGCTTTCATTCAACGCCGAGAAAAGCTGCCACCACAACAATTAAACCAACTATCATTTATCAGCCAGTTTACAACAGATATTCAACACATCAAGGGGATTGATAATGTGGTAGCAGACGCGATGTCACGCATCGAATCGATATCATTAGAATATGATTTTACTGCCTTATCTAAAGCTCAAGATGAGGATGAGGAGTTGAAACAGCTACCGTCAACAACATCATTAAAATTAGAAAAAATCGAAATACCCGGCACTGACATTTCTATTTTCTGTGACAGATCCACTGGAAGATCCCGTCCTTACCTGCCTGGTCCACTGCGCCGCGCAGTGTTCGACCGGCTGCACAACTTAAGTCACCCTGGTGCGCGGGCATCCGCACGCATGGTGGCTGAGCGACATGTGTGGCCCAACATGCAGAAGGATTGTCTGGCCTGGGCCCGAACGTGTATGGCGTGCCAAAGGTCAAAGGTATCGCGCCACAACACTGCTCCGCTGGGCAGTTTCAACACACCATCTGGGCGGTTCAGGCATGTACACATCGACATCATAGGTCCACTGCCTTTCTCTCATGGTTACACCTACTGCCTCACGGCCGTTGACCGTTACACACGATGGCCTGAGGTATGGCCTATGATGTCAATTACAGCGGATAAGGTAGCTGAAACATTTGTCAACGGGTGGATCGCTCGCTATGGCGTGCCGTCGACAATAACTACCGACCAAGGCCGCCAATTCGAATCGAACTTATTCCAGCGGCTGACCAAGCTATCTGGTTCCCAAAGGGTAAGAACCACGGCCTATCATCCAAAAGCAAACGGCATGGTAGAACGGTTACATCGACAGTTAAAGGCGGCTATCATGTGCCACACTGACACATGGTTCAGTGCTCTGCCCGTAGTTCTCCTCGGCCTCCGATCTTCATTAAAGGAGGACCTTGGATGCTCGGCAGCAGAATTAGTGTACGGCGAACCACTCCGCGTACCGGGTGAGTTAGTAATACCAACTCAAACAAACATCGTTGAGGCCAGCGAATTCGTCGCGCAGCTAAGGGCAAAAATGTCGTCAATGAGGGCAACACCCGCATCACGACACGCAAAACCTACTTCTTTTATTCACAAAGACCTCGCGACGACTACACACGTCATGCTAAGAGACGACTCAGCACGGCGGTCTTTGCAGCCTCCCTACACAGGACCATATAAAATAAAAGACAGGGGCCCCAAAATCATTACCTTAGAGATAAATGGTAAGGAAGTTGCAGTGAGCATCGACCGGGTCAAACCCGCACACCTAGATGCCGCTGCCTTACCAGCTGATTCTCCAAGTTCAGTTATACCAGATGATGTAGCACCTTTTCATATTACAGATTGCACGCCGCAGCCTCCGTCTCCAGCGCCTTCGCCTTCGCCTCCAGCGCCGGAGCCTGTCGAACCACCTCAATTAACAACTCGTTCTGGTCGTAGAGTTAGGTTCAAACCTATCTTCGACCTGTAACTTCGTTTCTCCGTGGGTGGGTGGTTGTGGCGAACGCACCCAAATTTATTATCTATGTTAAATAAGAATGGTGGATTGGTTGGCCACACTGCGTGTGGTCTGCAAATTAGAACGCTTGCCGCGTGACCCGGCGACGCCGTTCACAAGGCTGACAACATAACGCGGCTCGGTGAACGGGCGGTGGACAAAAATGTGGCTCTCTTGCTTCCGGCTCACGCGACGAACACGATCTCGCTCTGACCGTCTACGCGTAATAATGTATATCACAAAAACTGTTTTATTGGCATCTATCGATGGCGTTGTTATGAAAGTGTAAAATATACGATTACGAGGAACTGTGTGAGTTATTAATACCCACTAAAACATAAAGGAATAAGAATCAAACCCACTATCTTAAATTAAACTAAGGTTGAATTGAGTTTTAATATAAATGCATTATTGGTCCAAACCTATGACACTAGGTACCTACCTAGAAAGAAAGAAAGTAAAAATATTTTGTGAATTCAGAGGGGAAAAACCAAAGTAGACAATTTTGTTGAATAATAAATAATACTAAATCACTCTAATGACTCAAAATCAAGATACTCAGTGCCTTCGTCGATTCTTCTTGTGGTAGAACATAATTAGAAGTTCCTGCCATTTTATTTTATTTATTTTGGTAAACCAACAGTGATTTATACAATATTACTTATTTTTAACATTAACAAAATTATGGCCAAAAAAGGTCTACACAGCTTAAAATTAACAAAAGATTCTACTCAGTACGATATATCAAACAAAACTTACTAGTTGCTACAAACAGACCATACCATCATTTTCATCTTCACTCTCAGATTCCTCGCTAGAGCTTTCATTACCGAGTTGTATTACCAGCTGCTCAATGTTTTGGTACATTGTTCGACTTCGCTCAAAGTATTCCTTTTCGATTTGTTTCACATGTTCACAGCATCGCTTCCAGTCAGTTTGAGTAATGGTTTTGAATGACTCCTCAGTCAATTCTTTGATATATGAGGCTCCTACATTGCGTGAGGCTACTTTAGATTTTACTTGAGCCCATATAAGCTCTATGGGGTTTAGTTCGCAGTGGTAGGGGGGCCGCCTGACCACTGTGTGTCCATACTCCGAGAGCAACTCATCTATTTCATAGACAGGTATCTGTCTATGTTTCTCAGCCAAAGCAAGCAACATTAATTTCCTTAAATTTTCATCAAAAGGAATATAATTTTCAGTTAACCATAGTTATTATTCTCATTAACAATCCTCCATAAAGTGCTTTCCGATTTTCCTGCAAAAACATAAGCAGAATAAAAAAGAAGAGCAAAAAAAAAAAAAGCATATAAAGAATTGCACTACAAAATACGATTAAATGGGACAAAGATCAACAAAGACTAATTAGTATGATTCACAAGGATTTTGGATGGATTTACACGATTCTTTTAGTAAATTATAACAGTTTACGTCCAGTTTTATTCTTTTTACCAGCTACTTACCGGTCAAATAAGCTGTTCGTTTACGTTTATCTTCTAATTCAGCCAGCAGCGTCCCGGCTTGATACTCAGCCAAACATCTCATAAACACTTTGTAAATAATGTCACGAGCCCCACTGCGTATATAGTTTTATTCATATTGCTAATATTTTACGTATGTATGCGATTTATTTGCTTTTGTTTAGAGAAATAAAAACATCAGTCATCAACAACAAATCAAAACAAACAATTCAAATACACGCGCTCGCGGCTCGACTGAAGTTGCAGTGTTTCCGCTAGCGGAAAACTATTCTGGTTAGTCAAACAAATATTTAAATATGATTTCAAGAAATTACTTTTACATGTCTCTTTTTTAAAATTCTGTATATTTTATTGTTATGAAAATAAATCTACATACATAAATCACATCATACCTACCTATATAAATACCAATATGTGCATAATTTAATTTTGCATTTTTTTTTAGATACTTTTATTTACAGAAAGAATAATACAAGGTATGTACAAAATACATATGAAACAGTTGTGCCACCTGAAGACCGCTGCAAGCGATCTAAAGGTAGCTCAACTGATCCAAATCACTACCAGACGGAAGCGTCCCTAAGATGCTGGCTGCATTGCCACGCTGAATGGCAATACTAATGCGTTGAGCCAGATAAGAGCCAGCTCTTTTATTTTGCATATAAAAGCTGAATCTGGCGAAAAATTCAGTACAGCGGCCACACTGGCTTATTTTTTTTATTTTATTTTTTTAACATTGATAGACCTTTGTTTGACCACGATCTCACCGTTGGTAAGTGACGATGTGGCCGAAGATGAAGCATAAAGAGTTGCCAGTTTATAGTAAATTTTAGTTCCTTGATAATTAATTTCTACTCTTTATGGTCGGACTGTAAACAAACGCTTTCTTCACCCTGTGTTGCCAATTTAGCTCTTTTAGAGCTATTTTCATGTTATGAGGAGGGATGAAACGCATGTAACTAAGAAAGTTATGAATATGAATGTTAGTGGATGGAAAGGAAGAGGAAGACCAAAGAAAAGATGGATGGATTGCGTGAGAGATGATATGAATGAGAAGGAAGTGAATGATGATGAGCTGACGGCTGACAGGGGAGAGTGGAAGAAGAAGACGTACTGCGCCGTCCTCAAATAATTTGGGAAAAGGGCAAGACAATGACGATGATAACAGCTATTTTCAGCTCTATTTCAACACTGTCAGCTCCACTTTTTAACCCCCGACGAAAAACGAAGGGGTGTTATAAGTTTGACGTGTCTGTGTGTGTGTGTGTGTGTGTGTGTGTGTATGTCTGTCCCATCGTAGCTCCCGAACAGAAGAAGAGATATAGTTTTTTTGTTTTGTTTGAAAGTTGTATTTGTCGGGAGTGTTCTTAGCTTTGTTTGATCAAAATCGGTTCAGCCGTGAACGGTTTTTATTTTGAAAAATTAATTACTTTTTTCCAAAGAAGTTAGTAGCTAGTATGAACGAATGAACGAAAAAACCAACGCCTAAAGTTGTTATTGTTGCTGTGTAGCGAAATAGTAGAATGATTTGTTGAATCACATAACCTGCATTGTTTATTTAGCTCCTTTTTAGGGTTCCGTAGTCAAAGACAAGGAACCCTTATAGATTCGTCATGTCTGTCTGTCTGTCTGTCTGTCTGTCTGTATGTCTGTCTGTGTATGTCACAGCCTTTTTTTTCCGAAACTATAAGAGCTATACTGTTGAAACTTGGTAGGTAGATGTATTCTGTAAACCGCATTAAGATTTTTACACAAAAATTAAAAAAAAACAATTATTTTTGGGGTTCCCCATACTTAGAACTGACACTCAACAAATTGTTTTTCATCAAACTTATACGTGTGGGGTATCTATGGATAGGTCTTCAAAAATGATGTTGAGATTTTAATATTTTTTTTTTCTAAACTGAATAGTTTGCGCGAGAGACACTTCCAAAGTGGTAAAAAGTGTGTGTCCCCCCCCCCCCCCCCCCCCCGTAACTTCTAAAATAAGAGAATGATAAAACTAAAAAAAAATATATGATGTACATTACCATGTAAACTTTCACTCAAAATTGGTTTGAACGAGATCTAGTAAGTAGGTTTTTTATTTTTGGGGTTCCCCATACTTAGAACTGAAACTCAAAAAACTTTTTTTCATCATTCCCATACGTGTGGGGTATCTATGGATAGGTCTTCAAAAATGATATTGAGGTTTCTAATATAATTTTTTTCTAAACTGAATAGTTTGCGCGAGAGACACTTCCAAAGTGGTAAAAAGTGTCCCGAAGCCGGGACGAGTCGCTAGTACTGCATAAAATACAAGGAAAGACTTGAAAACCACTCAAACGAACTTGCTAAGAACCTGCTAAACACACAAGAAAATGTAAAACGCCTAAAGAGATGGCAAATACTTGACCTAGACCAGAGAACCTAACCAGTTCTTCAAATTAAATGGTGTTATTCATAGGAATCACTCCCAAACCACGTCAACCCAGAAAACATCTGATTATGGCTAAACAGCCGCTTGCAGATAAAAAGGAACATAAAAATAAAATTAAAATAAAAAACCTGTTTTAACTAAATTTTTTCACATTCATTTTTCTTTTTTTTTTCTTTCTTGTTGGGTATCATTAAGATCTCGTGGAGTAGAGTAAGACTGTTTTTTTTTATTATCATATATTGGAAACTAAAGTAATGAGGAAGCCAAAGTCAGTTTTTCAAAATTTTGTTACCAAGTTTTTTTATTTTCCATTTGACCTAGGATTTTCTTTTGTAAATATGCTACTTGTTATGTATTTAGATCGTTATACTAACACCCTATTGTAAACCACAACAATAAACTTAATAGGATTAACTAAAAAAATACAGTAAATGGGTTGCATTATCGCTGAAAGGATATTGTGTAAATTTTACTAATAAATACTAAAAACTTTAAATATTTCAAGAGCTTTCTGGTAGGTTTGGTACGGAACCCTGAATGCGTGAGGTCCGACGTGCACTTGGCAGTTTCTTTTTACCCTTTTATGCAGCCTAAAGATACGCCCAACACAGATCCTTCCAGCCTTGATAGCTTTGAACCTACCTAGTTACAAATTTGACAAAAGCTAGCCTTGTTATTTCACAGAACAAAATATTAGCGATGTTTGCATCATCATCATCAGCCCACATTAACCGCTACTGGACATCTGAACATATCTGTGGATTTAATTTCATCAATATTGGTTCAGCTGTTACGGCGTGATTGATTTACAAAGTCTTAAAGCATTTAATAGCAAATAAAACCAGGAGCTGATAACAAGTCAAATTTCACTTTATAAAAAAACCCTCTCGTGGAAACTGGAACTTTCGCAGTTACTATATTACTCGTTGGGCTTACATAAAATATTTCTCCATCTATAGATGGAACAGGATTTGGGGGGGAAGGGTGGGATTGACTTGACTTTGACAGCAATCTTACGTCAAAATCGCAACAACCGAACACCCACCCAAAACGGTGGTTGTTCAGAGGGCCTACCTCAGGTTCGTAATTTGTTACAACTCGGAATAACGAGTATCCCATCTTAGTCTCCAATAATAATAATAGTAGAAGTACATAACTTCATGGCGTAGACAGAGAGACATTGTATTATTCTCGCTCAATGCTTCATGGTAAGATGGTACCTGCAATGGTGTATTTATTTTTCTATGGTTTGTATACTGAGTCCATGATTCAGCCCAGACAACATTTTTTAATGAGGGCTTTCAAAATTCGAAAAAAAATTAGTTTAATTTGGCTCGAAAGATGGCGCTGACTCAAACATGCTTGTCAAAATTAACAAATGCATTGTCTGTGCTTTTGTGTGATAGCTCGGAAGAAGAACTAAAGCATGGAACTAAGGCTAAAAACGAATCGGTATCGATTATACCAGTCTCATTCTTTTATATGAATGTATTCATGTGTTGGAATGAGACAAGCATATATCTATCTGTTTTTATTTGTGTATCTCGTACCAGGCCAAATGTCAAATTACTACTACATTCATGGTAACAATCTAGGAAGATGTATATGCATGGTGCCAATATTCAGGGTACGGAACGGAAAAACGACTGTCGTGTAACAATATATTAGTTTCTCTCTAACATAGGATAGCAAGATATCTTCTAGGATAGGAGTAAGAAGGAACACTCTATGCTATTTTAGCACTCACTCCATACTATTATACCTCCATGTGTGATAGTAACAAAATACAACGAAAATATATCACTACGTTGTTGACTTTGACATTTCACTTTATTTTGAAAGCTAGGTTTAAAGCAGCGCAATCTATTAGCGCATGATTTGAAACGTCCGAGAAAACCCCATATTCTAAGGTGGTGTGGCATTCCCTCTTTTGTAAAAGTCTAATAAGTTGGTAACATTAAGTGGCTAGAGATTTATTAATTTACGAAAGGAAAGTTGGGTGGTTAGTATTGTGGTTGGTAAACAACATAGAGAAATTTGTTATATTAAACAATCAACGACTAATAAAGGGAGCAAAGAATATAAATACGTAATAAGTCAAGAATATAATAAGTCAATTAAACTAAGAAAGGGAGGGTATATTGACATCACACAACCGATAATAAAAAACTTTATAACCGACTTTCGAAAACATTTTTATATTGTAGTTTTTGCATTTATCTACCTACCGACTTTTTGTAGCTAACTGTGCAGTGTGAGTGAGATAGTATCTACTATCTACTGCAATAAACCAAGAAAACGGAGACCAGGTGAAGGTTAGCAACGTTATTATTGTGTGTCACGCATATTTACTTGCTTGCTATTCGCGCTTAAGTATCTCACAAATCAGGTTTATGTAGACATCGATCTAACATTGAATTCCTAATTCACAGTTAAAAAAATTGTGATTGTATGTGATCTAAGATTGTGAGATGCTAACTATAATAGAGGCTATGAGTCATAGTGCTACTTGTTGATACCTACTGATTTATTTTTGACAGAAAACTGCTCCAAAAATGGATGAGAACGTCGAAGAAAAGGTGGTTATGACCCCTAAATGTAAGACTGCTACATCCACAACCTTAGTGGTTGAAAGGAAGGCTGTTGAGCCTGAAGCCAGCGATAAAATCCATATAGCAGGAGGTGACCACACCGGGATTATCATCAACAAACAAAATATATTTGGTAAGGCCTTCATTTATTGACCTAGATTCTCTTAAAATAATAATAAACTTGTGAATCCTTGCATTAAAAGATGCAGTCTTGGGTAGGGCGGACCTCCTCGATGGACCAAGATGCAGTGTAGGGCGGACCCCCTCGATGGACCAAGATGCAGTGTAGGGCGGACCTGCTTGATGGACTATGATGCAGTGTAGGGCGGACCTGCTCGATGGAACAAGATGCAGTGTAGGGCGGACCTAGGTAGATAGATAGAAAATTCTTTATTGCACAAGACAAAAAGCAGTACATAGCGAACTTAATGCTAATTAGCATTTCCTTCCAGCTAACCTATGTGTAATGTTGAGTGGGTGGTAGTGCTATTCAAAATAATTATAGGTTGAGATTAAATGATAGTCATAATTAAATACCTACTCTAAATAACTAGCTATATAAATACCTAACATAATATAATATATATAAATAGTTCAATAAATAACATAAGCTCAATTTTGTTGGACATTTTGCAATGACAAAAAGTATTGGTACAGTTTGGACTTGAAGACTCCCATGGAAGCGGCTTTCCTAACTTCTACTGGAAGAGAGTTCCACAAGCGGATCGAAGTGACCGTAAAAGAGTATGAGTAAAAAGAGGTCCTATGGGCAGGGGTCATGAGTAGAAGATGTTGAGAGGGACGAGATAGATAGCAGGAGAAAAAAGGGGAGGGAAACGTTCTTTTAAATAGTTTGGAGAAAGAGGATTGTGGAGGATGTTGTAAAAGAGACAGAGTAATTGTGTATCCCGACGATATCAAATTTTGAGCTATTTTAACTGTGAGCGGTAGTGTGAAATGTGGTCGTACTTACGGAGACCATAAATGATACAGTGCTTTTTATTGTAGTCTTCTACATTTTATTTAAGAGATTGCTGCACATAATCGTTAACAGTCAGTACTACCTTTTCTTAAAAATTACACCTGCATTTTATACTGTCACTAGTCCTCGCTATGATGTTTCTTGCCTAGAATACACCCCTTGCTCTTCTCCCTTAGATATCTTAAAAGCTGAGGGATTACACTAGGGGATGGGTAGAAGCTTTAACTTGAGTATTGAAACCAATACTGTAATCACAAATGAGTCTTGTCAAGCGTGGTGACCTTGAGAGAGAACGTCTCTGTTTACAGTGTCGCTGTGGCACTCTATGGGGAGGCCTGTGCCCAGCTGTGGACTTCTACAAGCGATGAGTTATGATTCACAAACTATATCCATAGGTAGGTATAGCCAACATAGTTTATCTTTTGTCCTGTGTAGGTATTGTATTAGGCAAAGGATATCCTCATATTATAAAATACACTATCAGCAGCAAACTCTAGGGGCTTATCATAAAACTGACCTTGTAGTTGTACAAAACAATAAGTTAGGTATTTCCTGTAATTTAACATAGTTTGATTTGTTAATAGCGGTCCCGGTTTCATTTGCGTTGTTCATCCAAGGGCATTGAGTTTCGGGATGTAAAGTATCCTATGTTCTAATACAGGTATTGTTAAAGAGAGGCCTCCCCCATATACCACGACGAACGACCTTGTACCAACTCCACAGACTTTCTGCAACCTTTATAATGTCTTTGGTCCATCGAGAACGACCTTGTACCATCTCCCCAGACTTTCTGCAACCTTTATAATGTCTTTGGTCCATCGAGAACGACCTTGTACCATATCCACAGACTTTCTGCAACCTTTATAATGTCTTTGATCCATCGAGAACGACCTTGTACCATCTCCATAGACTTTCTGCAACCTTTATAATGTCTTTGGTCCATCGAGAACGACCTTGTACCATATCCACAGACTTTCTGCAACCTTTATAATGTCTTTGATCCATCGAGAACGACCTTGTACCATCTCCATAGACTTTCTGCAACCTTTATAATGTCTTTGATCCATCGAGAACGACCTTGTACCATATCCACAGACTTTCTGCAACCTTTATAATGTCTTTGATCCATCGAGAACGACCTTTTACCATATCCACAGACTTTCTGCAACCTTTATAATGTCTTTGATCCATCGAGAACGACCTTGTACCATCTCCATAGACTTTCTGCAACCTTTATAATGTCTTTGGTCCATCGAGAACGACCTTGTACCATATCCACAGACTTTCTGCAACCTTTATAATGTCTTTGATCCATCGAGAACGACCTTGTACCATCTCCATAGACTTTCTGCAACCTTTATAATGTCTTTGGTCCATCGAGAACGACCTTGTACCATCTCCACAGACTTTCTGCAACATTTATAATGTCTTTGAATGAATGAATGAATGAAAATACTTTATTGTACACCTTACAAACTAGTTAAAAACAAGACATAACAATTAAACAAAAAAAACTAAATGTCGGGCGGTCTTAACGCTAAAGAGCGATCTCTTCCAGACAACCTTTGGTCCATCGAGAACGACCTTGTACCATCTCCACAGACTTTCTGCAACCTTTATAATGTCTTTGGTCCATCGAGAAAGATTTGGGACTGTTTCAGAGCATCTTGGCTTCACACACATCAGTCGCAGCCAACATTCTCTACCAATCCATATAATATGGGCTGGTTCAGTCAATTTGATGTGTGACTTGGGAAAGAGAACAATGGAACTGAAATAGACATCAATCGACGAAAGTTCCGAAAAAATAAATATAAAAAAGCGGCCAAGTGCGTGTCGGACTCGCCCATGAAGGGTTCCGTAGCAGCAAGTAACATAATATAAAAGTTCTTGGATGGATTACGATTAATGACGTATTAAAAAAAAACTACTTACTAGATCTCGTTCAAACCAATTTTGAGTGAAAGTTTATATGGTAATGTACATTATATTTTTTTTTTAGTTTTATCATTCTCTTATTTTAGAAGTTATTGGGGGGGGGGGGGGGGGGGACTTTTTACCACTTTGGAAGTGTCTCTCGCGCAAACTATTCAGTTTAGAAAAAAATGATATTAGAAACCTCAATATCATTTTTGAAGACCTATCCATAGATACCACACACGAATAGGTTTGATGAAAAAAAAATTTTTGAGTTTCAGTTCTAAGTATGGGGAACCCCAAAAATAAAAAACTACTTCCTAGATCTCGTTCAAAACAAATTTTGAGTGTAAGTTTATATGGTAATGTACATCATATATTTTTTTTAGTTTTATCATTCTCTTATTTTAGAAGCTACGGGGAGGGGGGGGGGGGGGACACTTTTTACCACTTTGGATGTGTCTCTCGCGCAAACTATTCAGTTTAGAAAAAAATGATATTAAAAACCTCAACATCATTTTTGAAGACCTATCCATAGATACCCCACACGTACAGGTTTGATGAAAAAAAAATGAGTTTCAGTTCTAAGTATGGGGAACCGCAAAAATAATTGTTTTTTTAAATTTTTATGTAAATATCTTAATGCGGTTCACAGAATACATCTACCTACCAAGTTTCAACAGTATAGCTCTTATAGTTTTGGAAAAAAAAGGCTGTGACATACACGGACAGACAGACAGACAGACAGACAGACAGACAGACAGACAGACAGACATGACGAATCCATAAGAATCTGTTTCCTGGGCCACAGCTCACGCTTTTCCGGGAGACAGGGCTACATCTTTATATTATCATCATGTTATGGTCAATAAACATTTCTTATTTCTTAATTCTTATAAGGGTTCCTTGTCTTTGACTACGGAACCCTAAAAAAGGGTCGGCCTTCCTACACAGCTTCGTCAGGTTCGTGTTCACCACTCGAGAGCCTTCGTTATACCTATATGTACAATGGCGGTCAGTTCTGCGAGCTACACTGCCTGCTCAGGTTCGTGTTCACCACTCGAGAGCCTTCGTTATACCTATATGTACAATGGCGGTCAGTTCTGCGAGCTACACTGCCTGCTCAGGTTCGTGTTCACCACTCGAGAGCCTTCGTTATACCTATATGTACAATGGCGGTCAGTTCTGCGAGCTACACTGCCTGCTCAGGTTCGTGTTCACCACTCGAGAGCCTTCGTTATACCTATATGTACAATGGCGGTCAGTTCTGCGAGCTACACTGCCTGGTCAGGTTCGTGTTCACCACTCGAGAGCCTTCGTTATACCTATATGTACAATGGCGGTCAGTTCTGCGAGCTACACTGCCTGCTCAGGTTCGTGTTCACCACTCGAGAGCCTTCTTTATACCTATACGTACAATGGCGGTCAGTTCTGCGAGCTACACTGCCTGCTCAGGTTCGTGTTCACCACTCGAGAGCCTTCGTTATACCTATACGTACAATGGCGGTCAGTTCTGCGAGCTACACTGCCTGCTCAGGTTCGTGTTCACCACTCGAGAGCCTTCTTTATACCTATACGTACAATGGCGGTCAGTTCTGCGAGCTACACTGCCTGCTCAGGTTCGTGTTCACCACTCGAGAGCCTTCGTTATACCTATACGTACAATGGCGGTCAGTTCTGCGAGCTACACTGCCTGCTCAGGTTCGTGTTCACCACTCGAGAGCCTTCGTTATACCTATACGTACAATGGCGGTCAGTTCTGCGAGCTACACTGCCTGCTCAGGTTCGTGTTCACCACTCGAGAGCCTTCGTTATATCTATACGTACAATGGCGGTCAGTTCTGCGAGCTACACTGCCTGCTCAGGTTCGTGTTCACCACTCGAGAGCCTTCGTTATATCTATACGTACAATGGCGGTCAGTTCTGCGAGCTACGCTGCCTGCTCAGGTTCGTGTTCACCACTCGAGAGCCTTCGTTATACCTATACGTACAATGGCGGTCAGTTCTGCGAGCTACACTGCCTGCTCAGGTTCGTGTTTACCACTCGAGAGCCTTCTTTATACCTATACGTACAATGGCGGTCAGTTCTGCGAGCTACACTGCCTGCTCAGGTTCGTGTTCACCACTCGAGAGCCTTCGTTATACCTATATGTACAATGGCGGTCAGTTCTGCGAGCTACACTGCCTGCTCAGGTTCGTGTTCACCACTCGAGAGCCTTCGTTATACCTATACGTACAATGGCGGTCAGTTCTGCGAGCTACACTGCCTGCTCAGGTTCGTGTTCACGACTCGAGAGCCTTCGTTATACCTATATGTAAAATGGCGGTCAGTTCTGCGAGCTACACTGCCTGCTCAGGTTCGTGTTCACCACTCGAGAGCCTTCGTTATACCTATACGTACAATGGCGGTCAGTTCTGCGAGCTACACTGCCTGCTCAGGTTCGTGTTCACCACTCGAGAGCCTTCGTTATACCTATACGTACAATGGCGGTCAGTTCTGCGAGCTACACTGCCTGCTCAGGTTCGTGTTCACCCCTCGAGAGCCTTCGTTATACCTATACGTACAATGGCGGTCAGTTCTGCGAGCTGCGCTGCCTGCTCAGGTTCGTGTTCACCACTCGAGAGCCTTCGTTATACCTATACGTACAATGGCGGTCAGTTCTGCGAGCTACACTGCCTGCTCAGGTTCGTGTTTACCACTCGAGAGCCTTCTTTATACCTATACGTACAATGGCGGTCAGTTCTGCGAGCTACACTGCCTGCTCAGGTTCGTGTTCACCACTCGAGAGCCTTCGTTATACCTATATGTACAATGGCGGTCAGTTCTGCGAGCTACACTGCCTGCTCAGGTTCGTGTTCACCACTCGAGAGCCTTCGTTATACCTATATGTACAATGGCGGTCAGTTCTGCGAGCTACACTGCCTGCTCAGGTTCGTGTTCACCACTCGAGAGCCTTCGTTATACCTATACGTACAATGGCGGTCAGTTCTGCGAGCTACACTGCCTGCTCAGGTTCGTGTTCACCACTCGAGAGCCTTCGTTATACCTATACGTACAATGGCGGTCAGTTCTGCGAGCTACACTGCCTGCTCAGGTTCGTGTTCACGACTCGAGAGCCTTCGTTATACCTATATGTACAATGGCGGTCAGTTCTGCGAGCTACACTGCCTGGTCAGGTTCGTGTTCACCACTCGAGAGCCTTCTTTATACCTATACGTACAATGGCGGTCAGTTCTTCGAGCTACACTGCCTGCTCAGGTTCGTGTTCACCACTCGAGAGCCTTCGTTATACCTATACGTACAATGGCGGTCAGTTCTGCGAGCTACACTGCCTGCTCAGGTTCGTGTTCACCACTCGAGAGCCTTCGTTATACCTATACGTACAATGGCGGTCAGTTCTGCGAGCTACACTGCCTGCTCAGGTTCGTGTTCACCACTCGAGAGCCTTCGTTATACCTATACGTACAATGGCGGTCAGTTCTGCGAGCTACACTGTCTGCTCAGGTTCGTGTTCACCCCTCGAGAGCCTTCGTTATACCTATACGTACAATGGCGGTCAGTTCTGCGAGCTACACTGCCTGCTCAGGTTCGTGTTCACCACTCGAGAGCCTTCGTTATACCTATACGTACAATGGCGGTCAGTTCTGCGAGCTACACTGCCTGCTCAGGTTCGTGTTCACCCCTCGAGAGCCTTCGTTATACCTATACGTACAATGGCGGTCAGTTCTGCGAGCTACGCTGCCTGCTCAGGTTCGTGTTCACCACTCGAGAGCCTTCGTTATACCTATACGTACAATGGCGGTCAGTTCTGCGAGCTACACTGCCTGCTCAGGTTCGTGTTTACCACTCGAGAGCCTTCTTTATACCTATACGTACAATGGCGGTCAGTTCTGCGAGCTACACTGCCTGCTCAGGTTCGTGTTCACCACTCGAGAGCCTTCGTTATACCTATATGTACAATGGCGGTCAGTTCTGCGAGCTACACTGCCTGCTCAGGTTCGTGTTCACCACTCGAGAGCCTTCGTTATACCTATACGTACAATGGCGGTCAGTTCTGCGAGCTACACTGCCTGCTCAGGTTCGTGTTCACGACTCGAGAGCCTTCGTTATACCTATATGTAAAATGGCGGTCAGTTCTGCGAGCTACACTGCCTGCTCAGGTTCGTGTTCACCACTCGAGAGCCTTCGTTATACCTATACGTACAATGGCGGTCAGTTCTGCGAGCTACACTGCCTGCTCAGGTTCGTGTTCACCACTCGAGAGCCTTCGTTATACCTATACGTACAATGGCGGTCAGTTCTGCGAGCTACACTGCCTGCTCAGGTTCGTGTTCACCCCTCGAGAGCCTTCGTTATACCTATACGTACAATGGCGGTCAGTTCTGCGAGCTGCGCTGCCTGCTCAGGTTCGTGTTCACCACTCGAGAGCCTTCGTTATACCTATACGTACAATGGCGGTCAGTTCTGCGAGCTACACTGCCTGCTCAGGTTCGTGTTTACCACTCGAGAGCCTTCTTTATACCTATACGTACAATGGCGGTCAGTTCTGCGAGCTACACTGCCTGCTCAGGTTCGTGTTCACCACTCGAGAGCCTTCGTTATACCTATATGTACAATGGCGGTCAGTTCTGCGAGCTACACTGCCTGCTCAGGTTCGTGTTCACCACTCGAGAGCCTTCGTTATACCTATATGTACAATGGCGGTCAGTTCTGCGAGCTACACTGCCTGCTCAGGTTCGTGTTCACCACTCGAGAGCCTTCGTTATACCTATACGTACAATGGCGGTCAGTTCTGCGAGCTACACTGCCTGCTCAGGTTCGTGTTCACCACTCGAGAGCCTTCGTTATACCTATACGTACAATGGCGGTCAGTTCTGCGAGCTACACTGCCTGCTCAGGTTCGTGTTCACGACTCGAGAGCCTTCGTTATACCTATATGTACAATGGCGGTCAGTTCTGCGAGCTACACTGCCTGGTCAGGTTCGTGTTCACCACTCGAGAGCCTTCGTTATACCTATATGTACAATGGCGGTCAGTTCTGCGAGCTACACTGCCTGCTCAGGTTCGTGTTCACCACTCGAGAGCCTTCGTTATACCTATATGTACAATGGCGGTCAGTTCTGCGAGCTACACTGCCTGGTCAGGTTCGTGTTCACCACTCGAGAGCCTTCGTTATACCTATATGTACAATGGCGGTCAGTTCTGCGAGCTACACTGCCTGCTCAGGTTCGTGTTCACCACTCGAGAGCCTTCGTTATACCTATATGTACAATGGCGGTCAGTTCTGCGAGCTACACTGCCTGGTCAGGTTCGTGTTCACCACTCGAGAGCCTTCGTTATACCTATATGTACAATGGCGGTCAGTTCTGCGAGCTACACTGCCTGCTCAGGTTCGTGTTCACCACTCGAGAGCCTTCGTTATACCTATATGTACAATGGCGGTCAGTTCTGCGAGCTACACTGCCTGCTCAGGTTCGTGTTCACCACTCGAGAGCCTTCGTTATACCTATACGTACAATGGCGGTCAGTTCTGCGAGCTACACTGCCTGCTCAGGTTCGTGTTCACCACTCGAGAGCCTTCGTTATACCTATACGTACAATGGCGGTCAGTTCTGCGAGCTACACTGCCTGCTCAGGTTCGTGTTCACGACTCGAGAGCCTTCGTTATACCTATATGTACAATGGCGGTCAGTTCTGCGAGCTACACTGCCTGGTCAGGTTCGTGTTCACCACTCGAGAGCCTTCGTTATACCTATATGTACAATGGCGGTCAGTTCTGCGAGCTACACTGCCTGGTCAGGTTCGTGTTCACCACTCGAGAGCCTTCGTTATACCTATATGTACAATGGCGGTCAGTTCTGCGAGCTACACTGCCTGGTCAGGTTCGTGTTCACCACTCGAGAGCCTTCGTTATACCTATATGTAAAATGGCGGTCAGTTCTGCGAGCTACACTGCCTGCTCAGGTTCGTGTTCACCACTCGAGAGCCTTCGTTATACCTATATGTACAATGGCGGTCAGTTCTGCGAGCTACACTGCCTGCTCAGGTTCGTGTTCACCACTCGAGAGCCTTCGTTATACCTATATGTACAATGGCGGTCAGTTCTGCGAGCTACACTGCCTGGTCAGGTTCGTGTTCACCACTCGAGAGCCTTCGTTATACCTATATGTACAATGGCGGTCAGTTCTGCGAGCTACACTGCCTGCTCAGGTTCGTGTTCACCACTCGAGAGCCTTCGTTATACCTATATGTACAATGGCGGTCAGTTCTGCGAGCTACACTGCCTGCTCAGGTTCGTGTTCACCCCTCGAGAGCCTTCGTTATACCTATACGTACAATGGCGGTCAGTTCTGCGAGCTACACTGCCTGCTCAGGTTCGTGTTCACCCCTCGAGAGCCTTCGTTATACCTATATGTACAATGGCGGTCAGTTCTGCGAGCTACACTGCCTGCTCAGGTTCGTGTTCACCACTCGAGAGCCTTCGTTATACTTCGATAAATTGTCACTCAATAGATTATCATCATCGTCATCAGTATGTAGAAGTCCCTTTATTGACATGTAGTCCCTTGTGCCCTCCCGCAAAGAACGGCATGAGGAATGGTCTTTAGGCGCCTCCATCCACCGACTTCCTGCGATCTTTATAATGTCCTTGGTCCATCGAGAGTCGGGCCCATGCGTCGTCCGGTCTGTGGCGGCCACTCGAGAGGCGTTATTCCCAACTGCATCCCATTCATATCGCCACAGAGAATCATAAAAATGATTGTGTTTCAGAAAAGGGCGTGACAGAGCCATGCCACGCCCAGCTGGAGTTCTGCGTGTTCCTGGTGTCGGGCGCGACGGGCTGCCACTCGCGCGAGGCGCGCGCGCTCCGCTTCTGGTTCAAGCCGCGAGTGCCCCCCGACGAGAGGTTCCATGACGCGCAGGCCTTCTTCAGGGAGCTGGTCAGCCCACAAGACTTCCCCAAAGGTATTTAACATCCAGCACTTACATACACTACTATGGAAGCCCCTTCATGGAAGTAATAAATGAACCAGAGCCCCTTCATGGAAGTAATAAATAAACCAGAGCCCCTTCATGGAAGTAATAAATGAACCAGAGCCCCTTCATGGAAGTAATAAATTAACCAGAGCCCCTTCATGGAAGTAATAAATGAACCAGAGCCCCTTCATGGGAGTAATAAATGAACCAGAGCCCCTTCATGGAAGTAATAAATGAACCAGAGCCCCTTCATGGAAGTAATAAATGAACCAGAGCCCCTTCATGGATGTAATTAGTACGGTTCTAAATGTTATTTTTTTGTCCAATTTTTCTAAAGAACTTGTATGAGTATAGTTTCAGAAGTTGGGAAGCAATAGTTGTATTTCTAAATAATTAGATAAATCAACTCATTGTATTTGCGTGAAACAAAACGCAACAAGCTGCATTACTTTCCCACAACTTCTACGCAAGAAATTAAATTAGCTTTTTCATTATCTTAACATATCAATAACCAAAAGTTCGTTACACGTACGTTACGTTAGTCAAAAAACTTGGGTCAAAAAATGTATGGGGAGTCGCCCATGTGCCATGATTAAAAGTCTCATGTGACTGTAATTTCACCGGCACTCATACCCTTCAAACCGGAACACACCAATGCGAGCACTACTGCTCTGCGGCAGAAAAAGGTATGTAGGTAGTACATCCCCGGATGAACAGTTTCACAAAAAAGCTCTACTACTAAACGTTCCACTAGTTTCAGTATATGTGCAAAAATTAACTTGAAAATTTGTTACATTTCAGATTATGTTGGCTTCATCAAGAAAATAATAAAATTGATGCAGAATAAATACCATCAATTAAAATTGTTAGAAATCGAATTGAGACAAGATGGCACTGGATCTCCACCGCCAGGTAACAAGCTTTTCTCTTCATCATCTGCCACCTACAGCAGTCCATCGCTGGACAAGGAGCCCATGGTCTGCCGCGACGAACGGTCTCGAGCCGCCTCCATCTGCGACTTCCTGCGTCCTATCGAGCGGGGCCGGCGTACACTCATTTGTAAGCGTGCCATAGAGCGGGGTCGGTGTACACTCATTTGTAAGCGTCCCACCGAGCGGGGCCGACGTACACTCATTTGTAAGCGTACCATCGAGCGGGGTCGGCGTACACTCATTTGTAAGCGTCCCACCGAGCGGGGCCGACGTACACTCATTTGTAAGCGTGCCATCGAGCGGGGCCGACGTACACTCATTTGTAAGCGTGCCATCGAGCGGGGCCGACGTACACTCATTTGTAAGCGTCTCATCGAGCGGGGCCGACGTACACTCATTTGTAAAGCGTCCCATCGAGCGGGTCCGACGTACACTCATTTGTAAGCGTGCCATCGAGCGGGGCCGACGTACATTCATTTGTAAGCGTCCCATCGAGCGGGGCCGACGTACACTCATTTGTAAGCGTCCCATCGAGCGGGGCCGACGTACACTCATTTGTAAGCGTGCCATCGAGCGGGGCCGACGTACACTCATTTGTAAGCGTCCCATCGAGCGGGGCCGACGTATACTCATTTGTAAGCGTCCCATCGAGCGGGGCCGACGTACACTCATTTGTAAGCGTCCCATTGAGCGGGGCCGACGTACACTCATTTGTAAGCGTGCCATCGAGCGGGGCCGACGTACACTCATTTGTAAGCGTCCCATCGAGCGGGGCCGACGTATACTCATTTGTAAGCGTCCCATCGAGCGGGGCCGACGTACACTCATTTGTTATAAATTAAATCCAAACGTACCACATAAAATGTACTGAGACCTGTGGGCTAATTGTCTAACGAACAGGTAATCGCTTTTGATTACGATTTTACAATACATGGCGCAGTATGCTTTGAAAAGTCGCTTATATAATGCTGCGCCATGTATTAAGAAATCGTGATCGAAAGCGATTGTCAATTCTTTAGACAATAGGAGGGCCGGTCTCCAATCCCTCTAATTGTGAACGTTAGAACCGTTCACGTTATTCCGTAAGTCTGTCTGGACTGAGGGGTCCTCGCTTGAATGGAGCTGAAACTAAGCGGATTATAGCTGACAGCGGAATAGACGTTCAGAAACGCTGTCAAAAAATAGTGAAAGTACGATCGATCGCTACAACAACGTAACTTTAAGAAAAAACTTGAGGAGTTTTAATTTCTGTTCAAATGATTAGCGCGAAACAAAAGGCGCGTAGCGCAACGGTTTTGGTTGTGTGCTTTTTTTTGTAGTTTTAGTATTTTAGTTCAAAATTAGCGCGATTGCCCTGACGCAAACGTTTACTGATGCTGGGAATAACAGAATCCACATGTCAGTTAATAAACAAAAATGGGCTGTGTCGCGGCACAGTTGCATGCGTGAGCTGGGTTAGGTTAATTACAAATATAGCCGGAATGGCATATATTCATTTATATGTCCTTGACTTTTCTATTTCCTTCGCATACATCTTGTGTAAGAGCTGACTCAAACTGGCTTCAAGTCTATGAGTTTCTAGGACATTATTAATAACTATAGAATTTCAACGATCGTGGTTAGGAATCATTTCAAATGAATAACGGCTAATAACCACTGTACGTCGTCATGCATGCATGCATTGGTGGTGCTCATGATGAAGGGCTTCTGAACTTAGTCTCGAAACGTCAGCAAAACTACGAAATACAGAGGTAATTAGCCGATATTCATTTAAAAAAAAAACATCTACATGAAACCGACTTTATTTTAAAATAATTTTGACCTGTATGTTAGTGTGGTACAATTCTTGAAACTGAATTTTGAAATTTTGCAAACCTGTTAAGTTCCGATGACAATACAATATTATGGTGAACGAATTGAGACAAGCTGATCGATACGAGCTGGTCTGTCTTCCTAACCATCACACCAGTGTGACAGAGCGGTGTCACGGTGAGGCGGTCGCGTCTGATGATGGACACGGAAGGTGGACAACGGAACTCCTCAATGGATAATAGTAGACTGGCCGTGTTTGACGTCATTTTGTTCAGCACACGGTTCCCATCACTAATTTTACAAAAACCTTGTATAGAAACATTTATTTAACTGAAAAAACTTATTTTAATTTTATTATACAGAATCGAATGGCGTTCTCAATAAGAGCATAATATACAATTATCGCAATGGCTGTATGTATTATTATAAAATAGTATAATATTTATGAATGCTAACATTTTCGTTGTGAAGTTATTTTAGTCTGTGCATATTGATTTATTTGTGATTATTTCTGTAATTGTAGAATGTTTGTTCCATCAGTTTTGTCATTATTAACATCAGACCATTCTACAAGTATCACCATATCAGCCATCATTATTAACATCAGACCATTCTGCAAGCATCACCATATCAGCCATCATTATTAACATCAGACCATTCTGCAAGTATCATCATATCAGCCATCATTATTAACATGAGACCATTCTGCAAGTATCATCATATCAGACATCATTATTAACATCAGACCATTCTGCAAGCATCACCATATCAGACATCATTATTAACATGAGACCATTCTGCAAGTATCATCATATCAGCCATCATTATTAACATGAGACCATTCTGCAAGTATCATCATATCAGCCATCATTATTAACATCAGACCATTCTGCAAGTATCACCATATCAGCCATCATTATTAACATCAGACCATTCTGCAAGTATCATCATATCAGCCATCATTATTAACATGAGACCATTCTGCAAGTATCATCATATCAGCCATCATTATTAACATCAGACCATTCTGCAAGTATCACCATATCAGCCATCATTATTAACATCAGACCATTCTGCAAGCATCACCATATCAGCCATCATTATTAACATCAGACCATTCTGCAAGTATCACCATATCAGCCATCATTACTAACATCAGACCATTCGGCAAGTATCATCATATCAGCCATCATTATTAACATCAGACCATTCTGCCAGTATCACCATATCAGCCATCATTACTAACATCAGACCATTCGGCAAGTATCACCATATCAGCCATCATTATTAACATCAGACCATTCTGCAAGTATCACCATATCAGCCATCATTACTAACATCAGACCATTCTGCAAGTATCACCATATCAGCCATCATTATTAACATCAGACCATTCTGCAAGTATCACCATATCAGCCATCATTACTAACATCAGACCATTCTGCAAGTATCATCATATCAGCCATCATTATTAACATCAGACCATTCTGCAAGTATCATCATATCAGCCATCATTACTAACATCAGACCATTCAGCAAGTATCATCATATCAGCCATCATTACTAACATCAGACCATTCGGCAAGTATCACCATATCAGCCATCATTATTAACATCAGACCATTCTGCAAGTATCACCATATCAGCTATAATTTCACACACGGGATGCTTGACGAGACTTTGGCCCAATGCGAGTTGATGGGTGTGAATTTTTGGTTTTAGAGCATGGGGATTTCCTCACGATGTTTTAGAGCATGGAAATGGACGTACGTCTCACGGCTTGGACCGGACTCGGCCTAGCATAAACTAGGCAGAGCATCGTACGTCCCACGGCTTGGACCCGACTCGGCCTAGCATAAACTAGGCCGAGCGTCGTACGTCCCACCCCACGGTTTGGACCCGACTCGGCCTAGCATAAACTAGGCCGAGCGTCCTACGTCCCACCCCACGGCTTGGACCCGACTCGGCCTAGCATAAACTAGGCCGAGCGTCGTACGTCCCACCCCACGGCTTGGACTCGACTCGGCCTAGCATAAACTAGGCCGAGCGTCGTACGTCCCACCCCACGGTTTGGACCCGACTCGGCCTAGCATAAACTAGGCCGAGCGTCCTACGTCCCACCCCACGGCTTGGACCCGACTCGGCCTAGCATAAACTAGGCCTAGCGTCGTACGTCCCACACCACGGCTTGGACCCGACTCGGCCTAGCATAAACTAGGCCGAGCGTCGTACGTCCCACCCCACGGCTTGGACTCGACTCGGCCTAGCATAAACTAGGCCGAGCGTCGTACGTCCCACCCCACGGCTTGGACTCGACTCGGCCTAGCATAAACTAGGCCGAGCGTCGTACGTCCCACCCCACGGTTTGGACCCGACTCGGCCTAGCATAAACTAGGCCGAGCGTCCTACGTCCCACCCCACGGCTTGGACCCGACTCGGCCTAGCATAAACTAGGCCTAGCGTCGTACGTCCCACACCACGGCTTGGACCCGACTCGGCCTAGCATAAACTTGGCCGAGCGTCGTACGTCCCACCCCACGGCTTGGACTCGACTCGGCCTAGCATAAACTAGGCCGAGCGTCGTACGTCCCACCCCACGGCTTGGACTCGACTCGGCCTAGCATAAACTAGGCCGAGCGTCGTACGTCCCACCCCACGGCTTGGACTCGACTCGGCCTAGCATAAACTAGGCCGAGCGTCGTACGTCCCACCCCACGGCTTGGACTCGACTCGGCCTAGCATAAACTAGGCCGAGCGTCCTACGTCCCACCCCACGGCTTGGACCCGACTCGGCCTAGCATAACCTAGGCCTAGCGTCGTACGTCCCACACCACGGCTTGGACCCGACTCGGCCTAGCATAAACTAGGCCGAGCGTCGTACGTCCCACCCCACGGCTTGGACTCGACTCGGCCTAGCATAAACTAGGCCGAGCGTCGTACGTCCCACCCCACGGCTTGGACTCGACTCGGCCTAGCATAAACAAGGCCGAGCGTCGTACGTCCCACCCCACGGCTTGGACTCGACTCGGCCTAGCATAAACTAGGCCGAGCGTCGTACGTCCCACCCCACGGCTTGGACTCGACTCGGCCTAGCATAAACTAGGCCGAGCGTCGTACGTCCCACCCCACGGCTTGGACTCGACTCGGCCTAGCATAAACTAGGCCGAGCGTCGTACGTCCCACCCCACGGCTTGGACTCGACTCGGCCTAGCATAAACTAGGCCGAGCGTCGTACGTCCCACCCCACGGCTTGGACTCGACTCGGCCTAGCATAAACTAGGCCGAGCGTCGTACGTCCCACCCCACGGCTTGGACTCGACTCGGCCTAGCATAAACTAGGCCGAGCGTCGTACGTCCCACCCCACGGCTTGGACTCGACTCGGCCTAGCATAAACTAGGCCGAGCGTCGTACGTCCCACCCCACGGCTTGGACTCAACTCGGCCTAGCACAATTACATAAACTATAAAACAACCAACAGTCACATAGTTAATCCTGATCCCAAACTAGGATCCCCTGCGTCGTGGGTATCAGGAGCCACGTGTACCACGGTACCACAACACCCAGGTGACTCTGCGTCTTGGGTATCAGGACCCACGTGTACCACGGTACCACAACACCCAGGTGACTGCGCCGTGGGTATCAGGACCCACGTGTACCACGGTACCACAACACCCAGGTGACTCTGCGTCGTGGGTATCAGGACCCACGTGTACCACGGTACCACAACACCCAGGTGACTCTGCGTCGTGGGTATCGGGACCCACGTGTACCACGGTACGACTACACCCAGGTGACTCAGGCCCATCTCACTCATCTCAATCTCATTTTTTGTTGCCGCCGCGCCACAGAGATCTTCATAAATCATCCTCTATTCATTCTTCCATTACCCAAAATGCTCGTAGCACTGACACATAATTGCACGTATAGTTTTGTTTGCCTGTGAAATGCTCGGAATGGCACATTTAATTCATGCTATCAATTAAATTATAGTTTCTTAGCGTTTTATTATTCTCAAAACTCTCACAATATTCTGTATGAATACTTTCTCTATACACGAAAGTAATGTCATGTCCTTTAAGCAGCACATCTTTATAGTACCACCTAGTAACTAAGCACATCTTTATAGTACCACCTAGTAACTTAGCACAATACACGATTGCCAACTGACCAAATTTAACTCTATTTATGAACCTAATTATAAAATGTTGTTTATTTGTAGCGTACATCGACGACAGTGTTCTGAACCAGACTGCGGTGATATCGGAACAAAGAGTACTGGACTTGATAGAAATGGCTTATCCTAACCCCATGAATGTAGAAGATTTTGTTACGTAAGTATTCTGCAATTGTATACAATTATTTTATAATGAATGACGGAATAAGCAGATGGTCCACCTGATGTTACGCCGTAACCTGTACCTATAACAATAAGCAGATGGTCCACCTGATGTTACGCCGTAACCTGTACCTGTAACAATAAGCAGATGGTCCACCTGATGTTATGCCGTAACCTGTACCTATAACAATAAGCAGATGGTCCACCTGATGTTACGCCGTAACCTGTACCTGTAACAATAAGCAGATGGTCCACCTGATGTTACGCCGTAACCTGTACCTATAACAATAAGCAGATGGTCCACCTGATGTACGCCGTAACCTGTACCTATAACAATAAGCAGATGGTCCACCTGATGTTACGCCGTAACCTGTACCTATAACAATAAGCAGATGGTCCACCTGATGTAACGCCGTAACCTGTACCTATAACAATAAGCAGATGGTCCACCTGATGTTACGCCGTAACCTGTACCTATAACAATAAGCAGATGGTCCACCTGATGTTACGCCGTAACCTGTACCTATAACAATAAGCAGATGGTCCACCTGATGTTACGCCGTAACCTGTACCTATAACAATAAGCAGATGGTCCACCTGATGTTACGCCGTAACCTGTACCTATAACAATAAGCAGATGGTCCACCTGATGTTACGCCGTAACCTGTACCTATAACAATAAGCAGATGGTCCACCTGATGTTACGCCGTAACCTGTACCTATAACAATAAGCAGATGGTCCACCTGATGTTACGCCGTAACCTGTACCTATAACAATAAGCAGATGGTCCACCTGATGTTACGCCGTAACCTGTACCTGTAACAATAAACAGATGGTCCACCTGATGTTACGCCGTAACCTGTACCTATAACAATAAGCAGATGGTCCACCTGATGTTACGCCGTAACCTGTACCTATAACAATAAGCAGATGGTCCACCTGATGTTACGCCGTAACCTGTACCTATAACAATAAGCAGATGGTCCACCTGATGTTACGCCGTAACCTGTACCTATAACAATTTTCCATCTAGGACGCGTCACGCGTGGCATTGCACTGTCACCTAGGACGCGCCATACGTGGCATTGCACTGTCACCTAGGACGCGCCACACGTGGCATTGCACTGTCACCTAGGACGCGCCACGCGTGGCATTGCACTGTCACCTAGGACGCGCCACACGTGGCATTGCACTGCCACCTAGGAAGCGCCACACGTGGCATTGCACTGTCACCTAGGACGCGCCACGCGTGGCATTGCACTGTCACCTAGGACGCGCTACACGTGGCATTGCACTGTCACCTAGGACGCGCCACACGTGGCATTGTACTGTCACCTAGGACGCGCCATACGTGGAATTGCACTGTCACCTAGGACGCGCCACGCGTGGCATTGCACTGCCACCTAGGACGCGCCACACGTGGAATTGCACTGTCACCTAGGACGCGCCACACGTGGCATTGCACTGTCACCTAGGACTCGATAGTAGACGAATGATAGATAGATAGGATTCGATTCGACACAGCAATCGAACGCAGAAAGTAGCCAGACGTGCTTGCAGCATCGACGTAGTCACAAAATGTGTGATTTCGACACAGCAATCGAACGCAGAAAGTAGCCAGACGTGCTTGCAGCATCGACGTAGTCACAAAATGTGTGATTTCGACACAGCAATCGAACGCAGAAAGTAGCCAGACGTGCTTGCAGCATCGACGTAGTCACAAAATGTGTGTTTTCGACACAGCAATCGAACGCAGAAAGTAGCCAGACGTGCTTGCAGCATCGACGTAGTCACAAAATGTGTGATTTCGACACAGCAATCGAACGCAGAAAGTAGCCAGACGTGCTTGCAGCATCGACGTAGTCACAAAATGTGTGATTTCGACACAGCAATCGAACGCAGAAAGTAGCCAGACGTGCTTGCAGCATCGACGTAGTCACAAAATGTGTGATTTCGACACAGCAATCGAACGCAGAAAGTAGCCAGACGTGCTTGCAGCATCGACGTAGTCACAAAATGTGTGTTTTCGACACAGCAATCGAACGCAGAAAGTAGCCAGACGTGCTTGCAGCATCGACGTAGTCACAAAATGTGTGTTTTCGACACAGCAATCGAACGCAGAAAGTAGCCAGACGTGCTTGCAGCATCGACGTAGTCACAAAGTCGCCGATGCTTAAAGCAGCTAGCATTGACCCTCAGGTTCTCGTGTATCCTAATTCAAACCGATAACGAATCCAATACTTGAGCAGGCTACCCTCTGACCATTGGGCAGGTTGTTGCCTCTCGTACTGCGCATCCCTCTACCCTCCGACCATTGGGCAGGTTGTTGCCTCTCGGTTACTGCGCATCCCTCTACCCTCTGACCATTGGGCAGGTTGTTGCCTCTCGTACTGCGCATCCCTCTACCCTCCGACCATTGGGCAGGTTGTTGCCTCTCGTACTGCGCATCCCTCTACCCTCCGACCATTGGGCAGGTTGTTGCCTCTCGGTTACTGCGCATCCCTCTACCCTCTGACCATTGGGCAGGTTGTTGCCTCTCGTACTGCGCATCTCTCTACCCTCCGACCATTGGGCAGGTTGTTGCCTCTCGTACTGCGCATCCCTCTACCCTCCGACCATTGGGCAGGTTGTTGCCTCTCGGTTACTGCGCATCCCTCTACCCTCTGACCATTGGGCAGGTTGTTGCCTCTCGTACTGCGCATCCCTCTACCCTCTGACCATTGGGCAGGTTGTTGCCTCTCGTACTGCGCATCCCTCTACCCTCCGACCATTGGGCAGGTTGTTGCCTCTCGGTTACTGCGCATCCCTCTACCATCTGACCATTGGGCAGGTTGTTGCCTCTCGTACTGCGCATCCCTCTACCCTGTGACCATTGGGCAGGTTGTTGCTTCTCGTACTGCGCATCCCTCTACCCTGTGACCATTGGGCAGGTTGTTGCCTCTCGTACTGCGCATCCCTTTACCCTCTGACCATTGGGCAGGTTGTTGCCTCTCGGTTACTGCGCATCCCTTTACCCTCTGACCATTGGGCAGGTTGTTGCCTCTCGGTTACTGCGCATCCCTCTACCCTCTGACCATTGGGCAGGTTGTTGCCTCTCGGTTACTGCGCATCCCTCTACCCTCTGACCATTGGGCAGGTTGTTGCCTCTCGGTTACTGCGCATCCCTCTACCCTCTGACCATTGGGCAGGTTGTTGCCTCTCGGTTACTGCGCATCCCTCTACCCTCTGACCATTGGGCAGGTTGTTGCCTCTCGGTTACTGCGCATCCCTCTACCCTCTGACCATTGGGCAGGTTGTTGCCTCTCGGTTAATGCGCCTCCCTCTACCCTCTGACTATTGGGCAGGTTGTTGCCTCTCGGTTAATGCGCCTCCCTCTACCCTCTGATCATTGGGCAGGTTGTTGCCTCTCGGTTAATGCGCCTCCCTTGGCTATATCACTAATAATAACGGCTATTCCCTTTACTATGTTCCAGGGCTGGAAAATGGTCAAAAGCCGAGGTGAAGGACGCCTTAGAATCGTTGGAAGAGAAAGGTTTGACCCGCGCCATGTCGGACGGTATATACGTCCGGCAACACAGCGTCGATACACAGGTAGGTAACAAATGTACATTCGCTTTGAATCAGCTCGCAGTCAGTCACATTACTAATTTCAATATTATGAAAGTTTGTTATGAATATAATTTTGAACCCCCTACTAAAAAAAGGGGTTTTGAGCTTGCGGCCATAGTGTGTCTGTCTGTATGGTTATTTGTTGCCTCGTAGCAACGGAAAGGGTGTTTTTTTTTTTTTTTTTTTTTTTTTTATGTAATAAGGTGACAAACAAGGTGACGGCCCGCCTGATGTAAAGCAGTCACCGCTGCCTATGGACATCTGCAACACCCACGGTATTGCAAACGCGCTGCCTACCATTAAGAGCCCTATTGATATTTCTCTTGAATTTACCCATATTGTAGCCGTGTGGGAAGACATCCAACGGGAGCTCATTCCACGCCCTGCAGGTACGCGGGAGAAACGAGCGCGTGAAACGCACTGTGCGAGACCTCCACGCATCCAAAATGTGCGGGTGAGCTCGCTCACGATGGCGGGATGTGCGGTTATAAAATTGCGAAGCTGGGATTAGCTCAAACAGCTCCTCAGAGCATTCCCCGTTTAAAATCTTATAAAAGACGCTAAGCGCGCCAATATCTCGGCGCACGCTCAACGGCTCTAGATCACTGGTAACTTTGGGCGCGTCGACAATCCTAACAGCTCTGCGTTGCAGGGAGTCCAGAGGTTGTAGTTGGTGCTTCGTTGCACCATTCCAGATGTGAGAGCAGTACTCCAAGTGGGGCCGGACCTGCGCTTTGTAAAGCGTAAATCGTTGCTCCGGTGTGAAGTACCGCTTCGATCTGTTGAGTACACCGAGTTTTTTGGAGGCAAGAGCAGTTTTGCTCACTAAATGACCCCTGAACCGTACTTCGCTCGAAATATCGACACCCAGGATCGAGAGACTATTAGAAATGGGAAGGGTAATACCCTAAAATTGCGGGGCAACAACAAATGGTGCCTTTTTAGAGGTGAAGGCACAGACTTGGGTCTTGGTGGGGTTAAATCTGCTCTGCTCTGATTTAAACACAGTTTCTTTGGTGTTTACGAGATGCGAGATGGTTCTTAGCTTATGCCTATGTTTTTTGGAAATTAACGCAGCCGTGTCAGGATAATCAGCTCGTAACAATTGTTTTAAGAGAATACACACATTTTTAATTATTCCTAGAACCTTCAGTTTCCACTCAAAATTGTAATTTTTCAAATCTCTGGCTCCAGGGTCTGATGATGGCCAGCATAGAATTAACAGATCTAGTAGTAGATAGATAGATAGATAGATAAACTCATTCTCCTCCTATCCCGACACCGCGCGTGCGAAGTTACGATTAAACTTATTTATTGTATATTTTTTGACAAAATAACTTGTTCGACAGGTCGTCAAGCAAATGCCTACATTGTGTTCCTCCCGGCAACCGAGCATCGCCGTGATAACGGCTCTGTACTGCGAGAAACAAGCCGTGGACGCCATGATGGACAACCAGGAGACCTACGTGCGGTATACTACTGTCGGTGAGTGATGTAGTGATGTAACACACTAAAGATAAGCTGACCGTAATGCCAGGCGTGGCGCACTCTGCACTTTAGGTATGAAGCTGCAAGTACCTGGCGGGCTCGACTTGTCGACTCATTTCAGTGAGTCAGACTAGATAAGGGTTACGCGATAGAAAGAGAGGTAAGTACTAGGTGACTTTAGCTGCAGCTAATTAGCGCTGTGCGACCTCAACTGTTCTTTATTGTGTGGGGGCAAGAGTCACTATGTCAATAAATGATTTTGCGGAGTCAACCTTCTGTTCCTGTTCTATTATGTATTCTGTGGTAATGCCGGCACTTTCACTTGGCGTAGCGTATTCGAGTACCTATTTGCTTTATTTGCCCAAAAACGGCCTTCTCTAGACGACATATTCGCATATAATGTCTTATTTGTGCAAATAAGGCAAATAGACAAACACGAGTATCCCGTCAAATAAATGGACAGCGCTCAAAAAGTGTCCGAACCAAAAGAGAAACAAAACGCATTAAAACAAACAATTCTGTCAAGTTTTATCCGTCCATTGCTGCTTGATTATTGAACACATTTAAGTTCTAGGAAACCAGCAGTGTATCGAACTCATTTGTAATCGTTCCAATTTTCTAAGGTGCCATATTTTGGCGTTGATAGTGGAATGCAAAGCACATCGTAGAGTTATTAGGTGTTATTTACAAAAACCATACGAATATTGTTGTCGTATGTCGACCGACCGCACTGGTTCGCTAATAACGTTCACTGCTCTGTCATGCTGGCACTTCACTTGGCATATTTGGGCAAAGATTTGATTTATTTTGTCAAGTTAAGTAGTACCATGTGTTGTTGGACACATGGTTGATTTTGCCTTGGAAAAATAACGCGATCATTTGCGCCAATGCACCAAGTGAAGTGCCGCCATCACATATTATAGCAAACATATTTGTGAAACATTTTAGTGAATCATCAAGTCAGTCTAAACATCACATAACCCATATCACATATACCTATTTAGCTCAATTAAATAGGGTAGGTACCTTCAAATAAAAAAAAGGTTCAAGCTATACTCAATATCGCATGCTTCAGCATCGCGCCCTTACTACAAAGCTATCTCATACTAAACAAACACGTTACCTATCAATGTTTGGAAGACATCCGCTCAATGCTGTGCCGCGAATCATGTGTAGCTCAACCCTTGGATATCAGGTTCCATTTTGTTTCTTCCCTTTATGTTGGTATCATATCAAAGAATATTGAAAATATAGAATTTGAACTCTATGTGAGTTATAATAGCTGAGGTATAAATAAAAATGTTATAAACAAGCTGACAACAAAAAATATCAATTTATTTATATATTAACTTAAATGCACAATACTTACAATATTGAATAGACAAACAAATATGTATTTTGTAACAATGTTTAGTTTTCGGTGGAGAAGTGAATGTATTTCTGCAAAGTCACGCCGATATCACTAATATAATACTATTAAACAATAACATTAAATATTACAACATAATCTGTAAGCTGCTTTAGTGTGATGCTTTCATAAAGAATAAATTGTTTGATAAAGCTATCAGTTGGCTTTTAAAGAGGTGGGATACATTCAAAATAATTATTAATAGGTCGGGGAAAAAGGCTTTTCCTATTATGTATAAACTTGTAATAAAATCTCTTTGGCTGTACTATTTGTATCTGGCTGGTTTTGATGACATTAACAATGTTACATTTCAAACAAGTAATTAATTTTGTTAAAATTAAAAAAACCCTCAACGCAATGAAACGGCTCAACCGATTTTGATCAAACATAGCTAAGAAAACTCCCGAAAAATTCACCATTCAAACAAAAAAAAAGTTTCATCCGTTCGGGAGCTACGATGCCACAGACAGACACACACACAGACACACAGACACGTCCAACTTATAACACCCCGTCGTTTTTGCTTCGGGGGTTAAAAAAGAAACTAATTGGTAAAATGTTGTTTCTGGCTATTTTTCATTGTGTCAAAATGAGTGAATTTAATGAAGAAATTCGATTACAAAACAGGTAAAAATGCAACGCGAGCCGCGATTTTTTTTTGTGACGTTTATTGACCTAATGCAGGCTCAGTAAGAGTAGTACAAAGTTGGCTTAAACGTTTTCAATCCGGGAATATTGAGGACAAAGATTCACCTCGCTCTTCGCCCTGTTACGGATAAACAGGACGCCATTTTTGAAAAAGTGGAGCAAGGTCGGCATCTCAGTAGTTACGACATAGCTGAAGAACTGGGAATTGACCACAAAACAGTTATGACCCATTTGAAAAAAGCTGGGTACCTACACAAACTAGCTCGATATGTGGGCGCCACGCGAGCTCACTGAAAGAAACATAATGAAGCGTGTACTCGTTTGCGATTCTTTATTGAGACGTAATGAAACCGAACCGTTTTTGAAAAGATTGATAACTGGTGATGAAAAGTGGATCACGTACGACAATAACCTGCGAAAAAGGTCGCGGTCAAAGGTCTGTCAGGCTTCACAGACTGTGAACCCGGGTTAACTCGCAATAAGGTGATGGTGGGATTGGAAGGGCATTGTTCATTATGATTTTACCGCTGAGCAGAACCATCGTTTCGGAACCACTACTGCCAACAACCGATAAGATTAAAGCAAGAAGTTGAGAGAAAGCGACCGGATTTGATCAATAGAAAGGGTGTGGTCTTTCATCACGATACAGCTAGACCTATATAGACACACATCTTAAGCCACTCAGCAAACATTAAGATAGTTTGGCTGGGAGGTGTAGATGCATCCGCCATAGCCCATATGCACCTTCAGATTTCCACCTGTTTCGGTCTCTTCCAGAATTCTTTAGACAGTGTCAAGTTAATATCAAGAGAGGACTGCCTAAATTTTTTGTCGCGTTTTTTGAGGTTCCAAAATTTCTGAAGCAACGGGATTATGTCACTACAAGGTGGCAGAAAGTCATCGAGCAAAATGGCACATATAAACGTAAATGAACTTTGTGAAAAAAAATACTTAAGTTTTCATATAAAATGCGAATAAACTTTTTCCCACAACCTACTATATTAAAGTTATGATGTTTAGATGTTTGTACTCAATCACGCCGACACGGCTGAACTGCCCCCTTATTCACTATGACCAAACGTAACATAGCGCGGACTCGTTACGATATCTTTTTATTTATTTTATGCTACTAAGGTAGCAGACAAGCGTACGGCCCACCTGTTGGTAAGCGGTAACCGTAGCCTCCATAGGCCTGCAATACCAGAGGAATCACACGCGCGTTGCTGACCTTCAAATTTCCAAAAACCTCTTTTAAAGAACCCCATATTGTAGTCGCTTGGGAAAACCTTGGCAGAGAGTTCATTCCACAACCTGAGCGTTCGCGGGAGGAAGTTCCTCTGAAACCGCACAGTCCAGGACCACCCTGGCTCTAAGGTGCGCGGATGAATCCTCTGCAGGTGGCGAGCGGTGCGGTGAAAAAAGGTTGCTGTAGGCATCATGCCAAACAATTCCTCGGAAGAAAACCCATTATACAAACGGTAGAACACGCAGAGAGAGGCAAAGTCTCTCCTCAGACTTAAGGGCTCAATACCGTTCGCGAGCTTGGGATTGTCGACAATTCTCATTGCACGCCTTTGAACCGAACCAAAAGGTCCAAGCTGGTAGCCAGGTGCTCCTGCCCAGAGGTGACAGCAGCACTCCATGTGTGGCCGGACTTGCGACTTATAAAGAAGCAACCTTTGCCCCGCAGAAGTACGGCTTTGCTCTGTTAAGCACACCAAGCTTTTTGGCAGCCAGCTTGACCTATGTTCTAAGTGACTACGGTACTGGACGGCTAGGGAATCATCAAACTGCGTTTAGAATACATTATGACATCACACGTTAATTGCAAGGAATCTCCTATGGTCATAGCGAATAAGGGCCCTGGTTTCGTTGAAATTTAGTCGATACCTGGATTGGGATATAGGCTGCTTTTTATCCTTTTTAAATGTGAGACAAACCGCGGCCGGACACTAGTAAGTATATAAATATTTGTATAACTGCAGAGTTCACAAGAACAGTCCTTTTATTTAATATTAAATATCACAATTACAATACTATAGTGTCTCTCTATCTTAATATAAAATAAATACATAAATGATACGTACGAGTAAGCAGATAATGTAAGGACCATACTCTACAAAAATCCTTATAATATTTTCTTATTCGGTGTAGCTAGGTAAACGAATTCTTACTCTGAAGACAAAAAAAAAGTACTTTATGAAAGCTGACATCTTATAAATGTCTCCTCAAACGTTATTTATGATTTTGAATACGTAAGTTAGCTTTTCAACTTCTCCATTCACTGTTATATTTTTTAAACTCTTGACGTCAATTGGTACTGAATGCAAGTATTGATCGCTCCCATCTTCTTCAATACCCACAAAAATATCCATCATATCGGTGCCATTCATTTCAAATCTGAAGATATATTGTGTATCTGCAACAAACGGTTTACAATAGTACTAGGAAAATAATGTGCCATAGCAATGTCGTGTCTGTCGCTTTTACATAGGATCATTAGGATTACACCGTACACAATATGATCTTAACAAACCTACCTAGATTTGATTGTGAATAAATGCACCAGACAGCAATGATTCAGATACTGACAATCAAACCTAGCAGCCAACATCTTGACAATGTTGTTAGAGCTAGCCCGAACCCTGCCACCTAGCTGAACACCAGGGATGTGCAGCGCGCTCGCATTACTGTGCGCATCAGCGGACCTCCCCGATGCGCTGCAGAGCCGGGGCAGCCCATCAACACCCTGAAGGCATTACTGTACTGAACACGCAGAGCTTTGTACTGTGCGTGCGATTTACCAACTGGCTGCTACGTGTACAAGTTAGTGCAAAAAGCTCAGAAAAGGGTAACTTTTACTTCAGCTGTACAACGAGTAATCTTTTAGGTCAGAAGTTAGCCATTGCCCGAGTGTCTTCCTATATAGTTTCTCGGGCTTGGGGTTGGATCGAAGGCGTCTGGAGCCACCATCACAAGCTTCTAAAAGCGAAACAAAATACAAATGTTCTTACATCGTGTCAGGAGATAACCAGTGACACGACGTATGACTTTGTTACGAGATTTGTTAAATTTGATGGAAACTTACCATTCAGCCAGTCGGTCGCGCTACTCTCGTGTTGAGGTTGCTGTTCCCCGGGAATGCTTATTGTTAAGTAATCCTCGTTTTCATTTGGTCGATTTACCACATTTATCTGACATACAGTGGCACTGCTTGTTTCTATGCCGATTTGCAGTCTGAAAGAATAATGCTCCTTTTACTCATTCTGTAGTGTAGGTATGTATTAGGTATCCATCATGCCGTCTAGAATATCTAACTTGTGATCTGCAAATCAATTCAATTGAACTTTATAGCAAAGCGTAAGCTATATATGTAACATGTATAGGATAGGAATATAGCTAGTGCAATCAGGAATGCATTGACGACCTTTGTGGCGCGGCGGGCGAGTAGCCGGCTGGAATGCGAGAGGTTGCAGGTTAGATCCCCGCTGCGGGACAAATATGTTTCTATGATGTGCATTATTTGTTCCGGTCGGCTGTTCTGGGCCCAATTGCGCTAATTTTGAACGTTGTTACCAAAACAAAACCAGAACTGTTCACGTTATTTCGTACGTCTGGATTGAGGGATTGCTTGACCCTGAAATTAATTATGGAAATTACGTGAACGTTTCTGGTTTTGTTTCGGTAATAACAAGCAAAATTAGCACGATAATCATTATACTCACGACGCGGGGAACCCAGTGTGGGATAAGAAGTTAGGACTATGAAAATACCAACAAATAAAAAAAAAATTAAGTTACCTACCTTTTATCAGCAGTCATTTGACCTTTAATTATAATTTGATTCCCCGCTCTCAACACCGGCGTCGGAAACATGTTGCCGTTGTAGGATTGTGAAACGGCCGTGTGTGTTCCGCCGTTCAGCTGGACGCTGTACGGGTCGTCGCTACGTCTCTGCAGATCTCTAAAAATAAGAATATTAAGATCGTTTATCAAAGGTGAACTCTAAATAACATGATTCCTGTTTTCCGTTTTAAGGTGGGGTATATCGCAAAATTACCAATCTTAGATTTGATATTTCACTGACTAAATCAAGTACAATATTCAAGTTAAAAATATGCATAGATACTACATTATAATTCCGAGGGATCACTGTACCAGAAACACGATAGAACAATATTTTCTCGATAGAAAAAACAAAAGTCACGTCTATTTTTTGCCTATAGATTCGATTGTTTATTAAAATGGTGCATGTGCATATTATTGGGTAAAAAATTCGATAAATGAAATGAATAAACCAAAGCCGAGGGCCACTAGCGGCGTTCTGAAACGTGCCCGGACCTGTATACAGCAAGAGGGAGGCCATATTGAACATATATTGCGATAGTTTTATTAACGTGTACCAGATTACTTACAAATTGTATGAGAAAATATTTTATTAAATTTGAATAACTTTTACTGCTCCGTTTTTTTTCTTCTGCTGCAATGTAACAATCCTAACATGAAACTAAGTCGAAACATATTCAAAAAATCTTGACAAAAAAAATCAATTTTTATGGAGAACTCACGCTTGACCAAAAAATAACTACGCCAAAATCGTTTTCATACAATTTGAGTAAATAGTTCCAAAGACAGTTTTACCGGTTTTTGCAGTTGTTTGAAAGTCGCTGGTACCGTGTGGCACACTTGTACTATTATTTATTCTGTGGTGGCACACTCTGCTTTTCATCCTTTCTTTTATGAGGTAAATAAATAAGACATGCTTTTAGTAGTAACGAATATTTATATTACCAAATTACAAATTTATACTAATAGTTTTTAATATTATTCTCAACGAATAATTTTTAATTTGAATTTAAACGAACATAATTCGACGGTAATTACTTATTCTGTTTTCTTTCTATTAAGCCTGTATGTATGATGTGTTAATATGATCTGAAATAAATGAAAAAAAACTGAGTCGATACACATTAAAAAAAAAACTTGATCAAAAAACTCATTTTTACTGAGAGCTCAAGCTTGACCAAAAAATAACTAAGCCAAAATAGTTTTCATACAAAATGAGTAAATGGTTCCAAAGACAGTGTTCCCGTATCTGTTAAGGATTCGCATATGTCCATACTGTGCAAGTTACTAAAACAGTGTTCCCGTATCTGTTAAGGATTCGGATATGTCCATACTGTGCAAGTTAATAAAACAGTGTTCCCGTATCTGTTAAGGATTCGGATATGTCCATACTGTGCAAGTTAATAAAACAGTGTTCCCGTATCTGTTAAGGATTCGGATATGTTCATACTGTGCAAGTTAATAAAACAGTGTTCCCGTATCTGTTAAGGATTCGCATATGTCCATACTGTGCAAGTTAATAAAACACCCGCAATTTACTATACCTACGTCGAAGCCATAATTGGATAAGCATAGGTTGGATTTGTTTAATAATTAGATATCAGCTTCCTAATCGCTAGAATGTTTAACTAAGAAAATAATCGCAAAGAGACTAATCGCAAGAATGTTTAAACTAAGAAACGAATCGCAACATTTTTTTAAATAAGAACCAATCACGATGTTTTCGTTGCTAAAATAATTTTAAAGCTGGGTATGTAACCGCTGCTGTGTCACCACTGCCCTGACGGACACGTCGCGTCGCGACGGTCGCCTGCTCGACCTTCAAAAGGCTTCCGTACCGTCGCGTCGCGCGGTCGCCTGCTCGACCTTCAAAGGCCTCCGTACCGTGGCGTCGCGCGGTCGCCTGCTCGACCTTCAAAGGCCTCCGTACCGTGGCGTCGCGCGGTCGCCTGCTCGACCTTCAAAGGCCTCCGTACCGTCGCGTCACGCGGTCGCCTGCTCGACCTTCAAAGGCCTCCGTACCGTGGCGTCGCGCGGTCGCCTGCTCGACCTTCAAAGGCCTCCGTACCGCCACGTCGCGTCGCGCGAACCATAAACATATTATACTACTAGCGTAAGGACAGGGCGGAAGACGTCAATAAATGACTGCACATTTGACGGTGCTAAAATCGGATGCAAGGCACCAACGACAACCAGTCAAGCAATAATTTGTATTACGGACTGAATCATATGACTTAGCTCGCTCGCAATCGTATGACTTAGCTCGCTCGCGATTGTATGACTTAGCTAGCTCGCGATCGTATGACTCAGCTCGCTCGCGATCGTATGACTCAGCTCGCTCGTGATCGGTCGTGTTTGTATTACGGACTGAATCGTATGACTTAGCTCGCTCGCAATCGTATGACTTAGCTCGCTCGCGATCGTATGACTTAGCTCGCTCGCGATCGTATGACTTAGCTCGCTCGCGATCGTATGACTCAGCTCGCTCGCGATCGGTCGTGTTTGTATTACGGACTGAATCGTATGACTTAGCTCGCTCGCGATCGTATGACTTAGCTCGCTCGCGATCGTATGACTTAGCTCGCTCGCGATCGGTCGTGTTTGTATTACGGACTGAATCGTATGACTTAGCTCGCTCGCGATCGTATGACTTAGCTCGCTCGCGATCGTATTACTTAGCTCGCTCGCGATCGTATGACTTAGCTCGCTCGCGATCGTATGACTTAGCTCGCTCGCGATCGTATGACTTAGCTCGCTCGCGATCGTATGACTTAGCTTGCTCGCGATCGTATGACTTAGCTCGCTCGCGTCAAATATTTGATTAATAAGATCAATACAATAAAACGGAGGGTTAAACAAGGGGTTTTATAAAATTATCTATATTTCACTAGTATATAAAAAAAACAAAAAACGAGCAGCGCGTTGCGTTTTGTTTGTATGAAGATTTCTGCCTGGCGGTGGCGCAGTCTTAAGGCGTAGGTATTTATGTGAAATGTGGTGCATTAAAACCTTTTTTTTCAACGATCTTTATAGAAAAATCTACAAACAAATATATCTATTTAAAGCAAGTAATCTTGTTTAAAAAACAAAAACAAAAAAAAACTTAAAATGTGGCAAATTTTGTTTTCGTGGTTACAAACATTTTTATCGTAAACTATCAACCATAAGATGTTTTTATTGCCTTCATTATATTAAATAACACAACGCCGAGAGAACATTGTTTTTATTTTTGAAAAAACTAGTTAAAGTGGCTTAACTAATGATTTTTAAATTAAAAAAAAAACTTGATTTTCGCTCTCGTTTAGTTTCGCGAGTGCTGTTCTGTCAGTTTCCAACTTAGCTGAACCTTAATAAGTTAGATAGTGACACAATTGGCAACCATCGACGCCTTAACTATGCTATAAAAAAAAATGGATTCAAATTGGTTTCAGAATAGCATATAGTGTATAGCTTATAACTAACTGTAAGATAACTGTGAATCCTGGAAAAAAAAAATGTCCGATATATTTAAAAGTGCGATCTTTATGTAGGTATTAAACGTGGGAAACAGGTGGAGCAACCTAAACGCCCACTATTTACCCGTGCATTGGCACACAAACTATGACTCAATATGTCTAAACATGCAGCCCGTTTGCTGTTCCGAGCCGACGGATATTTAGGAATAATGCTAATAAGAACATTAAAATTTAAACCCATACCACACAGAACCACCCATTTCTGTCATAATAAACGTATTTTACGGGCGTCACCACGGGCGGCGTCACTCTAACAGTAATAACATGATTCCGATGAAAAAGCATAAATAGCGTGGAAACCAATATCAAAAACCTTGCTTGTTACCTAATGTTTGTTGCATATTATTATACGTTTATTGTGTTTAATATGTACAAGACCACTTCACTATTATATACATTTTATCAAAAGTTTGTTAGATAATTCTAAATTATTCGAGAGACGTATTTATGCGATGACGATTTTCCCTAAATAAAAGAGTAGGTTATGTTCCTTTCGTTGACAATTCACGTGTGATGTTGACTGTTGGTATGTCAAAATAACTGACTGTCATCTTGGCAATGACATTGACACAAAGAATGCCAAAGTAAAAGTTAACAACACACACTTGGCACTGTGGCACAAAACAAATTCGTCGCATTCCATTCCGCCACTCAACAAACTGGTTTCGACATCGGGTTTCATGTTATTAGTTATGATGGCCGATACTAAAACGATGGTGCTCTTATAAATCCAACTACGGGTGGATAAAAATATAGTCAAATCGTACCCTGCTACGCAATCCCAACAAGCTTTCAGCATTTTCGGTTATTTTACTGTACATTCACTTCGGTAAACGTGGCGCTAACGTGTGTTTGCGGTCTCTACGTCAGGCGCGCCTCGTCGACTAAAGGCATTTCGTTCTGTACTGTAAGGAGGTTCAGATTGGTATAATGACGTAAGACGAAATCAAATATATGCCTGCGTAAGCGCTAACACCTTGAATGAGTTTACCTACCTTTGCGGACAGGTAGCCAGTACTAGTAGATCGTTATGTATTCAATAAGAAAGACGTAGGACCGGTTTGAGCACTCACTGCACTAGCACTGTGGATATGACACATTGTAGGTCTACAATTTATTAATATTATCATACCTACAGTCGGAAACAAGACATGTTAAGCTTACTGAACGTCTGGTTTATGAATGAGAAATGCTCCGATTGGACTGTTAACTCTTTAAACAAGACGTTGTCTTTGCTTACGTAAAGTGTAATTCGGAACTAACAAGAAACAGACTCCAGGGAGTCGTGAAACAAAGACGAGCTTGTTGTTTTATCATTCTTTACAATATACGTAAGAATCAAGATACGCAAGAAATAAAAGGCTTTTTATTTTTATTTTATTTATTTATTTATACAATATACGTAGGTTGTAAAGAACGATAAAACAACAAGATCGTCTGTACTTCATGAATTTTATTCGTGCCAAAGTCACTCATAAATATACCTACTATCTAAATAAATAACTAAAAACGGCCAAGTGCGTGTCGGGCCACGCGCATTGTAGGGTTCCGTAGTTACCCGTCACAATATCTGGACTTGGAAGGGCTCTCCTATTTTACACGACTAACAACTTCATCTAGTTTAGTAGTTCATAGAATTCAGACTCCAATTGAACTCCCTATACGTCGTCGTCGTGATCTTCACGTTCTGACTTTTACTTTTAACCCCCGACGCAAAAACGACGGGGTGTTATAAGTTTGACGTGTGTGTGTGTGTGTGTGTCTGTGTCTGTGGCATCGTAGCTCCCGAAAGGATGAATCGATTTGGTTTTTTTTTGAAAGGTGAATTTGTTGGTATAGTTCTTAGCTATGTTTGATCAAAATCGGTTCAGCAGTTTCATTGCGTTGGGGGTTTTTTAAATTTTTACAAAATTAATAACTTGGAGCTTCTTGTTTATAATGTTCATCCCAATCCTCTTTCACCTTCGTTCGTGGTGTGCCTTGCAGGTCAATAATGTCTCTTCTTCTCAAGGTCCCTGCTCACACTTCGACTCGTTATGGTGGGTCGTTCACCGTTCACGTTCATGCTATTCCCCACGCTATCCGCATCAGCCCTTCGCTTAACATTTTTAAAACGAAAGTAAAAGATCACTATCACTCCTTGTAATTTATTTTTATTGTAGGTTTACCTATGTATTATTTGTTTAAGTAGGTATATTTAGTAATCATGTACTTATGTAAGTATATTTTACTTTTTAACCCCTGACGCAAAAACAACGGAGTGTTATAAGTTTGACGTGTCTATGTGTGTGAGTGTGTGTCTGTGTGTATGTGTGTGTGTCTGTCTGTGGCATCGTAGCTCCCGAACGGATGACCAGTTATTTTTATTGTTTTGTTTGAAAGGTGAATTAGTCGGGAGTGTTCTTAGCTATGATTGATCAAAATCAAACTACTACCTCACTGGTCTCTACTACGACTACTAATGGCTATGCAACATTAGACAATGGACAGGCATTCACAAGGCAGAAGATCATTTATGCTATCCAGATAAGAAGAAGATCAAAAGGATGACTTTCAGTAATGGAGCGGTGCCATGTGAAGAAGAAAAAGTTTAGTGCAATTAACTGTATGTAGATGTAGAGCGTTTATTGACAAACAAGCAGCGCCTCGCGGTTTCACCCGCGTAAGTCTTGATCCCGTGGGAATATCGGGATAAAAATGTGCCTATGTGTTATTCCGGGAGTCCAGTTATCTCCATTCCAAATTTCAACCAAATCCATCCAGTAGTTTTTACGTGAAAGAGTAACAAACATCCATCCATCCATCCTTACAAACTTTCGCGTTTATAATATTAGTAGGTAGGATAGGATAGAATCTAACTAACAAGCACAGCAGCAAATAAAATCGTTATGCAAAAATACATATCTATACTAATATTATAAAGCTGAAGAGTTTGTTTGTTTGTTTGTTTGTTTGTTTGTTTGAACGCGCTAATCTCCGAAACTACTGGTTCGAATTGAATAATTATTTTTGTGTTGGATAGTCCAGTTATCGAGGAAGGCTATAGGCTATATAACATCACGCAACGACCAATAGGAGCAAAGATATAGTGGTAAATGTGTAAAAAACGGGAGAATATATAAGTAATAAAATATCGCGGGCGGGCTGTTTTTCACCGGGGGCTACCCGTGCGAAGCCGGGGCGAGCCGCTAGTATTATTATATACGTAAGTTCTTATCTCACCTATGTATGTTGGAGGTATGTGACACTGGGATAGTTTTAAGAACAATAGTTGTCCATGTTTGCGACACTAACCCCGATAGATTAACTTCACACACTGCACTAAGAAAATGACTCAAAAACAGTCTTCGATAACAACATGATAAGACTGATAAAAATAAAGCTCAAACATGAACGATTTTATCAGATTTCCTTAGTTTACTACAACGAAACTAACTAGTAGCCGTCTAGTCCACCGTTATTACGAGTAGCGCTCCTTCCCGGCTGTTGACCCGACACGCATCATTAGCTCAAGATGATGTTTAATCATCGCCGTTCGTCACAGAGTGCTACGAATACCCGTGTCCTACGGTGAAACCCAAATGATTACTAATTATATTATGTGGCGCAATGCGCTCGGTTTACTAACTGAATACCCGTGTCCTACGGTGAAAACCAAATGATTACTAATTATATTATGTGGCGCAGTGCGCTCGGTTTACTAACTGAATACCCGTGTCCTACGGTGAAAACCAAATGATTACTTATTATATTATGTGGCGTAGTGCGCTCGGTGTACTAACTGAATACCCGTGCCCTACGGTGAAAACCAAATGATTACTTATTATATTATGTGGCGTAGTGCGCTCGGTGTACTAACTGAATACCCGTGCCCTACGGTGAAACCCAAATGATTACTTATTATATTATGTGGCGCAATGCGCTCGGTTTACTAACTGAATACCCGTGCCCTACGGTGAAACCCAAATGATTACTTATTATATTTTGTGGCGCAGTGCGCTCGGTGTACTAACTGAATACCCGTACCCTACGGTGAAACCTAAATGATTACTTATTATATTATGTGGCGCAGTGCGCTCGGTGTACTAACTGAATACCCGTGCCCTACGGTGAAACCCAAATGATTACTTATTATATTATGTGGCGCAGTGCGCTCGGTGTACTAACTGAATACCCGTGCCCTACGGTGAAACCCAAATGATTACTTATTATATTATGTGGCGCAGTGCGCTCGGTGTACTAACTGAATACCCGTGCCCTACGGTGAAACCCAAATGATTACTTATTATATTATGTGGCGCAGTGCGCTCGGTGTACTAACTGAATACCCGTGCCCTACGGTGAAACCCAAATGATTACTAATTATATTATGTGGCGCAGTGCGCTCGGTGTACTAACTGAATACCCGTGCCCTACGGTGAAACCCAAATGATTACTAATTATATTATGTGGCGCAGTGCGCTCGGTTTACTAACTGAATACCCGTGCCCTACGGTGAAACCCAAATGATTACTTATTATATTATGTGGCGTAGTGCGCTCGGTGTACTAACTGAATACCCGTGCCCTACGGTGAAACCCAAATGATTACTTATTATATTATGTGGCGTAGTGCGCTCGGTGAACTAACTGAATACCCGTGCCCTACGGTGAAACCCAAATGATTACTTATTATATTATGTGGCGTAGTGCGCTCGGTGTACTAACTGAATATCCGTGCCCTACGGTGAAACCCAAATGATTACTAATTATATTATGTGGCGCAGTGCGCTCGGTTTACTAACTGAATACCCGTGCCCTACGGTGAAACCCAAATGATTACTAATTATATTACGTGGCGCAGTGCGCTCGGTTTACTAACTGAATACCCGTGCCCTACGGTGAAACCCAAATGATTACTAATTATATTATGTGGCGCAGTGCGCTCGGTATACTAACTGAATACCCGTGCCCTACGGTGAAACCCAAATGATTACTTATTATATTATGTGGCGTAGTGCGCTCGGTGTACTAACTGAATACCCGTGCCCTACGGTGAAACCCAAATGATTACTAATTATATTATGTGGCGCAGTGCGCTCGGTTTACTAACTGAATTTCATGAACATAAAAAACAATACTAAAGTATACCTCCTATTATCCGCATGTAATAGGACCAATTATAAACATGGTCATTTCAAACCTACGTCACAAAATGAGTTGAATGGAAACAAAATCTAACTTAGTACTTACCTAGTGTTGACATCCTTGTATTGTATGGGAGTTCCTGCAAATTACGCCAGGAAAATAAATCGTCAATGTTTTTTACCGCATTTACGATCTTGGCTCTGATTAATTGATTCAAGTAATTATTTATAGCCTTCTAATATTATTATAATATTATATTTGAAACGACGGGTCGTATACTCGAATTAAACAAAAGTAACTTTAACAGGAAAATCAATACAAATTATGCAGTTATTAGGATTAAAGTTAATGTAAAATTGCAACTGGCAGGATATAATTATAGTATTATGTTAATTCTACTCAAATGTATTATCCTATTATGTAATTTTTACTCTAATATGGCAATAATGATAGTAATTTGAAGAATAATTGAAAATCTCTCAAACCGTAGGCTTTGTTGGACCCTTCTTCTGAGATCAGTAGATGCAATTAAAAACTAAACTGGAGAGTTTATAATTCTTCTATGTATATAAAACAAAGTCGTGTTAGTTACACCACTTATAACTCAAGATCGGCTGGACCGATGTTAGTTATCTCTTTTTTGGTGGATTCTTCTCCGCTCCGAATAGCAGAATAAGTAATAAGGAGGGGGGGGGGGGGGGGGGGGCACTGGGAGCTACCCGTGCGAGGCCGGGCGAGTCTCTAGTATATATATAAAACAAAGTCGTGTTAGCTACACCACGTATAACTCAAGATCGGCTGGACCGATGTTAGTTGATAAAATTAGAATTCATACCCTAAATAGTTATCAACGGAACCAATATAGTGATTCTCGTGCCCTTAGAGCATGCAGGCCCCCTCGATGCTCGCGCCTGTCTGTCTGACACAGCCTGTTGTCTCCGAAAGAACCAGGGGACGAGAATATTTAAATTTGGTACATAAACATATCAGATTTGGTCGCTTACCAACAGCCAGAAGTTCAGCCTCGGGGTGAGCCAGCGGGCCATGGAGCGCAGTATCTTAGGAGTCAAACTTACACCGCGTCAGAAATACGATACTGCGCTCGCAAATATAAATAGCCGATGTAGCTCTGAAAGCTGGAAATCTGAAGTGGGACTGGGCTGGACACGAGCCGCATGCCCGAGGACCTCTGGGCTAAGACAACTACAGAGTGGGTTCCGAACGCGCGGCGGCCACGTGGTACCCAGACGGCGATGGCGGGATGAGCTTGACTCCCACAACAAAAACTGGCCACAAATAGCGCATAATATAAATGTTTGGAACGAAGGAAGGGAGGCTTTTGCCCTGCAGTGGAAAACTTCCGGCTTATAAAATAACATAAACATAGTTAGGTAACGAGATCACGTATAGATAATTTTACAAAACACCCTTATAGTAAACCCTCGGGTTTGTTGTATTCATTTTATTTATCTAACTTTTTACCCAATAATAATGCTCCATTTTAATAAACAATCGAATCTAGCCAAAAATTGCTAAAACGTTAATTTTTTTTTTTCTATCGGGAATATATTGGCCCCTCGGAATTGTAATGTAGTATCCATGCATATTTATAGTTTAATAACTGAACTTGATTAAGTCAGTTAAAAATCAAAACTAAGATTGTTAATTTTGCGTTTTACCCAGCGCTCGATATGTGGAATATATTTTGCGTTATACCCAGCGCTCGATATGTGGAATATATTTTGCGTTATACCCAGCGCTCGATATGTGGAATATATTTTGCGTTATACCCAGCGCTCGATATGTGGAATATATTTTTGTTATTTTTAAATGTATGTATGTAGTTTCATTAAAGTATGCTTTTAGATATTAAATAAAATATACGAAAATGGAGAATTATGTCTTTAATAAATGGAACTTGACTCGGAAAGCAATCTTGACCATCAGGTACACCCTCAACATTAATAAATGGAACTTGACTCGGAAAGCAATCTTGACCATCAGGTACACCCTCAACATTTCCATTTCTAAATTCTCCTTTTAAAATGCCTTTCCTTATTATAGGTACCATGTTACCTCTTGTTTTCTGTTGGGTTCTGTGATGGTTTTATTTGTGGTGGATTTTCTTTGATAACTGTGCGAACTTATGTATTAAAAAAAAATATTTTTTTGCATAGTATTTATTTATAAAACATGTCTTTAAAGCGAAACCAGCCGCTTTTAAAGTTATTATCACACATAAAATCAAGTTGACTACAAGTTATTTAATAGTCATTACACGTTAACAGTACCTACATTTAACACATTAATAATTTACAAAAATCGATGACTAGAATTTGTAAAACTATGTACTTGGTACGGCACATTTTGCTTACATCCAAATCATTTTGCAAAATGCCGTCGCCGTATACTTGCTAATAATGTCACAGCGGTATCTGAGTATATACTTCAAAGGTCCAGGTAACTAGACATGATAAATATGATTATGCGTAGCAACAACGTCTCACAACTGTAAAAACAAATGTAAGGACAGGAGGGATAGTGCTAAACATCAGCTCAGGCTTCCATTAAGTAACGTCTGTATTATTTATCTAGAGTGTTTCATACATTTAGAAGCAGACAACAGCCAAATTACATCACTATCTAACTGTAAAGTTCAGGTAAGATAGAAAGTGACACGATAGCGCTCGCGCTACGAAAAGTGAACGAAAATCACTTTGCTGCGTAATCGAAAATATAAATCTACTATTGTTAGTAACCTACTGATATTAACTTTATCAAAATGTGTGTGTGTATGTGTATCATAGTATAGATTGGTAATAGAGATTTACGTTATAAACGCATTGTAGAGCCTTGCATACATTGCATGCCCTTGGAAATATGATGAAGATTAACATTAATTATTGTTGTTGTCATACACTGTGTAGATTTTGCTAAAAATACGTTGAAGAGAATCCTATTTGAGTCTTGATGCCTCAAATGGCTCAGCGCGCGGTCAGCATGAATTCAACTCTATTACATCAACAATAACGCAGCATTCACTTTGCATAAATATATAGTAAAGTTAAGGATTATTGCTACGCATTAAGTTAGGCGAAAACACGATCCCATAAAAAATCTCAATAGAAAAAACCGAAAAGCTGCTTCAAAAATTTACAATAAAGTTCCTATAACAATTTGTTACAAAAATTTAAAAAATTACATTAAATTCATTAATTTCATCTTCAGTCTTTGCATTATAATTGAACTAGATACCTAATAGAAGGTATCATGTATATTTATTTTTTTGAAATATCTTTGTTGTCGCCGTTTTTAATAAAAAAAACTACAATTTAGTGCACAACGCCCGTTAGCGCTAGCGAGATGGCCTGCGTTGAAGAGGCCTAAATAGTCTCATACAGACTCAACACGAAACTGTAGAGTTAATTACATTAGGCCACTTTTCACTTCTTTAGAGTTAATTATCTTCATTTAATTTTTGTGATTGCGCCTTTGTGTTTTGAGAACACACGCTTTTAATTTACCAACTATTTATTTATTTCCTAGTCTTTTGTAAACCTTATAACGTAAAAAGGATGCTATTGATGTTCTTGACGCCTTCCGAGAACGTAATGTGTCCCAGCTTGTCGAATCGTTCAATCTTGCAAGTCATCATTGGGCCCGGACCACTGTTTACTTCTTCTAATTGCAGCTCAAACATTTCATTGCCCGTATTTTCTCTTGCATTCAGGTACAATACGAAATCACGTTCTGCTAAAAAAAATGGCAATTATGTTGGATCGAACAGGAACTACTCGTTTCAATTAGTTCTACCAGGTCTGGTTAATTCCATACATTTTAGAATTAGTTCACACAAAATATCGATAGATGGCAGTACTGGTATCGCTATGAATATTGAACACATTAATTAGATTATTTTTTCACTTTTTTTGACGGCATTGCGTAAATAGTACCTCTAGAAGACTTTTTATGTGATTTTAACTAATAAAATAACAAAAATCGTTATAAAATCGTTTTTTTTTTCAATGTTTTTACTGACATCTAGCAATTTCTAACCGAAACATTTTGATTGGGTTCTAAGGTTCTAAGTTTGGTCAAGAAACACATAGATGGCGTTGAAATAAAACCATGTTTCGTATCCATAAAAAAAGAATAAAATTATACGATAATATTTCGATAGTTACTCCACAGAGTAGTAAGAATACTAACGTGTTGCTCTATGATATGATGTGATGAAATACGCTTGATTTCTCAAGTATCATCTAGTGCGCTGTAAAGAAGGCAAGAGAGAAGCGCCATCTAGTACGCTGTTAAGAAAACAAGTAAGAATGCATATTAGTACGTTAGTACCGAGCGCGCGCCACGGGCGCTGCTCTTGCGCGACTTATCGTGGCAACGATCGTAGTACTAAGATTGTCTCTCTGTTGTACGTTAGTATTATTCCTTACTCTGTGGTTCTACTAAGGCATTTATTTAAATCATCATCATCCTTTAGGCCACCCTTAGAATGCAGTGGGGGTATTTGCCATAATCACCGCGCTTGGCAGGCGGACTGGTGATCGCAGTGTTGGTGTTGAGTACTCAGGAGGATGCTGCTACCCATCCTCTACCCATAGTCGGCTTTTACGACATCCATGGGAGGAGACGGAGGGGTCTTTTCTTAAACAAGACCCACCAAGGCATTTTTTGTCTAAATTATCGTCTAAAATATAGCTATTTTAATTAAACTCTATAGGTACTGGAGTAAAACAAGATGGTTTTCAAATACGAAGGATTTGAGCATCAGCATCTATTGATGGGTGGGTGATCCATTTAGGAGCCGGCGAGTTAAAGGTGTTACTGTTGGTTCGTTGGATTGTCGACTCGCGTTGGTGATCCATTGGCGTACCAAACAGTCGACTCTCGATCGCCAGAGTCATGGCGTGTTCCCAGTCGGAGTTACTATGTTATTTAGGTTTTCTACTGTTACAACAAGAACAAAAAAAAAGCGGCCAAGTGCGTGTCGGACTCGCCCATCAAGGGTTCCGTAGCAGCAAGTAACATAATCGCTTTGGATTTCTGTTATGGTGTTGTACTTGTTTCTTAATAAATAAATAAATAATAATAATAAATAATATAAAATTTCTTGGATGAATTACGATTAATGACGTATTAAAAAAAAAACTACTTGCTAGATCTCGTTCAAACCAATTTTGAGTGAAAGTTTACATGGTAATGTACATTTTTTTTTTTTTAGTTTTATCATTCTCTTATTTTAGAAGTTATGGGGGGGGGGGGGGGGACACTTTTTACCACTTTGGAAGCGTCTCTCGCGCAAACTATTCAGTTTAGAAAAAAATGATATTAGAAACCTCAATATCATTTTTGAAGACCTATCCATAGACACCCCACACGTATAGGTTTGATGAAAAAAAAATTTTGAGTTTCAGTTCTAAGTATGGGGAACCCCAAAAATAAAAAACTACTTACTAGATCTCGTTCAAACCAATTTTGAGTGAAAGTTTACATGGTAATGTACATCATATTTTTTTTTTAGTTTTATCATTATCTTAATTTAGATGTTATGGGGGGGGGGACACACACTTTTTACCACTTTGGAAGCGTCTCTCGCGCAAACTATTCAGTTTAGAAAAAAATTATATTAGAAACCTCAATATCATTTTTGAAGACCTAGGTCAGTTATAAGTATGGGGAACCCGAAAAATAATTGTTTTTTTTAAATTTTTGTGTAAAAATCTTAATGCGGTTCACAGAATACATCTACCTACCAAGTTTCAACAGTATAGCTCTTATAGTTTCGGAAAAAAAAGGCTGTGACATACACGGACAGACAGATAGACATGAAGAATCTATAAGGGTTCCGTAGTTTTTTTACGGAACCCTTTTTTACGGAACCCTAAAAAGATGCCACAAAGTGTGACAGTGTAACAATAACAAACTGGCTGCAAGAGAGACAGCGCTTGTCCCATGTGAATTTAGTGGCTGCTTACCATTCGTTTCACTGGAAGATAGTGTGTAGCTTTGTATTTTCTGCGCCTCTTCAAAAATGGGGGAAACCTCTATTATTTCATTTTTGTAGTTATAGTTTAGTCTACAATTTAAATCTGGATCTCCTCCTTCAATCAGCAGCATGACATTGAAACTAAAACAAAGGACTTGCAGTTAGGTCACAGAAATACGCTTGGGCAAAATTTCTTGATTACTCAGACCGTCACAGCTGAGGTCCCCAGAGTGGCTGTTTTGATTCCCAGAAAACGCAAGTTTTTTTTTTTTTTAATTCAGTATTACTACGTTTCAAAAATAGGAGTATAGCGCAATAGTAGGAGCGCTGGAAGAAAACGAATCTACTTATAGTTTGGAAAACTATCACAACTCGCACTAAGGCCTCTAGTCACCTCACGGTAACCCGATTGATGTCATTCGTGAAGAACGTTCATTTAAAGACAACTCCTCCAGACTCTATTGAAAAGTGTTGCAGTTAGATTCAATTTGGTCAATTGAAGTGACAAATGGGTCTCGACTTCCCTCTGAACTCATCTAATTCATTAAGTTGACCTTTGCAGAGAGTCAACAAGGGTAATAGCACAGATTAATTAATAGTTACTGGTGTCGGGAACTTACTTTCTGTGCGACATATCGAGCGTTCCCCTTACAGTGATCCCGAGCTCGTGCCTCACTGTCGTCGGCATCGCGAACTTGAATGTATTGTTGTTATATCTGAAATATAAATAAATAATATAGATAAACTACAAACTCCTTTACAGGGATCCAAGTAATTCAAGATGAATATACGTTGATAATTGTGTTGATAAGTATACTCGAAAATATTTGCCACTGGTTGATGAGGATGATATTCCACTCATAGATTGAACTAACTATACGGTGTGTAGTTGGTTAACTAACTAAGTGGTGTGTAGTAAAGAATATCTTGAATGTAAAATGTGAATTATTTATTCACATTTTATTTTATTTTACTTGCTTCTACCGTATATGTTGATGTTTAATAGCAGTTAAAAAAGGATTGCTAGGCTTATATCTGTTTGATAATTATAGGATAATTATCAAGGAGCATAATTTATCTTAATAATTTAAAACCAACTTCGTCAGATAGTGAAAGCTGATTTCTCTAAAACTAGGAAACCTAACACATTTTGTGATTGACAGTATTTCATTAATAGGTTATGAATTATGATGACGCATTGGACAATTAGGTGGCAGGGATATAGATTGTTCTCATTCATTACGAAACATATGAAAGTGATATTTGGTGACCTGCAGGGCTATTTTGAAGCAATCGAAAAGGTTTCCGATCGGATTCGTTAATTTTTGTCGGATTCCATTTCGAATCCGACGGAGCTCATAAATGCGATTCTAAAACCGTTTCGGATTGAGCGTCGGAATCTTCCGACCACTCTTGACGCGGATCGTAAATTGATAAAAGTTAAAGGATTTTAGAGGCGAATCCTCTCGATTAAACTCCACTTACGTTTGTTGGTCAACCTAATTTCAATAGATATTGGTGTCGATTCTGTGCAGCAATGTCTAATTTTAAACCACGTTAAATATGTCGCGCGCTCTTTCTAATAGACTGAAATAAAAGAGACCGCGATAATTTTAATGCGGTTTAAAATTAGAGAATGCTGCACAGAATCGACACCATTAAGTAACTTAACGATTTTCTTTAGTAAAACACAATATTTGTACATTTTCGTACTTCACGGAAGAGTTACCCGACACCAAATAGATGTCGGAAAGTTTCGAATTCTAATGTCAAAGTTTTCGATATCGGATATTTAGAATAGCATCTTTCGGAATCTCCGTCGGTAACTTCCGAATCCGCTGTCGGAAGACTTTTCTGACGTTTTAAAATAACCCTACTGATTCTTCATAGCACAGTTTTTTTAGCAGCATTTCGTGATTGGTAACTTTTATAGCAGAGTTTTTTTTTTTACAAAGACACCTCCTATTAAACAGATTTGCATTTTACAGGCAAATGGGACCAATTTAAGCCCATAAATGTTCTAGGTAGATTTATCCAAATACGCACTTCAATATTATAGTAGGATTTTTTTAAATTAATCGTAGTTTTTAATTAAAAGGCAAAAAACTGTTTTTAGTGTAAACGACCTTATACGAAACCATTCGAAATAATGCATACATACATACATACATAGACACACGCCTTTTTCCCCGAAGGGGTAGGCAGAGCCTCAATGGGCCGCTTTTCACAATGGGTTGCACCATCGTGGAATATAGACGCGACAAGTGGTGAGCTCATCGCCGCCATTACTTCGAAATAATAGTTTATCAATAAGTCGCCTTAATGATCACAAGTGACTAATGAGACGATTCACCTTAAGATTTTTGGATCACAACGAAAAGTCTTGCCAAAAACTAATCTCAGCGTTAGATTGAGGATAAATTTAGACTTTTTGAAAATAGTAAAATTGTTACCCAAAAATGTATTATTTTTGACACAAATAAGACGTCGAAACATTTAATAAAATGTTTTTCTTACCCGTCCTTTGTTTTTGGATAGGGTTCAGTATCAGCTGGACGTGCGTGCACTCGACTCGTCGCTATCGCCAACACACACACACACACTAACACTATCATATCCATGTCTAATGTAACAATGCACAACTCAGTGGAACACAAGTTTTATATAATAAAATATGGTGCTCTGATCTTGTACTGAGTGATCGCTTATAAAACTGACAAGTTATTTAATTATATTTAATTAAATTTGATTGGTCGTCCCTAAGAGGACTATACCAATTAGCAGTTTATATACAATGATGAAAAACTCCTTCGCGCTTATATATATAAATCGATGAAAATGAATCATTTAACAGTACCTAAATGTTAGTAGGCAAGAACTCTAATTACGCACACAAATACCAAGCTGTGCTACAGAATAGTGTTATTGTTTATTGTAGATTTGTAATATATAATTGTTCTGTTATCACAACCCAAATGTATGATAGCGAGACGAGGATGAGTCCTCACACTCAAAGGTGATTAATTACCACAAGTTGTGTCATAGTTCAGGTAAGTTAGAAAGAGGCATGAATAGCGTTTGCGAAAAGTGATGGAAAACCACAAAAAAAAAGTAAAAATAAGCCGATGGTTCCGATCAGAGTTCAGGCTGACAAGAATCAAATAGGCGTCTCTTAAACGTATTTTTACTCTGAGCAAAATCTACACAGATTACGACAACAACTAAACAAATATGTTACTCTTCATCATATTTACAAGGGCATGATGGAGCCTTAAACAAGATTCCAATAAAATTTATCGATAAAAATAATTGTCAACTCTACAATGCGCTTATAACGTAAACATCTCTGTTACCTACTCGTATCAACGTACATTGATACAAGTAATAACAAATTATATTATTTTAGCTTGGATGATGGTCGATTTTTATTTTTGATTTAGCTGCAATTATAACTACAATAACAATACAATAATACAACAACGTTTATTGAACAGTAAAATTACAATAACAAAAACATGACATCGTTGGTCCCCAAACTAGGTTAACTTGTAACTTGGGGAACTACGAAAACAGAGGGAACATAACTTTGTGAAATGTTTGTTGAACCTAACAAAGTGAGTTGTTGAACAGGTGAATCTAACGTGTACACACTGGGGACCATTGGCGCGCATCGTGTGGTCACCACCAAGCTGCCCTCCGTAGGACGCACGCGGGAGGCCATGACGGCTGCCGGCAACACCACCACCAGGCTTTTAGGGATCTTCCAGAAGGTATGTCTTCGGTCTTATCATCAAGCTATTCCCACGGCCGTGGGTCTCTCCAAAGGCATATACATTACAGTGCTTATTACACAACACGCGAGCGAAGGCGCTCCCGGTAACTGTGCGCCCACTCTGCCTCACATTGCATAGCTCGATGGATTGAGATAGATAGGTTATAGGTTATCGAAAATCATCCGAAAGTACAGCTTATCACTTTATGATTGCGAAATGTTGGTACGTTATGATCGTACTCTCCGTCACATACATTTAGAGGCTGTATGGGTGATGTCCAGGTGTGAAGCAAGGTTCTCACACAAACACACTTTTTAGGGTTCCGTAACTTTGTTACGATGGATTCGTCATGTCTGTCTCTCTGTCTGTCTGTCCGTGTATGTCACAGCTACTTTTTTCCGATACTATAAAAGCTATGCTGTTGAAACTTGGTAAGTAGATGTATTCTATGAACCGCATTAAGATTTTCACACAAAAATAGCAAAAAAACAATATTTTTTTTGTGGTTCCCCATACTTAGAACTGAAACTCAAAATTTTATTTTTCATCTGAAAAAAATAGTGGTTAGTGTGGGTATCCATACTTGTGGGATATCTATGGATAGGCCTTCAAAAATGATATTGAGGTTTCTTGTATATTTTTTTTCTAAACTGAATAGTTTGCGCGAGAAACACTTCCAAAGTGGTAAAATGTGCCCCCCCCCCCCCCCCTCCCTGTAACTTCTAAAATAAGAGAATGATAAGTCTACAAAAAATATATGATGTACATTACCATGTAAACTTCCAACCAAAATAGATATGTAGCTAGACACCGAGGTAGACTCCGAGGTTGTATCATAGAATATTGCCCTTTGGCCTCAGATGCGTGAATCAGTTTCCGAGGATTACCTTTCGACGAACTTTATTTACGCACATGTATTTGACGTTAGCTCCACGTTAGGTCGTGGTGACACAGTGAGCTATGTTCATAGTCTGTGGCCGTACTATGAGTGAGTGCATACGTATGTGGCGGGTATTGTGGGGCTATAAGTAGGTACCTAGTACCTACTATTAATTAGTTAGTTTACCATTTTTTTGTAAATAATTAACATCATTTAAGATTTCATGGTTTTCCTTTCATTTAATTTATCAAGTTTGTTAGATAGATTTCATCCTTATAATTGACCCTAACGACCGATGCAATAAAAGTACAGGGTGTAATTTTTACACATTTTAGTCGGTTACATTCCCGGGTGTGGCAAGCGAATTTTCGAAAAACTTTGAATGCAGTTTTCTTTCTTTTCGAAAATAAAGGAATGTTTTCATTGAGTAAAATTTTCTAACACACTACAGTATTTAGAGTACTTTCCCTTCAGGTGGCATTAGTAAAATCCACCCTGTATATAAAGGTAGAATTTTTCGGCACCTCTATTCAAATATCTACGTGTATTGTGTTCGCATACAATAAAATGCTAGGAATGTGTTTAGCTCCAACATGAATTATAATGCCATGTGGCTGCATGTGGACGCTTATAAGTCGGAGTATTTTTGGTATCGGTTTCGCTGGTTTACAGTGGAGTGCCCTTGAGATGCCGCATGCCGGCCCGCCCCGCTTTGTATCGATGCGTGAAATAGCTATGACTCCATGTGGCGAGCATCGCATACGTTATAATACTCGCATACACATATAAACGCAACTATGTAAACTTTCAGGGCCGAAAAAATAAGAAATCCCATTCAGCTTTCCTCTGCACACGAGTAGGACACGTTCGTCTGCTGAGTACTTTGGTAGTAGTAGAGCTATTTTGTGAAAGAGTTCGTCCAGGGAAGTACTATCTCCATATCTGTTCCTGCCCCAAAGCAGTGGTGCTCGCATTTCTGTTTGAAGGGTGCCGCTGAAATTACTTTGCCTCAGGGCGGCGGGCGCAGTGCAATGCCGCATAGGACGCGTCCTAGGCGACGTGACCTATGAGGTAATGCACTGTTCATACACCAGGAGGGCCATCTGCTTGTTCCGTGTTCGCAGCTCCACAGCTTCGAAGCGTATTCGTAAATGAGACTTGCCTAGTTTCAGCTGGAGTTTTATCTCTCCTTGTAATGCGAGGTGCTGGAATGTTTAGTTTTATATTTTAGTGCGCATGTATCTTCATTGCAGTTGGAATGTTATCGCGATGAATGTCGGCAGACGTAGAACTCGTTTAGACACGTTGCGTTATTCCCAATGTGTGGTTATGCCGGTCAGCAATATTATTCAGATATTGCTGCACGTTTTCTAGTATCCATCACGTTTGACTGGTTCAGACATTGATAAGTCGGTATATAAATCTTAATAGATCATGTCTTATAATCTCTTGAACTACTGGCCTGATTCTTGTAAAAACTCATTCACTAATAGGAAGCTACATCATCTCTGAGTGCTGTAGCCAATGTGTGTGCGGATGAAGACGCTACAGCTAGCCCGGTAATATCTAGGTATAATCTTCCAGGTAGGTAATCTTCTATCTAGATCTAGCTATATCTACATTCTTAGTGGCACAGTTATCTAGGAATATCTACATTCTTAGTTGCACAGTTATCTAGGTATATCTACATTCTTAGTGGCACAGTTATCTAGGTATATCTACATTCTTGGTGGCACAGTTATCTAGGTATATCTACATTCTTAGTTGCACAGTTATCTAGGTATATCTACATACTTAGTGGCACAGTTATCTAGGTATATCTACATTCTTAGTGGCACACTTATCTAGGTATATCTACATTCTTAGTGGCACAGTTATCTAGGTATATCTACATTCTTAGTGGCATAGTTATCTAGGTATATCTACATTCTTAGTGGCACAGTTATCTAGGTATATCTACATTCTTAGTGGCACAGTTATCTAGGTACATCTACATTCTTAGTGGCACAGTTATCTAGGTATATCTACATTCTTAGTGGCACAGTTATCTAGGTATATCTACATTCTTAGTGGCACAGTTATCTAGGTATATCTACATTCTTAGTGGTACAGTTATCTAGGTATATCTTCATTCTTAGTGGCACAGTTATCTAGGTATATCTATTTGTTATAAAATTAACTTCTTGACATTGTAAAAATGTGCATTTACCTTTTATTTGTAAATCACTTACTTACGAGAAATAAATGATTGATTGATTGATTGATTGATTGATATCTACATTCTTAGTGGCACAGTTAGAAACTTGTTGATCGGAGGTCCAAAAGCTGAATGTTACTTCGGTACAAAGCATCGCAAGACGGTTCGATCGGTGAGATGATCTCAGGGTGAGATGATACCATAGATACCCATACCACACGTATGGGGATGATGTTTTTTTTTTGTTAAGTTTCAGTTCTAAGTATGGGGAACCCCCAAAATTTATTGTTTTTTTTTCTATTTTTGTGTTATAATCTTAATGCGGTTCACAGAATACATCTACTTACCAAGTTTCAACAGCATAGCTCTTATAGTTTCGGAAAAAAGTGGCTGTGACATACGGACAGACAGACAGACATAAGGAATCCTAAGGGTTCCGTTTTTTGTCATTTGGCTACGTAACCCTAAAAAGTGGGGTCTCTGAAATGTTTGTTTTGCTATCACATTGAGTGGGATGTCAAATGAAAGAGGAGAAATTTCTAAGTTCATTTCATTAACATTTTACATGGCATTACATGCGCAAGGTACACACATTTTATAAAAATATTGTACTTAGATGAGTACCTAATGTTGTGGTTCACCGTAGTCCGGCTATAGTGTTATAACTATTGACTTGTTGTGAAATAATGCTTGTTCCTCCGCCAGGTGGAGTGCGTGTTCCTGGTGGGCGTCGGCGGCGGAGTGCCGCACTACACGGACTACGCGCGCCACGTCCGGCTCGGTGACGTGGTCGTGTCGGCGCCGGCGCACGATCTACCAGACAAGTGAGTATATACCGACTACGCGCGCCACGTCCGGCTCGGCGACGTGGTCGTGTCGGCGCCGGCGCACGATCTACCAGACAAGTGAGTATATACCGACTACGCGCGCCACGTCCGGCTCGGCGACGTGGTCGTGTCGGCGCCGGCGCACGATCTACCAGACAAGTGAGTATATACCGACTACGCGCGCCACGTCCGGCTCGGCGACGTGGTCGTGTCGGCGCCGGCGCACGATCTACCAGACAAGTGAGTATATACCGACTACGCGCGCCACGTCCGGCTCGGCGACGTGGTCGTGTGGGCGCTGGCGCACGAGCTACCAGACAAGTGAGTATATACCGACTACGCGCGCCACGTCCGGCTCGGCGACGTGGTCGTGTCGGCACCGGCGCACGATCTACCAGACAAGTGAGTATATAGCGACTACGCGCGCCACATCCGGCTCGGCGACGTGGTCGTGTCGGCACCGGCGCACGATCTACCAGACAAGCGAGTATATAGCGACTACGCGCGCCACATCCGGCTCGGCGACGTGGTCGTGTCGGCACCGGCGCACGATCTACCAGACAAGCGAGTATATAGCGACTACGCGCGCCACGTCCGGCTCGGCGACGTGGTCATGTCGGCGCCGGCGCACGATCTACCAGACAAGCGAGTATATAGCGACTACGCGCGCCACATCCGGCTCGGCGACGTGGTCGTGTCGGCACCGGCGCACGATCTACCAGACAAGCGAGTATATAGCGACTACGCGCGCCACGTCCGGCTCGGCGACGTGGTCATGTCGGCGCCGGCGCACGATCTACCAGACAAGCGAGTATATAGCGACTACGCGCGCCACATCCGGCTCGGCGACGTGGTCGTGTCGGCACCGGCGCACGATCTACCTCACAAGTGAGTATATAACTATCGCTTGGACCACACAGTGAAGTCCAAAAAAACGTAACCAAAATTGAACAACACAATGAAATGCGAAAATTTAATTTGACTTTCTATTTTATTATCACTCATTTACTGTTATTTTAGCTGTTTTTCTTGCATCTAGCGTTTTTCTCGCTGTAATGAGGTAAAATATTTTGTGTTTCGCTCGGCAACAAAGTTATATCTTAAAAACTCTCGCTACGCTCAGGATTCTATAATCGTAGAATCCTTCTCTTGCTCAGGTTCAATATAAGTACTCACGCCATTAAACAGTTTTGCGGCCTTTACTGGACATTGGCACAACGAATACATATTTCAACAAAAACGTATTGTCTCTGTAAGATAGTTTTTGATCATAGTTAAACCCATAGAAATCGATTTGTATGGGTAAAAAACGCTTTGAATTCATTTAGATTGATGTATGAATCAATTATTGTAACGCTGCGCGTGCGCACCATACTCATTGAGAATGACAAATCTCTTGTTCTACGTTTTTTCCTTATTTCTTCAAACTCTAACTATTATGTGACAACTATTGGAATGTCCGCGAATTCGTCCGCGTGGAGGTTTTCCAAACAAAGTACAACACGCTGCTGCACCCCCTATGGGGGTGAATTTAGGAAATTACTTTCTTAGTGCACCCCTAGATCACAAAAGGAAAGTAGGTATCCTCCCAATATCAGGTCTCTAGGACTTCCGGTTTAGGCTGTGTGTTGATAGTCTGTCAGCGAGTCAGTCACGAAACGATATGTTAGGTGTGAAAGTATATGACTATAGGCGGTAGATTTTTACCGCGCGGTAGACCGCAGCATTTCTCATTACGCATTTCCTCGAAACAAGTTTTACTGCGTGAATGTCGGAACAAGCAGAGGCCCAGCTGATGTTAGGCGGTACCCTCTGCCTTTAACAATGCATTGCCTCATAGGTCACGTCCACTTAGGACGCATCCTATGTGGCATTGCACTGCGCCCGCCACCCTGAGACAAAGATGAAAAGTACCTGCACCTAATTTCACCAGCACCGTGACCCATAGGTCACGTCCACCTAATAATAGCACCTAGTCCACCTCATAAGGTAATTCAAATTCAAATTCCAAATTCCAAATCTTTATTTCAGGCTTACTGAGAAATGCACTAAACCTAAACAGTAAGCCCATATCAACATAAATACCTTAGAAACTAACATACACATAAAAAAACACTTTATTTATTACTTAATCTAACACACGTGTGATCGCCGACGCGTCGTGTGTAATGCACTGTTCATAGGCAGAGGGTACATACAACTTAACATCAGGTGGGCTATCTGCTTGACCCGTCATTCCAAGTAGTATACAAAAAGCTTGCTTGCGTATACCGTCATACTATATTATTAATAATTGATTCCCTCGAAGTTCCCAATGAGTAATGATTACTAAACCTCACTGACGTAACGAGTATAGTGACGTATAGTACGAGTGCGGACCGCAGACAACCTTACGTCATCGTGTAACAAGATGGGACCACTTTGAGGTGGAGCAGCATAAATACTACCCCTTTGAAAACAGGTTTAGGCTTATCCTGGAGCGTTTGGTGTGGCGACTAATTTAAAGACATTTTTGGTGCGTTCTTGAGTTTAACTTTGAGACCTAGCAAATTAGCTGAAGGCCACCAAGAAGTGCGTAAAGAACTAGCCTGCCTCGTCACCTTGGGACTCTCTGAAATTGGGCAGGATGTATAAAAGTGTTTAAAAAAAATTACGTAATTCAAAAAGTATACAAGTAATTAATTTTATAAAAATTAAAAAAAAACCTCAACGCAATGAAACGGCTGAATTGATTTTGATCAAACATAGCCCACAACACTCCCGACAAATTCACCTTTAAAACAAAACAAAAAACTAAATCGGTTCATCCGTTCCGGAGCTACGATGGGACAGACACACACACTCACACACAGACACGTCAAACTTATAACACCCCTTCGTTTTTCGTCGGGGGTTAAAAAATAGCTTCCCAGCTATAAAGTTAGTTCACACCAGACAGGAACTTGAATGTTAGGAGTATTACTTTGACTGCATCTCAAAGTGGTCCCATTATGTGATACCGTAAGGTCCCCTATCACACGGTCAGCGCTCGTACTAATACTGGATAATGGTGAACATCATACAACACTACGAAATTTTTAGGTGAAGGCCGTTTTACTCATCTGAGTTTTAACCATAAAAACCAAATAAGAGGTAAATTATTTTTAAAAAACAGATCAAAATTCTTGGTATGGTCGCTCGAAGGGCAACAGTGATATAGAGCACCATAGGCTATCGGAGCCTTTTTCTAATACCGGTATTGTACCGATATCACAATTTTAAATATCGATATTCTGGTATTTCGTTATTTTACCAATATACAATAAAAAACAGAAAAAAATACAGAAAAAAAAAAAAAAAAAAAATACAATACAGATTTTCCCTTGAAAATATGAAATATCAAATGAAATATGAGATTGTTGGCATGATACATCATAACCCATGACTCCAATTTCTTTAGCAATCAAATATTATTAAGTAATTGATAAATATTGATGTAGTGCGTTAGATCGTAACTAGGGAAGATACGAGGTTCTAGGAATAATATAGTACTACAAAGCACGGCTGATGGTGGAGACGATGGTGATGATGATGATGCTTATGGTTTTTCGGTATTATCGAAAACCGGTATCCATTCTGAAGTCTAAGCGATAACTACAAGTAATTAATTTTGTAAAAATTAAAAAACCCCCAACGCTGAACGGCTGAACTGATTTAGATCAAACAACACTCCCGACAAATACACCTTTCAAAAAAAACAAAAAAAAAAACAAATCTGTTCATCCGTTCGGGAGCTACGATGGGACAGACAGACACACACACACACACACGCACACACAGACACGTCAAACTTATAACACCCCTTCGTTTTTCCTCGGGGGTTAAAAATGCGATCAATTTGTACAGGTCTGTTTACGTATTCTGCGAGAAAGCCGAGCGGAACACGCAGGGTGGATGGGACTACGAGGTGAAGCCATACAAGCCGGCCGACCCCATGCTGCAAGACATCGCGACTCGGCTGAACGCGTCGCGCACGCTTTGGGACGCGTACGTCACTGAAGGTAAGCATTAGGGGACAGAGACAGTATCACTAACTATCGTCCGATATCTCTCCTACCCACTCTGGCCAAGATCTTGGAGAAACTCATGAACCGTCGGCTTGTCAGCTTCCTAGAAGATAATAACCTTCTATCATGTAACCAGTACGGGTTTAGAGAACAAATATCTACTGTGAACGCGGTTGAAAGCATCGTGTCTCACGTTGCTGATAATTTAGACAGACGAAAAAATGTATTTGGGTTTTCCTGGATTTGGCCAAAGCTTTTGATACTGTATCTGTTCCTCTATTAATATGTAAATTGGAGTCGATGGGCATTCGAGGTCTACCACTTAATCTCTTTAGGGACTACCTTTCTGATAGATCCCAGGCGGTAAGATTGGATGATAGATTAAGCTGCAGGCGACCAGTTAACTTCGGAGTACCTCAGGGTTCCGTGCTCGGACCAACGCTTTTGTTGATCTACATAAACAGTCTTTGTTATACCAATATAAATAATGCAAAAATAATAATATATGCCGACGACTCTGTTGTTATTTTTAGTAGACATACTTGGGAGGACGTACGGCTTACAGCAGAAAATGGGATGAGCTTTATTATTAATTGGCTGAATTACAACTTACTTAAACTTAACTTAAATAAAACTAAATATATCACATTTTCTATTTACACCAACAATCATCCTAGTTCAGATTACATTTTGAAAGCTCATTCTTGTGCGAAAATTGACAATAAAAGTTGTGAATGTTATACTCTCTCTCTTCCACAGACAATATTAAATATCTTGGTATTACAATTGATAAAAACTTAAATTGGAAGCACCACATTGAGATACTGAAGTCTCGTATCCGTAAACTCATAGATAGATAACACTACCAATACCAATTTTCAAGAAGCTAAGGCATTTGAGAGATGACAAAACCAATAAAGTAGTCAATCCATAATAACCTACGGTAATTCGGCTTGCGGAGGAGCAAAAAAGACGTACCTAATTAAATTAGAACGTGCTCAGCGCTGTATCTTAAAAGTGTTACATTTTAAGCTATTCAGATATCCCACAACAGACCTATATAAAGAGGTCCTGGTTCTTACTGTACGTCAACTTTTCATAAAGATTATTGTCCTGAGACAACATTCTCGTCCAATTCGCTCAGATATGTTAAGTAAAAGAAGGTCGCATGAAATATTTTATGTTCCTTCATGTAAGACAACGTTTGCGCAAGGTTTTTTCGTTTATTCTGGCTCCATTATTATATAATCGCATTAACAAAAGCTCTCCAATACTCTAGAACCGCTTAGCCAGCGCAGAGCCATTGTATCACTCTGCGTGTTCTACCGCCTGTACAACGGGGAATGTTCTGACGAGCTTTTCGATCTCAGCCCCGCATCGAGATTTTACCATCGCTCTTCCCGGCACCGTGACAAAGCTCATCCACACATCATAGATCCCTGGGTTTCTCGTACGACTCGTTTCTCGAGATCATTTCTTCCCCATACCTATAAACTTTGGAATGAGCTTCCATCTAAAGTTTTCCCGCTTGGTTACGACATGTGTCGCTTCAAGAAAAATGTTCATAAACTCCTTCAGGGTAGGCAACGCATCGACAATACCCCCGGTGTTGCCGGTGTCTATAAGCGACGGTGACCACTTTACATCAGGTGGGCCGTAAGCTAGTTTGCCTATTAGTTTCATAAAAAAAAAAAAAAAAAACAAGGAGGTTCAATTATACGATAAAACTAAATATGTATGCGTTCAAACACTTGAAGTATTTCTACTCAATTTTGACTATGTACCAAAGGAACGAAAATTTTCTGCAAATACTAAACTAAACATTAAATAAGCTAAATTACGAAAGCTATTATTGTTATATTATTATGGTATCAAGATGTTGTGTTCTATAATACAATTACGTATTTCAAGTTCAACTATCTAACAAGTAGCTTCAATTTTTGTAAATTATCCATAGTACCTATTCAATATGATATGTCTGTTCTGCGAACATAATATACTGCTTTACTAAACTTGTTCAGCTACCGAGCTTGACAATGGAACTGATTCGCTCGGTTTTATTGTTCGGTTCAACCGGACATTCAATAATAAGCCGTATTTGTATGGGACGAGAATCATTACCTCGCCGTAATACAGTTTATAACTAGCACGGGAGGTAATGCTCTCCTCGAACTGTATACTTTACTTGTATACCTTTTTTTTTTTTTTTTTGCTTGTTAAATCCTAATATAATTTATACCACATAAGTTGCATCTGTAATTCTAAGTTTGTAAGCATACAACTGTTTTTTAGTTTTTGCCAAAATAAATGTATTCTTATTCTTAAATTTATTCTTATTACTTCCATTAACTAGCCTACCAAATCTCGATTCGATTACCAGTTTGCAGTACATTGCGTAGTATGTTTGGACTATTTATATTCTTGAAAAGAAGCTAAAATACGGGGCGCAATGTATTGCAATCTGGTAATCGAAACCTAGTTTGATAGCCAATAGGTAACAATGCATTGTTTGTGTTGTAGGTCTGGACCGGCTGAGAGGCGTGCCGGGCCGCTGGGAGCCCCCGCAGGGCGCCGTGGACCGGCTGTGCATGGAGGTCGGCGAGGGCGCCTACATTGAAGTGTCGCATCCCGCGCCCAAGGGCGACCAAATGTACGTGTACCTTATTGTACCTGACTAGAGCCCCCGCAGGGCGCCGTGGACCTGCTGTGCATGGAGGTCGGCGAGGGCGCCTACATTGAAGTGTCGCATCCCGCGCCCAAGGGCGACCAAATGTACGTGTACCTTATTGTACCTGACTAGAGCCCCCGCAGGGCGCCGTGGACCGGCTGTGCATGGAGGTCGGCGAGGGCGCCTACATTGAAGTGTCGCATCCCGCGCCCAAGGGCGACCAAATGTACGTATACCTTATTGTACCTGACTAGAGCCCCCGCAGGGCGCTGTGGACCTGCTGTGCATGGAGGTCGGCGAGGGCGCCTACATTGAAGTGTCGCATCCCGCGCCCAAGGGCGACCAAATGTACGTATACCTTATTGTACCTGACTAGAGCCCCCGCAGGGCGCCGTGGACTCTATATCCCGAAATGCAAACTTGAACTCTATAAACGTAATGTATATATAATGGCGGTTAAAGTTTACAATAAGCTACCGAAAGACCTAACGGATAAGCCATTTAATGGATTTAAAACTGCTTTACATAAGTGGCTTTTGTTCCATTCTTTTTATTCCGTGAATGAGTTTTTGCAAAACTAAATTTGTCACTACTGACTTTGACATTATTACTATTAATATTAATTTGGAATGTATATAATTATGACATAATGTTAATCAATTGATCAATGTGTGTGTACCAACTGAATAGATAATCAATAATTTAAATGTTAATACGTAAAATCTTAAAAATTCGCATACCTAATATAGGTTGAATTAGTGGAACTGGTTAAATATTAATAAGATCTAAATTTGTAAACCCTTTTTCTGCGAATTAAATCATTCATTCATTCATTCATCAGTAACATCCGTTGTTTAACATTTCGGCGACGCATGCCGTCATCTCAAACTGACCCTTTCATTGTAAAATACATTGTTTATCGGTCGTGGTATACGAGCACATGACATGCCTTCGACAATAAATCGGGATTTTTATTATATGTAGTGTATTTTTTAAAACGTTAACTCATACAGATTACAGAAATTACCGCCAGTTTTAAATAGGACGCAACGATGTCAATGACGTATTACCCTATCCCCCTCTAGTTGGGGGGATAAACATTTAGCATTATTTGTAGTTATTGACTCTAAGAACTACTCCAAGAATTGCACTTGTTAGTACCTTGTGTGTGTGTGTGTGTGTGTATGTGTGTGTGCAGTCTACTCACGTAATCAAATGTTTAGACTATTAGGAACCAATTAACAGGAAATTTAGTTTTATAAATGAAGTCTGAAATATATTACCACAAATAAATTGTGGAATTTACGGTATTTTATTTGAATTAATATACATTTTAATGTTTCTGTAGGAATCCCACTAATTACACTAATATTATAAAGGCGAAAGTTTGTGTGTGTGTGTGTAGTGTGTTTGTTACTTCTTCACGCTGAAACGGGTAGACGGGTTTGCATGAAATTTGGAATGGAGATAATTGGACTCCCGGAATAACACATAGGCACATTTTTATCCCGATATTCCCACGGGATCGAGACTTACGCGGGTGAAACCGCGGGGCACTGCTAGTATTATATATGCGAAAGTTTGTGTGTGTGTTTGTTACATCTTCACGCTGAAACGGCTGGACGGATTTGCATGAAATTTGGAATGGAGATAACTGGACTCCCGGAATAACACATAGGCACATTTTTATCCCGATATTCCCACGGGACTGATATACCGCGGGTGAAACCGCGAGGCACTGCTAGTACATTATATTTGCGTACTTTGCACGTATGTAGGGTTTATTAATTTTACTACATTAAATTACAAGAGAATCATTTATTTGACTGTAATGTCATGTAGGTAGTTGTTACAGCGGTTATTAATGTTGGGTTTATTAATAATTGATACGGTTTATCCACTTATGTAACTCATGTACTTACTGTGTTATGATGATATGACATAATTGAATGTGGGGTTTTGCCAGTACGTTAGCTTTTAGTGTTAAAACCAAAGTCAAAATAACTAATGAGGCAGAGCCATTTTGTTACAAGAGTTACACCTCGTACCTTTATATCTGTTCCTTCTTAGTTTAATACGTGTTTCTGTGTAGCTCATGTATACAAATACATATTATATTCTGTCTTTCTTATTTCTTTAATACCTACTGTGTATCCGAATTAAAGCTGTTGTAGGGGAAGTTTCCAAAATATGCTCATTGTTATTTAAAATAACGGCTAAATATGACTAACACAAGCCACAAGCAATCTTTAAAAACAATGAACTTTTTGGAAGAAACACAATAAGGTAAATTTAACAACATATAAAATACAACATTCGCAAATAATACTTAAAGTAGACATTCGTACATCGTCGATCTTTAGTGCATCGTCGATCTTTAGTGCATCGTCGATCTTTAGTGCATCGTCGATCTTTAGTGCATCGTCGATCTTTCGTACATCGTCGATCTTTAGGGCATTGTCGATCTTTCGTACATCGTCGATCTTTCGTACATCATCGATCTTTAGTGCATCGTCGATCTTTCGTACATCGTCGATCTTTCATACATCGTCGATCTTTAGTGCATCGTCGATCTTAGTGCATCGTCGATCTTTAGTGCATCGTCGATCTTTAGTGCATCGTCGATCTTTAGTGCATCGTCGATCTTTAGTGCATCGTCGATCTTTAGTGCATCGTCGATCTTTCGTACATCATCGATCTTTAGGGCATTGTCGATCTTTCTTACATCGTCGATCTTTCGTACATCATCGATCTTTAGTGCATCGTCGATCTTTCGTGCATCGTCGATCTTTCATACATCGTCGATCTTTAGTGCATCGTCGATCTTAGTGCATCGTCGATCTTTAGTGCATCGTCGATCCTTAGTGCATCGTCGATCTTTAGTGCATCGTCGATCTTTAGTGCATCGTCGATCTTTAGTGCATCGTCGATCTTTCGTGCATCGTCCATCTTTAGTGCATCGTCGATCTTTAGTGCATCGTCGATCTTTAGTGCATCGTCGATCTTTCGTACATCATCGATCTTTAGTGCATCGTCGATCTTTCGTACATCGTCGATCTTTAGTGCATCGTCGATCTTTCGTACATCGTCGATCTTTAGTGCATCGTCGATCTTTCGTACATCGTCGATCTTTCACTTGGATTGGTTCGAGGGAACCAATCCAAGTGTTGTAGATAATTGGATAAGATTTATCAAGGTTCGTCGTGTTCTTCATTTAAGAAACAATGAACCCGAAACAAGTAAACAAATTTATAAAAATAAAAAAAAACCTCTACGCATTGAAACGGCTGAACCGATTTTGATCAAATATAGATAAGAAAACTCAAGACAAATTCACCTTTCAAAAAAAATAAAAAACAAATCGGTTCATCCGTTCGGAAGCTATGATGCCGCAGACGGACACACACCCATACACACACACACACACCTACACACACACACACACACACACACACACAGACACGACAAACTTATAACACCCCGTCGTTTTAGCGTCGGGGGTTAAAAATAACCATAATTCAGCAGAAATGTTGTACAGGGTACAGGGAAGCTCGGAGCTGATCTGATTGAGATGACGCGCAAAGCGCAAAACAAAGCTCGATAACTTTGAGGTTATTAATGATAAATCCTGACAGCGCATTTATGGTACGTACCGTCGCCTGCAATAGGCCTTCATTGTTTATGGAATATATAAATAATCCGTGTATAAGTACGTACCTGTCTATAGCGCCTATTATCATCGCAAGTTTGTCACTGACGTTAACCACTTATAATCCTTGTGGTTATTTATTTTCACATTAAATTGATAGGTAGGTACTTAGCTTATTTTGTATTATATACATCTATATTATTGATTTCGTCATATAGTCATACGCCGTAAGTAGTACGTAACATGACGTACGGTACGTACGCTAGGGGGTACGGTAGACTATTGAAACCTACCCCAAAAGATCAAGCGTAAAAATATATTGTTTTTGAGTCAACAACATAGCTATAACCGCAAAATGCCTAAAAGCGGCATGTTTCTCAAATTAGTAATTTGAATGTTAATAAACAATGCCTCGAGAAATGACATAACGGCCGTAAAGGCTTCGTCATTTGCCATCATAGAGCAACGCGGATGAACTCGGGGTCGCCATACGCATGTTTGTTGGAGGTGTGTGGTTTGATATATTTACAAAATATTTAGAAGTCTGCGGTGTGTTGGCTGCTCTCCGAATGTTTATCGCGTCGTTCAGAGCACTCCTTTCGTCCACCCTGTCAACATGCCCAAACCATGTCAGCATACGTTGTCACTACGTCTTCTTTACTTCTACAATGCTGTCTTGTCACGCTGCCTCTACTCACTCACACATACTTCTCAAAGCTCTCATCTCCACTGCATTTATTATATACAAATAACAAGTATACCTGAAACAAAGTTTTAAAAATACAAATGAAAAAGGTGAACTATCTAAAGATAGCTTATTTGATCCAAATCACTATCAGAGTGAAGTGTAATTATGTTAAAAGAATATTGGACGACCGAGCTTGGAGGAGCTTGGAGGAGCTTAGAGGAGCTTGGAGGAGCTTGGAGGCTTGGATAAACTACTAGCTTGATATTCCTAGTACTCGTAGTGTAGATCGTTTTGGAGCAGTTCTGTACAGTTCTGTACAGTTCTGTACAGTTCTGTACAGTTCTGTACAGTTATGTACAGTTCTGTACAGTTCTGTACAGTTCTGCCGATATACTAGGTTACCTAGTAGTCGTTGGGCTGCGCAGTAGGTTCTAATGAACTAATAGCCTACGCGCGTCCAAACGGACAACTTCGAGATGGTCTAATTTATTGGCTAGTCATAAAACAACCAACTTCTTTTGATTTTATGTCATACAGCCTGAAACATGTTATGGGACGTGACTACTTGTGACTGTCAATCGCGACTGTACAGCGTGCAGCGTGCAGCGTGCAGCGTGCGTGTACGCAAACGAACCTTTTTTGTTTATAGTTTTACTATATTTTACAGCGACAACAGTACGGGCGGCTTGCGCGTGCATTGCGCGCCGGTCGCGGGCGGGCGCGCGGTGGCGTGCGCGGGCGAGGCGCGCGCCGCCTTCGCCGCGCACGTGCGAGCCAAGGCATACGACTGCGAGCTAGACGCCGTGCTGGACAGCGTGGTGGGCAACAGGAAGGACTGCTTCGTGTCCGTGCGAGGTGAGACATAGCTACGGTAGAGAGAGACACACGTGAGAGACAAGGCATACGACTGCGAGCTAGACGCCGTGCTGGACAGCGTCGTGGGCAACAGGAAGGACTGCTTCGTGTCCGTGCGAGGTGAGACATAGCTCCGGTAGAGAGAGACACACGTGAGAGACAAGGCATACGACTGCGAGCTAGACGCCGTGCTGGACAGCGTGGTGGGCAACAGGAAGGACTGCTTCGTGTCCGTGCGAGGTGAGACATAGCTACGGTAGAGAGAGACACACGTGAGAGACAAGGCATACGACTGCGAGCTAGACGCCGTGCTGGACAGCGTCGTGGGCAACAGGAAGGACTGCTTCGTGTCCGTGCGAGGTGAGACATAGCTCCGGTAGAGAGAGACACACGTGAGTGACAAGGCATACGACTGCGAGCTAGACGCCGTGCTGGACAGCGTGGTGGGCAACAGGAAGGACTGCTTCGTGTCCGTGCGAGGTGAGACATAGCTCCGGTAGAGAGAGACACACGTGAGAGACAAGGCATACGACTGTGAGCTAGACGCCGTGCTGGACAGCGTCGTGGGAAACAGGAAGGACTGCTTCGTGTCCGTGCGAGGTGAGACATAGCTCCTGTAGAGAGAGACACACGTGAGAGACAAGGCATACGACTGCGAGCTAGACGCCGTGCTGGACAGCGTGGTAGGCAACAGGAAGGATTGCTTCGTGTCCGTGCGAGGTGAGACATAGCTCCTGTAGAGAGAGACACACGTGAGAGACAAGGCATACGACTGCGAGCTAGACGCCGTGCTGGACAGCGTGGTAGGCAACAGGAAGGATTGCTTCGTGTCCGTGCGAGGTGAGACATAGCTCCGGTAGAGAGAGACACACGTGAGAGACAAGGCATACGAGACAAGGATTAACAGGAAAAATGCCGCAATTTCTGTAAAACTTCGCAAGTTTAAAGACGATGTATGTTGTAGTGAATAAGACTCCCGTGTCAAATACTTATTATAGGTACGAAAAAATACTAATTCGTAAAGAATGTGAAAACCTATTTGCATGAATCATTTCTGTAAGCAAGGGCGTCGTGTCTGCCCGAGGTGCTCATTGAGTCACGCCAGTCTGCGCCGCGTTACCGTCTCACAGTCATCCGCGCGTCACATGCCACGTGCATGTTCAAACTACGTGGATTGCGTTGATAATGCGCTCGTATTGCTAAAATACCAACTAATGGTACCTATCGTGACTCCGTTGCATTGCGAAATGTCCCCATTAAACACACACAGCTCAAAAATTACCTTACAAAAACAAGAACCTTCTTGCACCAAATTAAAAATAATAATTATATACAGATGGCAAAGCTAATTAAATACCCCGCATCACAGATTAAATAATAGTTACTACATCCTGCGTGCCAAACAACTTATCACACTGGGAGACACAGTTAACTAGCAAAGAGTATCATTAAAAAATGAGAATAAAATGATATCCCCTTTATATCTATAAGTAATAAATTATATAAAATAATAAATAATAATGCTGGACCGTTCACACAACATTATCTAGCCCCAAGCTAAGCAGAGCTTGTGTTATGGGTACTAGATAACTGTTAAACTTAATAGTACAATACATAACATAGATATTTTTTTAAATTATAAATAGAAAATACCCAGAACACCCGGAACAAATATCTGCAGAACGTACAAATATTTGTTCCGATGCGGGAATCGAACCCGTAACCTACTGCGTCGCCGGCGAACCTTTTCCCGTCGCGCCACAGAGGTCGTCATGGATCTCGAGATAGGTGTTTGGCGGCTTAGGATATTATATATCTATTAAACATGTAGTATGGTTGTCTGGAAGACATTACAGCGATAAGGCTGCCCATTGTACAAATGTTAGTAAATCCTGTTGTTAGCTGCTAGTGTCACCACCTGCGATCTTAGAACTACGTGACAACACTCTGTTTTTGTTTGACAAGAGGGCAATTCTCGGATTGTAGAGATTATCTATGTATGAAAATGTCGAAGCATGAATGTCTACAAAAAATGACACAATAACCATCAAATCGTATTCTCGGTAACATTCGACATTTCGGCACGACATTTCTCTACGGATTCTTACTCGGAAGCATGTAATTATTACAGTGTTGATTCTTTAGTGCAAAGACGCAAGCAATATGATGTCGTGTTGCTGTATGATATATTATCTGGTCGTTTGGATTGCCCTGAACTCCTTGGTAGTGTGTCGCTGGGGGCGCCATTATGTCGCACAAGGCATACTGAGCTCTTTCATGTCCCTCGTGTGAACACCAACTATGCACAAAACTCGGTCCTGTGTCGAGCTGCTAATACTTACAATAAATCATATTCTAGCATTGACATCTTTAGGCACTCGAAGGATACCCTTAAATGGGAAATTAAAAAACTGCATCGCTCATATGTATAAGTTTTATTTCCATGCATAGATCATCACAAGAATAAAACAAAAATGTCTAAAAACAATACCTAATACTATACTCTACTATACTTACACATACCTACATTTATAACACTCCACACTGCACCCACACCCACACATACATCCACACACCCACGAACATACACATAGATTCATACACACATACACATACATACTCATGCACCCGCACACTTTTATCATCGTGATCAATTTGTTTGTAGCAACTAGTAAGTTTTGTTTGATATATCTTACTGAGTAGAATCATTTGTTAATTTTAAGCTGTGTAGACCTTTTTTGGCCATAATTTTGTTAATGTTAAACATAAAGTAATATTGTATAAATCGCTGTTGGTTTACCAAAACAAATAAAATAAAAAATAAAAATAAAGATATCAATACGCTCTACGTCATTCGACATTCGACATTTCTCTACGTTCCGTTTCGGCTATCGTTTCATCGAAAACTCGAAAAAGCAACGTAGTAAGGGATTTGAGGCATAAGAAATACACACGAAATAAGTTTCAGTTTGGTTGTACGAATTCATCACGTAATTTTATTTATTTGAGTTTTTTCATTTCAATTTTTTTCATAATAAGCCTACGTACGTGAATCGAAACGATTGGTCCATAAGTCAGTCAGTGTCAAATTTCTACAGACACTATTCCGAAGCCATTAAAATAAGAGAAGAAGAAGACAGGTAGCATATAAACGAAATCAAATGTCCAACCTAGAAATCCATGAAAACATAAATAATTAAAATGCTAAAAAAGCATACCCTTCCACGGCGCAGAAAACGAGACTCTTAGAATTGCTAGAGGCAGATGAAGAGTTGCGATAAGGAAAAATTTCCGCAACATTTTCGAAAAAAGAAGCTTGTCGGCGTGGAACCTCGACCACACCATTAACAAAGTCCACAATAAATTCATCAGACATGATGATCTACCACACAGACAAGTTAGGAGTAGGTACTTCAACCAAGTCAGCTGACAAAACAAAATGCACAGAGTACTTTATATTTAAATATCTTGACAAAATGGCTGCGTTCATTTGAATTTTCTTTCGACATACCATCTCGAACTCTTGGAACCACTCGTTGCGTGTCGAATGATTTTGGTCGACTTATGTCTATTTGTGACATCACAAGAATATCAAATTAAGATTTTATTCGACATTCGCCATCTTTTTTCGACATATGTCGAATTTGACTTAATCTCTACAATCCGAGAATTGCCCTCTAATCTCTACAATCCGAGAATTGCCCTCCTAAACGATTAGCTTAGTACACAACAAATATGGATTGTGATACTAAAGATGCCAGCCTAGGTCGATTTATGTACGTATGAATATCCAATCATGAAAAATAATAATTTATTCCAGGTATTTCCGATTACCGCGACGGGACACGCGGCAAGGAGTGGCAGCCGCACGCGGCGCTAGCAGCCGCGGCCGTCATGAAGGCCATAGTATGCGCCATGGAGCCGCCCACAGACTAGTGTACTGCCAGTAATTACCGCGACGTACGCGCGACAAGGAGTGGCAGCCGCACGCGGCGCTAGCAGCCGAAGCCGTCATGAAGGCCATAGTATGCGCCATGAAGCCGCCCACAGACTAGTGTACTGCCAGTAATTACCGCGACGTACGCGCGACAAGGAGTGGCAGCCGCACGCGGCGCAAGCAGCCGCGGCCGTCATGAAGGCCATAGTATGCGCCATGGAGCCGCCCACAGACTAGTGTACTGCCAGTAATTACCGCGACGTACGCGCGACAAGGAGTGGCAGCCGCACGCGGCGCTAGCAGCCGCGGCCGTCATGAAGGCCATAGTATGCACCATGGAGCCGCCCACAGACTAGTGTACTGCCATCCCTCCAACCTCCCATGTTCCTACCAACCTTACGGTTATACGGACCGAAACTGCGAGAGATGCGCCACACAAGTGTGGCTCATATCTCTACAAATGTTTTTCTATACACTGTCCCGCCACTCTCCCCATTCTGGGGCATAGTAACACACAAAAACGTACTTCATCGCCGGGCTGTCCGCCTCCGTACCGTTCCATGTCCCCTCCCTTCCCAGAGCTAAGGTAAATAAATACATAAATAAGTATATACATAACAAATAAATAAATAAATTACGTATACTCCTCCGCACGCCTTCTGTGGTGCCAAATTCGTGCAAACTTTTTCAGCAACGCAAAGTTGCCACTGCTACTTACTAAATCCGCATGAAATATCGGTCCCTCCTGAGCACCCGCGCGCCTAATTCCGCCTATCATATCCCCCCTTAAGTCCTCATAAAGTGGACACTCCCACAAAACATGATCCCGCGTCTCCTCAAGCTCTCCGCATCCGCACGCGCCAGTGTCGCATAAGGTAAGGTCCCTGAGACGTTTCCTAAAACAACCGTGTCCTGACAAGATCTGTGAGGTCTCATGGTCTCGCTTCACTGTGCAGTGCGCTTCCATGCGCACGCCCACATCTGGGAAGAAACTAAATAACTCCCGCCCCTTTTCCACGCATTCCCACCTACCCTGCCATGACGCCATTACCTCAGCGTCCACTACCCTACGTATCCGGCGGTAGATCTCCTTCGGCTGGTTCTCTACTTCCGCTAACCTTCGACCCCCCTAACCAACGCCAGGTCCGCTGGCAGAACCCCAGCCAATACTGGCAAAGCTGCAGTACTGCACGACCGGTACGCCTTAGTGAGCAGCACCATCGACGGCCTTTGAGTGCGCAACAAAATGCTCCGGATGACGTGAACTGTCGCGCGATGGTACCAGACTCTGGCAGCGTACGTGACCGTGGCCACATACGTCCCCAGGTACAGCACCCTAAGCGCTCGGTAGCGGACACCCCATGAATTTGTGGAAGTACGAGCTATTTTGGCAAAACATTTACTGGCCCTTTCACCTATAGATGTCGCATGGGGCGCGAACGAAAGGGTGGTGTCAACTACGACGCCCAACCACATGGCCTCTGATACTGTGCGGATCGATGTGTCTGACGCGTTAGTCTTAAGCTGGGGCGGCCGTTGCATTTTCCCTTTAAGGGTCAATGTTAAAGACTTGGCCGGAGCAAAGTTCAGCCTGTTACGGGCCCCCCACTCCGCTGCCAGTCCTAGCACGGCGGCTCCCTTTCTTTCTATCTCTCTACGAGCGTCCCCTGCTACCAACACCGTCACATCGTCCGCGTAAGCCAAAAAGGACACCCCATACCGGTAGGCTGAGCAGATCATCCATCAATATATTCCATAGGGTTGGACCCAGCACCGAGCCCTGAGGGCAGCCCATCGTGGATGTCTTCCACACAGCCCGGCCGCCCGCGATCATGGTCACGCTGCGATCGCGGAAGTAGCTCCCCAACAATCTATAGATGTTTGGGGGGCAACCTCCTCGCTTCGCCTTGACCATAATCATGGGCCACCAAGCGTTGTCGAAGGCTCCAGATATATCAAGAAAGATAGCTTGAAGATATTTCACCTTGCATTCTTTGACCGCGCTCAAAAGTGCTCCCAAGGCCGTCGACGTTGACCGCCCAAGCATGAACCCGTGCTGGCAGTCGGAGATTCCACGGGTGAGCTCTGGTAAACTCCAAAGCAGCACCCTCTCCAGGACTTTACCGAGAACCGGCAGCAAATTTATAGGCCAGTACGCCTTAGGATCCGTCAGCGGCATATTGTTGCCCTTGGGCAGGGTCAGAAGTCGGCCACCCTTCCATACTGACGAAAAGATACCCTCCGATACGCATTTATTTATAACGTGGGTGAACTCCGACCCCGCAACCTTCCAAACGTGCCTGATCATCCTACCTTCAATACCATCCATCCCCGGAGACGTGTTGGGGAGAGACATGACAATTCGCTCTAGGGACTCGCGGTCGATGTTCCTTGAGTTGGCGCCCGAGGGTACCAGGGCAGCAGCGACTCTGACCTGCCGGTGATAGCAAGTGTCGGTCGTGGGGTCATCGTCCGGACAGAGCGACGACATCAGCGCAGTTATCGACTCGCCCACGTCGCTCGTTTCGGAACCTAAGAAGGTGACTCCATTCAGAACTATCACCGGAGGTCGAGCACGTCCGCACGCCGCCCTGTATGCCAGCCTCCATGGGTCCTGGTTTCCTGAGTCTGCCAGTTTCCGGAAAAATTCCATCTCAGCTGAATCCATCGCCGATCTATATTCGGCTCTGGACTTATGGAATTTGTCCCTGGCATCCTCCTCAACCATACTATCATACTTCCTGACCCTTTGCCAAGCCCGTCGCGCTCTAATATTGTTGCGGAGTCTGACCAGGTTCGGCGTCCACCACTCATACCCGCGGTATGTGGTGACCGCTTTCACCGTACCTAGACACTCGGTCGCAGCGCGCTCGACGAGCTCTATGACAGCCCCACTCAGGTTTTCGGCTCTGCCTCCCAGGGGTAATATCCCCACGCGAGCGTGAATAGTGGCCTCAAACGCTCTCCAATCGACACCCCTTGTTCGGTAGCACCGAGGATTTATAAGCACTGTACTCCGCACCACGGTCCTTGTGGTATTGTGGTCAACAACAAAGGAAATGAAACGGTGGTCACTTGACGAAATGTCACGCACCCGCCAGTCGCGGACGCGAACGCCACGCGTACTGAGGGTGACGTCAATATTTGACTCACCGTTTGCAGTACTGAATGTGTACAAATTACCACTTACGTTGCGTACCACAAGACCGCGGCAGTGAATGAGATCCTCCATCTGGGTTCGGCGATCGGTTACAGTATGGCCTCTCCCAACATAATGTCGGGACTCCGAGTGCCATAACGGGGAATGGGAATTAAAGTGTGTGTGTCCCCCCCCCCACCCGAACCGCCTTGCCCTTCAAGATATCCAGTGCCTTCTCCAGCTGGCGAATGTGTGTCCCGATTTCGTCACTGTACTGAAAGTACGTTGAGACCACATATAGGTCCAACTCCTCTATATGGCAGCAAACAAAGTGGTCCGTGCATAGGTGGTGCAGCACTGCACACGGCTTGGAGCGGTTGCGTAAGTAAATGCCCGCTCTGGAGTTTTCCCCGCATTGGATAATCAGCCCGGCCGTGGGATATTGTTCTTGTACCAGAACAATGTCCAGACCGAGTGAGTCCACAATCGCAGGGAGCTCCCTCGTGGCTGTAGCTGCACCACCTAAGTTAATCTGACCCACTTTGATAGATGCACTATCCATATTGTATTTGTTGGATCAGCTGCTCCTCTGCGTAGAGCCGCGCTGGACAGCTCCTCGACGCCGTCCTGTGCGTGCTGTCACGCTTAAAGCGTTTGCAGGTCGCGCAGCACAGGACAGTGGCGCCGCACTTGTCTGCGCGGTGCCCCACCTCTCCACATCGACCGCAAGTCTCCTCCTTCGCGCGGCAAAACTTCTCCGGGTGCCCATACTGTTGGCACTTGTTTCAGCAAGTGACGCGAACATAGTCGCACACCTCAACCTGCTGCCACCCAACGAAAACCGTACCACGGACCACGAGTGCTTCTCGCATACGCGCACTGCACTCGTAGACAATAGTGGTTTCCTGGTACGGGCTGCCTCTGCGCGACCTCTTGAAAGCGCCCTTCATGGCTGCCTGCACTGAAGCGAGTGGCCAGTCTGGGTCCCTCTCGAAGTTGAGCTCCCAGAGCTCCTCTACCACGAGCTCGAAGGAAGGGTCCCCGTCCACATTCTGCAAGGAGACCAATGGCAGGCACCGCTTGGGTTCAACCACCCTCAGCGAGGCCGGCACTGCCTTTTACAGGCGCTCCGCTGACTCCACCGAGGTGGTCTGCACCAGAACGCCTGCGTTGCCCAGCTTGCGGACCTTTTCAATTTGGACTGAAATGGCCCGCGGGTCTATATGCTTTTTTAGTTTCGCCTTCGTAAACTCCGAAGAGTTTTCCGCAGCCTCATCCAAGGGGTAAAACACCAACACTGGGCCTGGATTTACCTTTATGGGTTTTGGCTCAGTACCCTGTCCCATCTTCAGGGCACTGGCGAAGGTAATTCCTCCTCCCCCTACTGTCACCTCAGGTTGCTGTCCTAGCGTCTTAACTTGGCTTTGCATCAATGCCGAGGCCAGCTTAAGCTCCGTCGTATCCGCCCTATTTTCGGCATGAGCCAGCTGTACCTCCATACCTGCCACGACGCCAAGAATGTCTTGGCCATGACCGTAGACTATCCCAATGCCACTTTTATTCAGCTTAGAGCCAGGGCTCTGAACAACGCTGACAATTTTCTTGACAGCCCCGCGGACACAAGGAGATCGAGCTTCGATGAATTCGAAGACGATCTTCGTGGCTCAAGAGGCTTGGCCGCCGAAGGGACCGGGCTTGGTCCTGGCGCCGCGGATACACTAGGTGCCGGGTGTGCCGGAGTCGCTGTCACACGGGCAGTGGCAGTCGACGGCCCCCCTGCCCGCCTGCTGATAGACTCCGACCGCTCAATGCGAGAGCGCATCGGCTGGCTTTCCGTTGGTGATGAGAGCGGTCGCTTCCCAGTAGTAGGCTGCACTGGCGATGCAGAAGGAGGTGGTGTCCTCATAAGCCGACTGCGGGGGGTAAATTTACCCTCCGCCCCTTCTTCCTCCTGATCAGACATGCCGAGTCACTTTACCTCACTTAAGTTAGAGTAAAAAAATAAACTTAAAGATAATATTCAAAAACAATCGCTAAAACTATACTAACTTAAACAGTTCTAACCTTAACAAAATAAAGAGTACTAATCTAAACACAGAATACTAAAACGACTAGTTACCTAGAGTTCCAACCTAAAACTAAATTTAAAAGAAATCGCAAGTCCCTATTAAACAGTTCGCACCTAGCTCTAACACGTAACGAAAAAAAAAGAAACGAAAAAGAAACGAAAACAAAAAGCGAGCCTCACCTACACCCCACTCAAACTAAGCACCGCGTGCGGCGTTGCGACTAGCACGCGACACGAACGAGAAACGAGAGCTCACGGAGAGCGGTGAGACGGCTCCCCACCCGCCGCAAGCACAGAGGATATCTCGCTCTTATTTAAAAATGGCCGCGGTCACTATATGAATTTAACCCACGCGTGCGCAGGAGGGACCGAGTTTTGTACTTGAAAATATATAAATATATTAAAATTCAGAGCGGCGCGGAAGAATACACGTCCGTTCCCGACAAGTGCCGGCAACGAAGTCCTAGTGTACTGCCAGTAATTACCGCAACGTACGCGCGGCAAGGAGTGGCAGCCGCGGCCGTCATGAAGGCCATAGTATGCGCCATGGAGCCGCCCACAGACTACTAACACACTGCCAGTAACTAACTTCTGTAGGCTTCACTTTACACAAATAGTTTTTTAATATAAAACTCGTAAATTCTAGTATATCCTTTAAATAGTTACACAGTGTTTTGTCATTTGCATTGTCAAGCAGTTTCAAACTCAATCGAAAGAGACAGAGCACGGGGTATCCATTCCATGATTCCAAGTTTATTAGTAATACGGAGCAGTGCTAATAAACGCGCAATTTCAAACTGCTTGTCAATACAAAACACAAAACACTGTAACTATTACAAGGATTATACTAGTTTTATGTAAGCGCTTCGACGTAGGTTTAGCCATATACCGTATTTTTATATTTAGTTTAACTTGCGTGGCTAAACCACGTTTATTAATAACGGGCACACCTAAATAAAAATAACACACGTAACTGCAATCTTCAATATACAATAGTACTACCACTTAAGAGCCTCTGCGTGATACTTTAGTGAAAAATGCAAGCCCGGATATATAGACTACTCGTTAGCACTGTCCCGTCCCTGTCACACACATGTCACACGTGTGGTAGAAAGAAAGGGATAAAGCTAATTATTAGTTCATACCTATAGTCTGTTTATCCCGCTCTTAGCCTCAAACGCGGAGGTGCATGAGAGTTTACAAATGTAAGAAATAAAAAGGATATGTGGTTCGAAGGAGACCACACAAGTGTCGGCGACCATACTACTACGTGTGTAAAATATACGTATATTGTTGTAGAGTTTAGACTCATGTAAGCAATTTTACTCAATTTTTGTAGATAATTTTAATCAAAATCTATATCTATTCTACATTGATATTACAAAAAATAGTGGTAGAATTTTTTTAAATATACTAAATTTTTGACTATTAGGTCTGCTATGAAACAAAGTGCATAGTGAAAAAATCAACTTTGAAATAGCGTTTTATCTAATTTACAAGAACTAATTGCCTTATAATCGGCTGTTAAACCTTATAAAGTTTATTATAATAATCGTGTACCAATTATTTATACATTTTAGGGTAATATTTATATTTTAGTAATATTCCACTTTCGAAACGGAAGTGATTATTATGTATTTATGTCACTAAATTAAAAAAAAAGTAACGGATAGCGCGGGACACACCTTCTTTTTGTCGGTTTTTATAAAGAATTTAAACGATATAATAAATAGATAACAGCCCATTTGGACCACAGACCATATATCAAGATAGACACTGCAAACACTGAAACCAAGCGTGTCGTTTTATTTTGCACCTTCTTTGCTACGAAATATCTCCATTCGCACGGCTAGCTGATTACAATTAGTCATTTTTCTATTAACATCCGACGTGACGTGCTATCGCGAAGACAGCCGAGATCGAACTGATTTGAGGTTTGTTAATTAGTGCATTGTGCAATCTTTTGGACAGGCTAATTGACACAAAGTTGCACTTGCCGTGTCTACCTTGATTTATGGTCTGTGATTTGGGACCATTGCAGCCAACTTATGGACACTTTCGTCGGGTAGTGGTTTGAATCAGTTATCTTTAGATTGTTTGCAACGGTATTTAGATAGCTCAATTTGTAATGCCGTGTGTTCATGTTGGTTCGATCTTCTTTTTTATTCTAGGCAGGTCAACCAAACCGATGTCTCTTTTTATGCGCAGAACTGTGAGGGCGAATTGAATGATTCACTTTTATGATTTTACATCGTTCAAATTGCTTCATGCATATTGAAAGACAGAAGTGAACTGTGTATCTTAAAATGAAACTCGGTAGTAACGCAACTGTCAAACAGAAGTTATGTCATTATTGTAATGGCACAGCTCCTCCATTACAAACTCTGGAATCTCACATTTAAAAATAACATAACAATGCATTTTCTGCTCATTGCTGCATTGCGTCGGGTGACCCTGATCTAAACAAGAACCAAGTGCGTTGCCGAAGACGGTAGTCGACAAAAATAAATGTAAAGTGGATGCTCTCGCTTGTAGCTCGCTAATTCAAATATGTTGGTGTTCTCTGCTCATTATAGCTCATCAACACTTGTTCAGATAGCGAAAGTTGATTTTGCGAAAACTAGGAGACTTGACATACATGTTTTGATTGATACCTAGTGTCTCATATATATCATCAGTTAAACGAGTACTCTAAACTTCGCGCCACAAGCGAGACCATCCTTGATTCTGCGTCGGTAGCGTACAAAAATTTACAGAGTTAGAACGGCTTTGCGACATAATTCACGCGGTTGTCGTGTTTATAAATTGGCAAATGTACGTACGCAGTTGTTCTTGCAAAGAATATTATTAAAGTAAACTAAGGCTCAAATTGTCTTCCTACAAACAGGCCAAACATCTGTCATCTTAACATAACAAACAGGCCAAACATCTGTCATCTTAACATAACAAAAAAAAATTATGATATGCCTATAAAATCATTCCGTTGTGTTGATTTACTTCAAAATTTGCTTTATAAAAGTAATCAGTTAATCTATTGGAGCTTAGAAAGTACCTTAGGATTAAAGGTTAGTTAACTTTAACACTATTTATACACTGTTATCGCACTGCCATGAATGGCCTATTTAAATATTAATTAAATTAGATCGATCTGTTGTGAAATAAAAACCAAAGTTTAGACTTTTGGCTGTTTTTTGACAACCGTGGTCTAGTCGCCTAAAATGTGAAATATGAATGTAACTATTTATATTCTAATATTATATAGAAATAAGTTTCACTGGTGTTGACATTCACAAAGTTTTATCGTGTTTATTTATTTTGAGAAGAAATGTTATTGAAGTTTTTCCTTAGCAAGTAAAAAGGGGACAACTATTGGGGAGTGAAGGTTCTCGAGTGGCGACCACAAACCCGATGACGCAGGGTGGAACGCTCCCTCGATGGACCAAGGACATATAGAGGTTGCAGGAAGTCAGTGGATGCTGGGAGTCAGGACTGTTCGGCGGCATTCTGCGGGAGACGTGTTCAGTGGTGGACGGACTTCCACAGCGTGATGATGATGGGGTTATCTCTAGATGTACCATAGAATAACTCTTTTACTATTTTATTTAATATTTGCTTGTCTTTATGTTTGCGTTGATGTTGTATTTCAAAATATTATTAGCTTGCATTTTTCTGTTTTGCACAAATAAACGATTCTCAAATATTAATATTCATTTTTTTTTACCCCCGTTGAATGGAGCGGTAAAAACCACCTATAAACAGCCTTAAAATACCACCACCTTAAAATACCTATAAACAGAGCTGGTTCGCCACTAAATAGGCGTTGCGATGCGATTGTCTTGTACTATTATTTATTCTGTGGCGTTGCGATAGCAGTTGGAATCAAATAAGTTTTTTGTTGAAAAATATAGGTACTACATACTTTTCAAACCATGCCATTCGGAAATGAGTGATCAGAAGAAGTAGTAATCTAGGAGTTCCGTTGTCCAACGCCTTCCGTCTCCATCATATGATCGCTAGCTGTCACCATCGCCAGATTAGTCAACTACAGACAGTTCCATCTTCAACAATCCGGTTCCATCATCAGATTAGCTCGCTCCAAATTTGACAGTCCAAAGTTATCATCTGAATTTGACAGGTAGGTACCTACATAATTAGCATTAGCATCAGGGGCTCTCAATCGGATAATCGGATGGATGGATACGGATTAAAATTCAGTTTAAAAATAACGCCCCTACACTGTAAGACACTTTCCTCAGACACGTGAAAAAATCCCGCTTAGTATAGGATTCAAGTCAAGTCACAGGCCCTCCATAACTCTGAAAAGTATTCATCGCAGGACATCTCACTTAACTTTTGATGAAAACAAACTCCGGGCTTGATGTCGCCCTAGTAGATTAGAACGCGCTATCGGATTTAATTAAATAAATAAATAAATTGATTCCTAGGTTAGTTGGTAGAACTTTGTAAGGGCATGGGTTTTTTTTTGTTATTTGCCATACCTACCCAAACGAGAACATTTCAGCTGGCTACTTCTAACGGCTGTAGTAAACCCTTGAAACAGTCTTGAAACAAAATCCAGACATAAACGACTGGACTGCTGGACTCTGGCGGCGAGGCGGCGCCAGCGTAGGCTTAGTAATAGGGTCCTATTTGGCACCGAATCCAAAAAAACAAAAATGGGTTCCTCCTACCACTGACCTCATTAGAAAGTATGGTTCTGTGGGAACTTCAAATATCAATTAAAAAATCAAACACCTGTCATAAGTAAGGTACATTTTATTCAGGATTTTGGTTTCTCCACAACTCGAGGGTATAAAAGATATAAGTAGGTACTTATAGAAATAGTTTTTTTTTACTCTAGTCTGAAGTATCCAGCAATGTATAAAGGAATGTTTCTTGTTGGACTTCTTCTTTTGTTGTTGGAAACAAAACTTCTTACTTATCTTCAAATATAGTAAGACTCCATGCCAGTCAACTTCTGGGTTATTCTGAAAAAGCAATTTTTCTCAATTTTATTTAATAATAATTATATCCAAGAGATATGTAAAACCCCTGGGCACTGCAGTAGTTGAAGGTTGGAAGAAGCACTGTTAGATTAGAATAATACACAAAGCTCTGTATTAAAGTGTCATTCATGACCACAACCACATGTACCTACTGTGAAGTTATTAAGTATAAAATGAGTATACTGATGTAGGTATTTTGAAATAAAACACGGTGTAGTGGGAATAACATTGAACAGGACTAGGCAAGGAGTATAGCTGAGTACAATTCAGGTTCTCATAGTACATCACTTCCTGGCACCAATGCATAATGTAAGTGTATGTCAATAATACAATTAATTTTGCAGCACGACAATCATAAAGTATTGTTAAAAACACAACAAATTATTAAAATCTCTGGGCCGCGGCAAGCGAACAGCCAGCTAAGATGTGAGAGGTTGCGGGTTCGATTCCCGCTGCTATTGTTGCAGTAAAGTGGCAACTGGATAGTGATATCGTCTGGTGTTAGTCAGGTGGTAATCTTACAATAGCACAACTTGTTTTCTTGGATCGTGGGTTTATCTCTACATTATTATTCAGTTTAGCTACATTAGTACAGGGTGCACACAAAAGCAATTATTGTCAATAAGTTGTGTTACTTGCATCAGTCTTAGAAGCATGGCGCCGTGGAATGGCCATCAAGGTTACTGTTGCTCTTCTATAAGTTTACACAAAACATTATCATACAACCACAACATTATTAAAATATTCAATTCAATTTTCATTCAAAGCAAGTTATTTTCAAATGCTGTTACTGTTTTCTGATATTTTACTCACCAACATATTTGACTTCATCAAAAGCCTTTCTTGCCTTCTTCAGTTCCTCATTCATAGTGAGAAGGTCTTTAACGCGGGCATATTTTCTAGGATCTTTCCTTACTAAGAAAATGATGTCTTCAACTTGAACGCGGCCGGTTCTGCCAACTTCCATGGCTCTGTGAACAAGTAGATCTGTTGGAGGTGTGTTCTTTGAGACGATGAAGTACATAAGGTATCACTAATGCATGGTTGAAGCAATATAACAGGCCTGTGTTACTTAAATCTATGCTGAGACGGGACTCGAGTATCTATATATGAATTATCAATGAATACTGTCAAAAATAAGCATCTTAGGCTGTGTCTGGCATAAAAATAGACCCTCAGTCTCCTCATGTGGAAGTATTAAAAGCTTTCTAAGGGATTACATCAGGGGATGGACAGCAGCATCCACCTGAGTACTCAAAACCAATACTGCAATCGCCAATCCGACTGCCAAGGGTGGTGATCCCCCATTGCATTCTATGTGGCAGCCGCATCTCACTGACGTTTGACGTCTAAAGGCTAAAATATAAGCTTGAGTCTTAATACACATAAGTGTAGTTGGAACTAGTATAACATGCTACCTGTGTGTTGTTTCGGTAATAAATTCCATTACTAAATCTTCTAAGAAATCGACACTCTCTGTGTACGGGTTCTGGTCGTCACCGAAACCGTACATCATACACCGTAGCTCTTTGCTGAAGAGTCTCTTTCGCCCAGACGCGGTCGCGCCAAGTTGCTGCTCTGTCTCGTCATCTTCCATTTCATTCTACAAGTACATACTTAGATTTTAGCACGATATTTGGATGATTTTTAAAAACACTTTGTATTCGTATTAGGTAGGTATTCACCTGTTCAAAATTTTCTGGTGTGTCTGGAGTAGGGGTAGTCATGCTAAACGTTAGCGAGAAATTAACTAAACGAAAAAAAAACTCTTCTACTCAGTCTTGAAGAAATTTGCTTCGAACGTGTGATAATTATGTTTACGAGAAATAAATATCACTACTTGTCTGTGAGAAAATCAACAAGTAAGGGGAGAGTAAAGTAGTTTTTGGAGTTTTTTTCGTTGGATGGACTGTGATTGTGAAGTAAATAACAAAGAGAATACAGTAATCAGTACAGTACAAATACAGTACTACGGTAAACAGTTTGTAAAAAAAAAGTATGACGGTTTGTCTGTGATCAACAACGACGAAGGCGACCCGACCATAGAAAAAATAATCATGTACATTTTTTATTTTTATTTTTTATAAATAAATAAATTAATAAATAATGCTGGGCAGTTCACAACATTATCTAGCCCCAAGCTAAGCAGAGCTTGTTATGGGTACTAGATAACTGATATATTTAATACAATATTATACATAGATAAATATTTTTAATTATACATAGAAAATACCTAGAACACCCTGAACAAATATCTACGATCGCACAAATATTTGTTCCGAGGTGGGAATCGAACCCGCAACTTCCTGCGTCGAAGACCAAGCTTCGCCCGCCGCGCCACAGGGGTCATCTTTGGTCTTTTATAAGGCGACGACTGTAGCCCATGGACTTAGTGTAGCCACGGACTACCATAGCACAGGCAAATGATGACAGCAGCCGTAGCAGCCACAGACCACCACAGACAAATTGATGTTGTAGCGCATAATGTACCCTTGAATAATAAAGACCATCGGTGGGCAACAGGCGGACCGCCGAATGTTGTTAAATTAAATGGTGCCAGAAAAACTTAGTTTTTCCAGGAAAAAACCACACAATCGTAGACAGAGTATAGTATATTCTCGCTCTACGCAGACAACACACTTAAATAATGACAGAAGTAGGTCGACTTAATTGTTTGTCAATGTCTAGAAAACATAGCTTAGAAAGTAATTAACTATAAAATAGGGGTTGAAATCTGCCATTTTTGAAAGAAACGTCGTCATTTTTATTTTATTACATTTTAATGTGTTTTTTCGAGTTATTTCGTGTAATTTTAGTGGCATTTTAACCGGTGTAACTTGGATAAATGGCACATGTGTGATGTAGTGAAATTTGAGTGTATTGCGAGTCTTTTCGAAATGGTGGATTTTTTCCTGTAAAAACTCAGTTTTTCAGCCACAATTTAAACTGGGTTAGGACTAGACGGAGACTCTTAACGACTTGACTATAAAACTATAATAATTATATCACTTGACATTGGCTAAATTGTTGCAAATAATGCACAGAAGCCATTACCTAAGATAAGAAGAAGAAGAACTATAAAATAATAAATAAACAAACGAAAGTAAATATGAAACTGAAATACAATAATTCCGGATATTATTTATGATCATCAATTTACTTATGGATGCAGTATACATTTTATTTTGATAGAGATCTAGTATCACTCATTCTCATCATGAATCCTATGACGTAAGGAAATATTACTATTTTCCGATCGAAAAACTGTTCTTGCATTTTGTAGAACATTTTTTAATACCAGATTGTGATTACAGGAATATAAAAAATGTGCTGAAGTTAAGCGAAAGGGAATTATCTAACAATTCCAAAAGTTCTTGGCATGATCAATATAAGGACAGTGCTTGGATATTTATTGGTGGCTTGCCGTATGATCTAACAGAAGGCGATATCATCTGTGTTTTCTCTCAGTAAGTTAAATGCATGATAAATCTATTCAGTCGGTATTACGCTAAAAAGGGTGGTTGTTACCCTGTGTGTGTTACAATTCCATGAGTTGGTGGTATATTCGTTATTTCTATCTAAAATACTTTATAACCCTTGACATCTCTTTAAAGTTTTCTTGTATGATTTTTACAGATATGGTGAAATTGTCAACATTAACTTGGTTAGAGATAAAGCTACTGGCAAATCTAGGGGATTCACATTCATATGCTACGAAGACCAGCGGTCAACTACACTCGCAGTAGATAATCTAAATGGAATCAAGGTACCTATGGTTTTATGTTCTGGCCTAACTGAAATTATCAGCTTTTAATCCTTTATTACATCAATATGGCTATCATACTTCCTGGAGGCCAATTCTCGGATTGTAGAGATTATCTCTAAATTAGAGATAATGTCGAAGCATGATTGTCTACAAAAAATGTAACGAAAATGTCACAATAACCATCAAATCGTATTCGATTTGAATGATTTTGGTCGACTTATGTCTATTTGTGACATTACGTGAATAGCAAATTAAGATTTTATTCGACATTCGCCATCTTTTTTCGACATATGTCGAATTCGACTTAATCTCTACAATCCGAGAATTGCTATCCTGGAGGGCAATTCTCGGATTGTAGAGATTATCTCTATATTAGAGATAATGTCGAAGCATGAATGTCTACAAAAAATGTCACAACAACCATCAAATCGTATTCGATTTGAATGACTTTGTTCGACTTATGTCTATTTGTGACATCACGAGAATAGCAAATTAAGATTTTATTCGACATATGTTGAATTCAACTTAATCTGTACAATCCGAGAATTGCCCTCCAGATTTCATACCTCCTTAATCTTCATGGTGGACATCCTCAGATCTCTACTCAGTATACAGAGCCATGAGGATGTCTTACTAGAGGGTAGGTAGGGTTGTTAAGCATCCACATTTTGTATGGTAGGCAATGTTTCACTGAACAGGTGGCATTCAATACTAACCAATGGCAGAGATGACCAATCTAAGACTGAACGAACCACTATTTATTTACATCAAAATAAAATATCCTTACTCCGAGTACACAAGGATCATTTGGAATCATCAAGCTTGTGTTCAGTGCCAAGTAAAAGCGATGGAGGGGTGATCAGTTTTGGTGTATCTCCACAAGCCTTTGAAATTTTGGTTCAAAGGCATTCCATCAATGTTTTCATTATTCACAGCCTATGGATTTGTAGTGGAACTGCCCACAGGTCCATATGGCTACACTGCTTAACTTAAAATTGTTGTTCTCAACTGATTTCAGATTCTAGGAAGAACCATCAGAGTGGACCACTGTGAGCAGTACAAAGCTCCCAACGCAGACATGACTAAAATAGATGAAGTGACAGCATCCATAAGAATGGAGGGCTGTGCCCCCACAGTTGCCTTTGTTGAACCTGTTGTACCAACAGTCAAGCAGGTATAACTTAAAGAAAATTGAAATCCCCCAAAATTAGAACTGAAAATAAAAAATATCAAACCGTGTGGGGTATCTATGGAAAGGTCTTCAAAAATGATATTGAGGTTTCTAATATAGTTTGCGCGAGAGACACTTCCAAAGTGGTAAAATGTATGTCCCCCCCGTAAATTCAAAAATAAGAAAAATATAAACTAAAAAAAAAATACGACGTACATTACCATGTAAACTTTCAACGAAAATTGGTTTGAACGAGATCTAGTAAGCAGTTTTTTTTAATACGTCATAAATCGTAAACCATCCAAGAACTTTTATATTATGTTACTTGCTGCTACGGAAAGCTTCATGGGCGAGTCCGACTCGCTCTTGGCCGCCTTTTTTGATCTTTGGTAGACCTTCGTTGACCATAATCGCTAGTTATAAATAATGACTGTATTATGACTTGACTAAGGTATAATTTTAATTTGGCTTTATTGTATTTCTCGGAGGGACCACGAGTAAAAGAATACCCGTGGTACCTTCCAGGGACTACGGGTGGGACCACGGGTAACAAGCGGCCCTAGCGAATTACAAAAAGTTGTGGAAACTGTGTTTCTGGGCGCACAGATGTGGTTCACCACAAGAAAGGGGATGCAATCATTCTGGCGCGCAAATAAAGTTGGGAAAGCTTACTGCATTTATCAAAGAGCTTCCATTATTCTGCAAACTAATTTTTTCAGGAAAAAGAAGAAAAGAGAGAGACTAAAGTTAAGAAGAAAAGCAAAGAAAAGAAGAAAGACAAGAAAAAGAAGAAGAAAAAGCGGAGCAAAAGTTCTGGATCCGATTCCTCTTCGAGTGATGACTGAATTAAATAAAACTATCTTGGTATATTGATAATAGTACATTTAATTTTAAAAATACTTTTTCTTAATTTATCATTTAAAAATATTAATATTGATTTTTAAGATCATTTAAAGATTTGGTAAAGTTTTATAAATGAGATCATTATAACTTATGCATTTCTTAACTAAATAATGACTAGATAAGACAAAATACTCCAAAAAAAATCTGATTACACTTGTAGCACAACAACAACTACCACATCATTAAATGTTAATAAATAAGAAAAATCTTAATAACAACAATACTCTGAACATACTTCATGTCAGGTTCTGTTCCAATGGGCACTCTGGGCAACTTCCAAGGGCCTCTGGGTCCATGGGGCCCCCCTAGTTTCTGCCAGATCAACCAATACTGTTACTGTTAGCCTGAATCATCCCATTGTTGAGCAAAGGCCTCCCCCCCATATCCTCCAGTCACTACGATCCTGTGCTATTGTTTGCCAATCTGTGATAAAGGCATCTATTTCATCGCGCCATCTCCTGCGTGGTCTGCTGCGACGCCGTCTTGTTGTGTCAGGGCTCCACATAGTGGTTATTTTGGCCCACAGCTCATCAGGCATGCAACAGACATGTCCAGCCCATGTCCAACCAATACATTTTCCGAAAAACAAAAACAGAGTTCTCCCTCTTTGATAATTGTTTCTTTGCTTGCCACAACAAAAGTACAACTTGCAAGGCCTATTATGAAGTGAGGACAAATAATTATCCTGGGATAAGATTATATATTTGATAGTTCATTCCGGATAAGACTTTTTCCCGAATTGCAATAGGCCTGCTGGTTGACCAAAACTAGGTTATCTACTTGTCAAAGATAACTTTCAACCTCTCAAAGACAGCATCAGCACCGTATGCAATGAGCCCTCCAGAGTTGCAATATGCCTGTGGCTCCAGATCATCAGGGTCATTGTATGTGAGGGGAAGCATTGTGGTATAGTCGAGGATCTCCCCGCCCTGCGCTTTAAGAATTGCGTGGGGGCCACATGTGTCCCAGCGGAATGTTGTGCCCTTTGATAGGATGTACCCGGCTGCTTGGCCTGAAATGTTAACGATTACATAAGTACTGGATAAATAATTTTTCAAATCACGCCATGGTATGTCCGGCATAAGAATAGAACCCTCTGTCTCCTCCCGTGAATGTCGTAAAAGCCGACTATGGGATTAACCGGACTTGTTAGTAAGATTTTTTGGTACAAGATTTATTCTGGCGCTAGCTTATTATGGAATGTGTTATTACTGGAAGAAAGCGTTAGCCGAGTCAGTTGTGGGAAGCAAAGATGAGCTCACCACTTGTGACCACTTGTCACCTGCATATTCCCACAGTGGTGCAACAAATGGTGAAAAGAGGCCCATTTGAGGCTCTGCCTATCCTTTTCGGGAAAAAGGCATGTATCTATGTTTGTATGATAACAATTTCCAGAGCAAGTTGAAGCAAGAAAAGTAAAGATGCTGTAACCATGATAACTAAGTATAGTTATACTGCTTACATTGTAATAGAAATATCAAAAGATTTATTGGACATTTTACTATAACATCCAAGAAATCATGCATTAAAGGAGCCATTAGCACTGAATCCTTTGACCATCAGTCAAGAGATCTTTTTCAGGGCCAATATGCCTAAAGAAAAGTGAACACGAAAGAACCAGTGAGGTGAAATGTACTTACCTAGAGCCACTTTCATGAGCTTGTGTCCAGCACCAGGCACTGATTGTACATCCCAGCCCAACTCTTTGATTTGTGCCACCACTTCAGGTGTCTCTGCTGCACTTGTGAGGAATGTGTTGCTATCTGGCAAGGTCTTCTGCAACTCAGAAGCACCCCATTTGCGGAATTCACCATAGCACAGACCCCAGACTATTCGGCCCAATGGAGACGACTGACCACTGGAAATTAAATTAATGGAGACATTAAATAAGTAATTTCAAAAAATTCTAGGCACTTCAGTAACCTCAGCAACTAAAAGAGATAATCATTTCATTCAGTTAAAAAATGTTGAAGGCCTAAAGAGATGGCAAATATTTGACCTAGACCAGAGAACCTAAACAGTGTTCTTCAAATTAAATGGTGTTATTCATTGGAATTGCACCTAAACCACATCAACCCAGAAAACATCTGATTAAGGCTAAACAGCAGATTGAAGATAAAAAGAATAAAAAAAAAAACAATCTAATATTTCAATGATAATTACTCCATCACTACATTGATCTCCAAGCTTGAGGTCTAAAACTTGCTCTACAGCCTTTTACTGTGAGGCAGAAAGAATGGCTTGTTGTCACAATCTTATAATACTAACTTGTCAAAGAATGGCTTGTTGTCACAATCTTATAATACTAACTTGTCAAAGAATGGCTTGTTGTCATAATCTTATAATACTAACTTGTCATGGAATGGTTGATTAATAACTCCAAATATTGGTTCTCCGGTAGACTTTAGATATGCGCCAATAAGTACAGTCACGCACGAGAGACCTTCATCAGCACCGGCTTCACCGTTCACCCCGGCTATGAACTCTGCAGTCGCATCTGAAAGACGCCATCAATTATTGTCTCACTTTTTTAGCAGATTAGCGACCAGACGACTAGTTTATAATACTACTCACCAATAGGATCAATCCAAACTCCTATATCAGAGGGGCTTATATTAGGAAAATCTAATGGCACAATATCACCAAGACTAAGTTTTATTTTACAATGTGCGGCCTTCGCCATACGCTTAGCTGCATTCACCGGTACAAGGGTACTCAGAAATTCAGCAGTCTTTTCTTCAGTCTCCTTGAGTTCTATTGTGACCCCACCTATTTCTGCACATTCTTCGCCTCTCACATTATCAACTAGTCCTCGGCAATGTTTCTTTATCTCATGTTTAGCGCATACTTGAGCTAAAACATCGGCAATGGTTTTAAAATCCTTTTCGAAGCGTGCGTTTGCTTCGCCATCGCCCTTTTGGGCTACTAGTAGGGCTTCAGAACTATAGCCGCAACAAGATCGCGCAATAGCTGCGGCTTTTTCTGAAGATTGTAGCAAGGCTTTTACAACATCTTCCATCAGAAAGTCGGGCATCTCTATTACAATTTAATTTGTTGCAACAAAAACTAAACTTGAATCTCTCGTCGAACCTAATAATAACAATTCATGAATTCAATCAATCAAATCTACTAAACATTAAAAAAAAAAAAACCACGTATTAAATTCAACCACAGACCACACCACAGACAAACATGTTAAAACAGATATACTACGTACAGAAAACTGCAATAACGTTATGAAAAATTCTCGCTCTTCGTGAAAATGCTATCTGTGGTCAGATCGATGAACCACGATGAACCATGAAGTTATAGATTTACCATGGACGTAGTATACAAAAGGACTGAGCGCTCTAAAAAATTATAATACCGCAACAAGACCTTATTCCATTAGGTTAAGACTCAATTTAGATTACCGTCATAGATAGAGGAATAACGAGCCAAGAGAGATGGTTAGAATAGAGGCAGTTTGTCCCTTTCTAACACTTGAAATGATAGCTTTATGATAGCAAGGGTGACCATGACAATGGTAAATACTAAGAGGTCATCGATACTACAGATTTAAAAATTGGCCGTCGCGGGACGCCCGCAGACGAAAAACACATCGATTATCATCATCATCATCATCAACATCTGCGTCACGAGTCACGCCGTTTGCCGCTACTGAACACTCGCTTAGTAATCAATAACAAGGTTCGATAACCCTTTTTATGAAATACGCAAATATTTTTTATCGTGTTTCTTACAAACGGAAGCCCAGCTCGAGTCATCTACCTATGCGAGGTCAACATTTTGTTTTACGAAATTACCAAAAAGTGTTATCGATTCGGGATAAAAAAATAATAATAAATAATGTTTGATCCACTCCATGTACCTACCTTCCTAGGAAACTTATTGGGAAACTTCTTAGGAAACTGGGCATGGTTTTTTTTATGGTCACCGTATTAGAAAGAGACAACTATCTCTATCGTACCTACATATCTTGCTCGGCTCGTTTTTCAGCTGCGTGCGCTCAGTCCTTTTCTATATTACGTCCATGAGATTTACCTATAACTTCATGTACTTAGCGATGAACACTCACAGTCACAGACTTATAAGTTCTAAGGGATTTTTTATTAGGGTACCGTAGCCAAATGGCAAAAAACAGAACCCTTATGGATTCGTCATCTCTGTCTGTCTGTCCGTCCGTATGTCACAGCCACTTTTTTCCGAACTATAAGCTGTTGAAACTTGGTAAGTAGATGTATTCTGTGAACCGCATTAAGATTTTCACACAAAAATAGAAAAAAAAATTAAATATTTGGGGTCACAATAAGAGTTTCCGTTCTAAGTAACCCTAAAAATTTATTGTTTTTTTTCTATTTTTGTGTGAAAATCTTAATGCGGTTCACAGAATACATCTACTTACCAAGTTTCAACAGCTTATAGCTCTTATAGTTTCGGAAAGAAGTGGCTGTGACATACGGACGGACAGACAGACAGACATGACGAATCCGTAAGGGTTCTGTTTTTTGCCATTTGGCTACGGAACCCTAAAAATTAAGATGACATTGAAACTATTTGAAACTGAACTTTATTGTCTTGCAATACGACTGACCATGTGCTGGCATGTGTATGGCGGCTTGAATATTAGGGGCGGGCTATGTCTAATCGTACTCTCTAGGTCTAGTCGGTCTACGTCGGCTGTCCGGCTCGGCGCTATCTACGACCATATTATTTATTCCGTGCTACGACGTAGAAAGATCTTCTACCAACACTTGGCCTACGGATAATCACAAACTGGTTCAATACAGTAATGTACTACCCATTTCAATTTCGCAATAAATCGTGTAGTAGGCACGAGAGCTATTGTTGTCAGTTTGCCCTATTGAAGGCAATTATGATTTTATTTCTCGATATTTATTGCGCTTTCCGACCTTAGCGTGATATTTTAACACAAAGCAAGGCTCTTTCACCAAAAACATTGTTTCACTTCTCGAGCACTCTTCTTCTTAAAGTTCTTGTTTAGACTAAAACTGATTTTATGCTCTAGTGCATAAAAGTGCATATTTACTTATTCTAAGACTTAGACATAAAACCATAGAAAAAGTAATTTATTTTGTAAATTAAATAAAACCTCAACGCAATGCAACGGTTGAACGGATTTTGATTAAACATAGCTAAGAAAAGTCCCGACAAATTCACCTTTCGTTCGGGAGCTACGAGGCGAAAGACACACACACACACACACACACACACACACACACACACACACACACACACACACACACACACACACACACACACACACTTAAACACACACACACACACACACACACACACACACACACACACACACACTTAAACACACACACACACACACACACACACACACAGACACGTCAAACTTATAACACCCCGTCGTTTTTGCGTCAGTTAAAAAGATTGTTATTGAATGATGCTGTTTTGTATACAGAATTGCTTCTACTCTTCGACCATTTATTGACCGAGCGAGCGAAGCGAGCATCAGCTTTGGCAAAAATTATTTCGTATGTCTGTTCGGCTGTTCTCCTCTAACAGGTCGCCTGTCTCTACCAATCTTAACGAAACTTTGGTAGACGGGTTCTAAAACTTCATAGTTTTTTTTTTGTCGTCGGGGATTTTTGATTTGAGGGGGCAAAATTGGTCTTAACTGAAAGGTTGAAAAAAAAACTACGAAAAGAAAGAAAGAAAGAAGGAAAGCCCAGTGAAAACAGGCATGAATATGTATGAATGTGGGCCTTTTAGCTGCGTAGGTACTTCGTGACCTTGTACCAAATAGATTGTGGTTAATTTGCGAAAGCCGCTTGGGTTCACATGACACGAAATGCATTTAGTTGTGTAATAGTGCCTCTAGAGCGTTCGTACTGTACGTAGTAACTCTACGCTAGAGCCTTGAACTTGCCGGTATCTGCGGCGCAACTGATGTCAATTTCAAATTGCATCAGATTACGATCAGTTGCACGCAGGTAGTGGCTGTGGAGTGGAAGTAGTATCCCGTTCCTGCACCGCAGTGTCATAGTGTCCAGCCGGAAGCCCCTCCTATAACAAATACTCTGGCCTTCTACCAGTATACCAGAGGCTGTTCCTTATTGTACCACATTACAGCCGAGACAAACCATCCAATAACGTAACCGCCATAACACGATACACTTACCTAACGTACCTACCACGAACCGCCAAATCACTCTACAGTGTGTGACGACTATGCTATAGAAAGAATATAATAATTATTTATTAAGACAACAAGAGTCCAACGTTTTAGTACTTAACACAACTTAAAACTGTGTTAGTACTTAATCATTAACAATGATTTAGTCCTCTGGACGAGCTTCCAAACCAGAGGACAATCGAACCGATCCGAGAAATAGGATGAAAAAATGAAAAAATGAAAATTTATTTATTACAACGAAATGAGTCACTGCTTACAAAATAATTATTTCCTATAGTTATAAAAATTTGAACAAATTTCGAAAACAAAATTAATATTAAATGATTATTTTAGGATGCTGTTGCTATATAGAGGACAAGTACTTTAGATATTTAAGTCAGGAAGTTGAAGGGGGAATTTAGTAGGTAGGTGCACAAAATACAAAGGTAGGTACTTACTAACAACTTAGGTACTTAAAGGCAAATAATTATGGTGTTGGTGGCCTAGTAGTAGTAGAGCTTTTTTGTGAAAGAGTTCATCCGGGGAAGTGCTAACACCATACCTATTAACAAATCAGTAGGTAGTGCTCGCATTGCTTTGTTCCGGTTTGAAGGGTGCCGGTGAAATTACAGGCACAGGAGACTTTTCATCTTTATGTATGGGATTGACGCATGGGGCTGGGATGACGGGATGAGGCGCAGTGCGTGCGTCCACATAGAGCGCGTGCTAGGTGGACGTGACCTACACATGTGATAATGCCACATAGAGCGCGTGCCAGGTGGACGTGACCTACACATGTGGTAATGTCACATAGAGCGCGTGCTAGGTGGACGTGACCTACACATGTGGTAATGCCACATAGAGCGCGTGCTAGGTGGACGTGACCTACACATGTGATAATGCCACATAGAGCGCGTGCTAGGTGGACGTGACCTACACATTTGATAATGCCACATAGAGCGCGTGCTAGGTGGACGTGACCTACACATGTGGTAATGCTACATAGAGCGCGTGCTAGGTGGACGTGACCTACACATGTGATAATGCCACGTAGAGCGAGTGCTAGGTGGACGTGACCTACACATGTGGTAATGCCACGTAGAGCGCGTGTTAGGTGGACGTGACCTACACATGTGGTAATGCCACGTAGAGCGCGTGCTAGGTGGACGTGACCTACACATGTGATAATGACACATAGAGCGCGTGCTAGGTGGACGTGACCTACACATGTGGTAATGCCACATAGAGCGCTTGCTAGATGGACGTGACCTACACATGTGGTAATGCCACATAGAGCGCTTGCTAGATGGACGTGACCTACACATGTGGTAATGCCACGTAGAGCGCGTGCTAGGTGGACGTGACCTACACATGTGGTAATGCCACGTAGAGCGCGTGCTAGGTGGACGTGACCTACACATGTGATAATGCCACGTAGAGCGAGTGCTAGGTGGACGTGACCTACACATGTGGTAATGCCACGTAGAGCGCGTGCTAGGTGGACGTGACCTACACATGTGGTAATGCCACGTAGAGCGCGTGCTAGGTGGACGTGACCTACACATGTTGTAATGCCCCATAGAGCGCGTGCTAGGTAGACGTGACCTTCTTCTTCGACGTAACACTCTTGGCAGAGTGGTCGTGGCCGTCACTTCAGGGTCTGTAGGTGTCACTGGGGGTAGGAGGGGGCGAGGTTGTCTATAATATAAAACAAAGTCGTGTTAGTTACACCACTTATAACTGAACAACGGGTGCCCCGATTTGGCTGAAAATTGGTGGGAAGGTAGCTTAGAACCAGGAGATAACATAGGGGGAGGGGTAGGAGGAGGGGGAGTTCATCGGGGGCTTTCCGTGCGAAGCCGGGGTGAGTCGCTAGTCTCTGTATAAATACTTACTTCCGCGGAGATATACCTACCTACTAAAATAACTATTGTATTTTTTGTAGAAGCCACGTGGAGACACTATTATAGCATCTGTGACACGCTTGATGTCATGCAAGAGGCTGTGACACTGCCAGGTAACAATGGCGTGACTAGGTACTTATTTTAAACACGTAATTAAACTCAGATCGACCTTATTAGAACTAACAAAACGACAAAATGATGTCGTTGCCTTATTACTCATGGCATTGTAGAGTCAGATAGGGAGTTGAGTTGGTCGATGCAATACCGTGAGTGTCACTTACTCACGGTGTCTCTGTAGAGCTCGAAAGTACTCGAAACTCATCAATTTCGCGGTGTAAGAATAGAAAATAGCGCAAGATGTGACGTTGACCACCTCTGTGGCGCGGCGGGCGAGTAGCCGGCTGCGATGCGAGAGGTTACGGGTTCAATTCCCACTGCGAGACAAATGTTTGCATGATCTGCAAATATTTGTTCCTGGTCTGGGATCCTAGTGTGGGATCAGGACTATGTATTATGTTGGGTTATATGTTATGTTATGTAAGATGACTGGTATTTTTAATGCACAGTTATATGTCATCTATTTATATATTGTTTTATCAACTCAACTATAAATTAGGAAAGAAACATACATACTTTTTTACGTAATCACGAAACACAAGATTTTTAATTGTTGTTTTAAGCTAAGTTGTAGCGAATTTGAGAAAAATCGTACAACATCTTATTGTAAAAAAACCTGCTGGTCATAATGGTTCTAGATTAGCGACTACGAACTGGAAGACGCAGTGTGTTAAGATAAAACCACCCCTCCACTGGCCCCCCCTCTCGATGGACCTATGACATCAGTCAATGGAAGTTGTGGTATTCTATGAGGCAGTAGCAGTGGGACCAGCTGATGTTGGTGTGTATGAGGACTCGAACGAGAACAAGTGGTTCGTATTCAGAGAAACCGGAGAAGTTTTCTTTCTACGTATTTCGTCGCTGCTTCCCTGAAACTGAATTTATACTTTGAATTCACGAACCTTGGATTGGCAGGATTGGTACCCACTCGATAAGCCATCACGTGCTACAGGTTTTTATACAGCTGGACGAAGCCTCCCCCGTTCAACGCTATGGGAGAATTTACCGTAGACACCATGCGCGGCCGGCGGGTGTAGATTATATTGCCTATCCCCTGGTGTAATCCCTTAGTCGACTATTACGACATCCATGCGAGGAGAAAGATGGGATTATACTTCGGAAGAACTGTGGTGACGGCAACATCCCTTTTCTGAGTTAACTGCATGTGTTTGGGCAAAAATGTAGTGTGTTGTGTTTCAACAAACTGGCCAGATTCTGTTCGAGTGACTGAAAAAAAAACCATATACCATAAAAATAAAAGAAATTGTGTTTACCCGAAAATAACATTTAAATACTATCAATACAAAAAGTACCCCATTATGATGATTCTTAATGATACCGCTAATATCTCCGCAGGCGATGACGCGAGCAGCTTCTCACATCACGAGACCTCAACAACATCTTCTTTTGCAACTTTCGGTATCATCAACGGTCATCCGATCGTAGCGGAGTGTGCAATCAGAGGATCTGCTGAAATAAAGAAAAGATTATCACTAATTGGAATCACGGTCATGTATTGTTCACTAATTGTTTCAATATTAAATTGTGCGAAACATTACTCGATTGGAGCGAGAGGCCTGACGGTCTCAGCAAGTTATGCAACAACCGGCCCGGTTGTGTTTACGCTCGCAAAAGAATAGAGTTCTTCGATAACAATAACTAACAAAAAAAACAAAGGTACCAATGTGTTTTGTGGTCACATGCAGCTTAGATGTAAGTATGGCACACATAATGTATCGAACCTGGGGCCGACCCACCTACTATTTAGTAACTATCATGGTTCCAGAGCGTTTTGTTTAAAGCGTATTGTAGGTAACATTATTTCGACGCTCTATTTTCGTATAGCGTTATCATATTAGCGAAAATCGAGTTCTAACATAACAGTCAATTGAATTTTTTAAAGACATACGTGTATTATGTAGATTTGTATATGTAGGGAGGCCTTTGCCATGCAGAGGGAGACTTCCGGCTTATAAAAAAGCGGACAAGTGCGAGTCAGACTCGCCCATGAAGGGTTCCGTAGCAGCAAGTAATATAATATAAAAGTTCTTGTAGTTCGTTGTAACTTTAATCGATGTTTTAATAACAGTGTATTAAAAAAAAACTACTTACTAGATCTCGTTCAAACCAATTTTCAGTGGAAGTTTACATGGTAATGTACATCATATATATTTTTTAGTTTAATCATTCTCTTATTTTAGAAGTTGGGGGGGGGGGGGGGGCACACTTGTTACCACTTTGGAAGTGTCCCTCGCGCAAACTATTCAGTTTAGAAAAAATATATATTGGAAAGCTCAATATCATTTTTGAAGACCTATCCATAGAAACCCCACACGTACGTGTGGGGCATGTTGAAAAAAAGTTTTCTGAGTTTCAGTTCTAAGTATGGGGAACCCCAAAAATTTATTGTTTTTTTCTATTTTTGTGTGAAAATCTTATTGTGGTTCACAGAATACATCTACTTACCAAGATTCAACAGCATAGCTCTTATAGTGTCGGAAAAAAGTGGCTGTGACATACACGGACAGACAAACAGACAGACAGACAGACAGACAGACATGAGGAATCCATAAGGGATCCGTAATTTTTGCTACGGAACCCTAAAAAGGTGTATTATGTACACATAAAATCACACATAATAATTATTAAATAATAAATTACACACAAATCTTAATATGGTATGTCATCCAGAGAATAGCTCAACCAAAGTTACTGACAAATTATAAAGCGGTGAGAGTCCTGGTGTAAATATAGAAAGGTAGATGAGGTACAGAAGATACCGGCGAGCGGAGCGATCCGCGAACAATTCAATGTGTTGATTTGCAAGAGAGCAGCAAGCCATAGACGTCAGCGAGTAGGTTAGGTTAGGTTTAGGTTCGTGCAATTTATAATATGGGCCCCAGAGAATCACTTCGAGAAAAATTTAAAGAAATAAATATCTTGACATTTCCATGTCAATATATTTATGAAAACCTGATGTATGTTCGCAAAAATATAAACTTGTTTAGTAAAAAAAGCGACAATCATAATGTAAACACTAGGAACAAAGATAAACTCGCTGTTCCCACTATCAGGCTTCATAAAGTTAGTAAATCGTTTATAGGACAATGTGTACGCTTCTATAACAAGATCCCAAGCGACGTGCTAAAGTTGTCGATAAACAAATTTAAAAACTTAATTAAAAATAAACTTTCTAAAAAAGCGTACTATAAAATCTCAGATTATTTAGATGATAATAAAGCTTGGGACTGAACTTGCTCCAACACAGCCAAAACAAATGTATATCTAATAATAAGACTGCAATCTATAATTATTTTATAAAAAGTGACGTGTCAAAGAGATTTTTAAAAAAATCCTATTGAATAAATGAAGTTTGAATTTTGAATTTTGAATTTTGAACCAGCAATACAAACGGTGTATTTAGTAGAGAGAAGGAAGAAGGGATACAGATGGTACCAGCTAGTGGGGCGAGCCGAGAAAAATCTGTGTTGGGATTGGGTGCAAAGATTTATTGGATAAAAAACATTGCTTTCCCTGACTGCGACCACTTCCGATGTCCTCGGTTTCACCGACTCTTTCGGGGTATGCCGCAAAATTATCATCATTAATTGCTGATCTTAGATTTGATTTTTAACAGACTATCAAGTACAATATTCAAATTAAAAATATGCATGAACATGCTACATTATATTTCCGAGGGATCACTGTACCAGAAACACGAAAAAATAATATTATGCTCAATAGAAAAAAAAAAAAAAATTACGGCTATTCTTTCCTTAGATTCGATGGTTAAATAAAATGGTGCACATTATTTCATAAAAACTAAATAAATAAAATCAAAAAGCCGAGTGTTTACTGTAGGGATTTTGTAAAATTATCTATATTTTACGAGATATTCAATAAAAACCGCCATTACGAGCGGCGCGAGGTGTTTTTTATTTTTCAAATAAAACATCTAGGTACCGTACCGACCGGTCGTCTGCGGTCAGAGTATTGGCTACCTTTTCACTAAATAATCTATTTGGTATCTAAAGTATTTTCATATTTATTTATTTTAAACCATAGGGACCTTGAGAACACTTAGTTTCGTCAATTTGCTAATACAAACATCGAAAAATATAATTAGGCAGGTAGCTAGTACATCTTTAGTTGCAGCTGTATAGGGGCTTCGTCAGATAGGTACTAAACTAAAATAAAAATAGTAAAAAAAAACTCTACAGATGAGCCAAAACAAGAAAAACCTTTTATATAAAGTCATAATAATAAAGTGGCCGTAAATAAGCCTTGTCAAGTATGCAATGTCTAGTCCAACTACATAAATAGTGGGATCACGACCCCTAGTGACAGCCCTTAGTCCATTAGTTGGACCCCAGTACCCCGGAGAGGTATTTATTGTTACTCGGTTCAACAGCGTCTGGTCTATTACGTACCAGATGTGGTGGAGAGGTGTTTGAGCTCTGCTGAAAGTTAATGACAACAGTGTCTGGTCTGTTACGTACCAGATGTGGTGGAGAGGTGTTTGAGCTCTGCTGAAAGTTAATGACAGCAGTGTCAGGTCTGTTACGTACCAGATGTGGTGGAGAGGCGTTTGAGCTCTGCTGAAAGTTAATGACAACAGTGTCTGGTCTGTTACGTACCAGATGTGGTGGAGAGGTGTTTGAGCTCTGCTGAAAGTTAATGACAACAGTGTCTGGTCTGTTACGTACCAGATGTGGTGGAGAGGCGTTTGAGCTCTGCTGAAAGTTAATGACAACAGTGTCTGGTCTGTTACGTACCAGATGTGGTGGAGAGGTGTTTGAGCTCTGCTGAAAGTTAATGACAACAGTGTCTGGTCTGTTACGTACCAGATGTGGTGGAGAGGCGTTTGAGCTCTGCTGAAAGTTAATGACAACAGTGTCTGGTCTGTTACGTACCAGATGTGGTGGAGAGGTGTTTGAGCTCTGCTGAAAGTTAATGGTGAGCAGACAACAGCCAAATTTCGTCAATATCTAAAACTCAGTAAAGTCAGCTCGCGACGGAATAGCGCTCGCGCAACGAAAAATGAACGAAAATCGCGAAAAATAGTATTTGAACAAATGTTTGCTGCGTAATGTACAATGTAAATCTACAATGCCCTCTAAACTAATATTATTTGTTACTCTTATTTATTTTATCAATGTAGGTAGACCTCTGTGGCGCGGCAGGCGAGGATTCGCCTGCGAGGCAGGAGGTTGCGGGTTCGATTCCCGCCTCGGAACATCAACATCTATAATCAGGTATCTAGTACCCATAACACAAGCTCTGCTTAGCTTGGGGCTAGATAATATTGTTTGAACTGTCCATCATTATTATTATGTTATTGTTATTATTATACCGAGATGTACGTTGTTATGGTAGGTACATAATAGAGATATTTTCCTTTTAAACGCATGTAGTTTTTATCGAGTAATTAATCGATATAGTTTGGAAATATGATAAAGATTAATATTTGTTTTTTGCTGTCATAAACCGTATAGATTTTGCTAAAAATACGTTCAAGAGAAGCCTATTTAGGCTCTTGTTAGCCTCTGCGACTCCACTCAGTTGTCAGTCTTGTTGAAGGCGTTCTTAGTCTGTCTGATATTGTATGGATTATGTGGTCGTCCGCGAACAAGTAGGCATCTAGCATTCTTGATTACTCAATGAAAAACTCCAGAATTGTACCTATCATTATTACCTATACCTGGTCCCTATATACCTACTTAACGTGAGTAGTTATAGGTAGGTAAGAGATGGCTAATAATATGCTAATCATTTAGTTTGTTTTGAGGTAACATACCTAACTAAAATTACGAAATCAAGAAAAACTACTTCTGTAGGTGCTTAGATACCTACTATTTATATTATGTGCCTAGCGTTAGGTACGTAGTCACCACTTTCAGCATTCACAGCTAGATACAACAAATTGTATTAGGTACCTGAAATTATCTTGTCCTGTTTTTGTTTAATTTATGCGCGAGTGCGCGACCGACTCACCTTCACACCGCTCTGTCACTCTGGTGTGATGGTTAGGAAGAAAACTTCCTCCACGTAACACTAGTATTCAAGATAGGAAAACGCATTCCTAACCTCAGCACCGTCGCTTCTCTGTACACTGGTGTGATGGTGAGGAAGGAAATTTATTCTACGTAACATTAGTATTAAAGATTGGAAAAGGTTTTGATTGTCCTTGGTACGTATTGATAATTCTTTAGCATTACATTTAATCAAAAAAGACAAAATCTAATATATAAAAATAAGTCGGGTTTTCCTTCCTGACGTTATAACTCCAGAACGCACGAACCGATTTCCACGGTTTTGCATTCGTTGGAAAGGTCTGAAAATTGGTAGGGAGGTAGCTTAGAACCAGGAGATAGGACATAGTGGGAGGGGTAGGACGGGGGGGGGGGGGGGGGGGGGGGGCTACCCGTGCGAAGCCGGGGCGGGTCACTAGTACGGTATATTTATTCCAAGGATATTTTGTCTTGTTTATAGTTTGCAAATTAAAATATTTGTTATTCTTTATCTAAGGTCAAATGGTACCTAGGTCTCGTTTTTGACATTCATTTGGAGTTCAGCACTATCTAGGCAGCAAATAATGATATCAGTACTTCCGTGTAGCGAGAATCTTTAAATATAACAAATTTACTTACCATGGCCTTCGCAGACCTTATGAGTGTGTTATTTGAAGGCCTTACGTTTCAGAGGCTTGTTGCGTTCAGGCGCGCACACAGACCACTCCGCACGCCACCTTCACGGGGGTGTGACCAGTGTCAAGACTTCATATTTGCAAATATATAGTTAGTGCATGACAGTGCCGATTTTAAAAGTGAAAAATGTTGCGTTTGGAATTCAGCTGGTGAGTGTATTTTTAACTATTAAAATTCATACATAATTCGGGCGGCTTGACAAACTCTGACACCAGAGGCCAGCACTACCTCATACGAAACGACGACGAATACATATCTATATTTACAGAAATAATATACAATTAATTCGGGAAGGTATGTACGACATTCAGAAATATAAATAATAGAATTGAGCTATCTAAAGACCGTTGCAATCGATCTAATGATAGCTCAACTGATACAAATCAGCGCGTTTGCTGTTACACACTTCCGTCCCTTTTCACGAAATCACTCCCATAGATTGGAACATTTATATAATTTTTTTCCCATATTTGGATTTATAACTAGTTAGCAGACGACGGCCACGTGGAAGGCCCAGACGGAGATGGCGGGATGAGCTAGACTCCTACTTGAAGGATTGGTCCCAAATAGTCAACAATAGAGACAAATGGAAGGAGGGAAGGGAGGCCTTTGCCCTGCAGTGGGACTCCACGGGCTCATAATAATTTTAAGATTTAATTTTGCACGCTTAACGGCAGAATATACTGGGAACTTCAATTTATATATACCTACCATCTATGTTTTTACTACTTATACCTACATTCTAAGCAAATAAATAAATAATTAATTCATTTATTCATTCATTCAGGAAAGCGAGAGGAAAGATGTTACACATCAAACAGTTTATCTTCATCATATAAAGCAAATGCACCAAGCACATCGAGTAAAAAAAAATTGCAGTCCGTTTTTTTCTTTTTTTAAATCTCAATTTGACCACGATTCTTCCTTAAAGAAACCTTAAAACCTCAGATCAATTAGATCTGAGGTTCAAAACACCAAAAAAAAACACAGTCTATTTGAAAAGTACTCGTAAATATATTTCCTTCCTCTGTTTTCGTAGTTACTACCATATTATCCTAAATCATAGTAAATATAATGAGCTTCTGTGCCTAAACAATTAATCCACAAGATTTTTTATTGCCTTCAGTTTTTTCACAACACCAACCGAGCGAACCTTTTTCTTATATTTGCAAATATCTTTCCTAATTATTTTTAATGATATTTAAATGATTTTCGCTTACTTTTCGTTTCGCGAGCGCCGTTCTGTAATTTCTAACTTGACTTAGTTAGTGACAGATTTGGTGTCCATCCACGCCTTAAGTACTCCATGGATGCTTCTGTCCATCCCCTGGTGCAATCCCTGTTTTTATATATATTCTGTGTCTCAGTCATCTCTTACGACATCCACGGGAAGAGTTGGAGGTGATCTATTCAGAAGTCGTCCCGCCGCTGTCTAACAATAGGTACATGTTTTCAGGAAAGGATGGTGGTCCATGTTAGTGATGATGTCTGCGTCTGCGTACCCTCGCCAGCCCTCCAACATCGTGTTCATCATGGTCGACGACATGGTATGCTCTGACCGCGTTAGAGTTAATTTGGGGAAGTTCTACCAAGTGTAAATATCGACACGGTATTGCTCGAAATAATATAAGAATACCCGATGAACTTTTGTAGTTGGATTGGCAATGAAAAGGTTGGCTGTTTTGGTCTGTGAGAAGTACTGAAATTATAGTATTTTTTCTTACTATCCTTACGAAGGATAGTACAATTTTATAGTATTAGTAGAGCTTTTTTGTGAAACAGTTCGTCCGGGGAAGTACCTACTACCACCATACCTATTTCTGTCGCAAAGCAGTAGTGCTCGCATTGCTGTATTCTGGATTGACGGGAGGGACATGAGACTTTTCACGTTTATGTCTCACGGTGGCGGGGGCGGTGCAATGCCACATAAGGTGCGTCCTAGGTGGACGTGACCTATGTGATAATACATTGTTCATAGGCAGAGGGTACCGCTTAACATCAGGTGGGCCAACTGCTTGATCCGTCATCCAAGTTGAATATAAAAAATGAAAAAAAAAACATTGCAGGCCTCCGTACCGTCATGTTCCGTCCTATGCCACTGGACCTGCCACTAGGAGGCAGATCCATTGCCTCCTATCTTCATAATTATAAATACTAAAATTATGTACGAATCCAACCCTGATAGAATGAATGAAAATACTTTATTGCACACCTTACAAACTAGTTAAAAACAAGACACAACAATTAAACAAAAAACTAAATGTACAATAACTAAATAAATAAATAAATAATGCTGGACAAGTTCACACAACATTATGTAGCCCCAAGCTAAGCCAGAGCTTGTGTTATGGGTACTAGATAACTGATATACTTAATATAATACATTACATAGATAGATATTTTTTGTTATACATAGAAAACACCCAGAACACCCTGAACAAATATCTGCAGAACGCACAAATATTTGTTCCGAGGCGGGAATCGAACCCGCAACCTCCTGCGTCGCAGGCGAACCATCGCCAGCCGCGCCACAGAGGTCGTCGACAATGGGCGGTCTTATCGCTGATTAGAGGCCTGTGATAGAATACAGACGGACGGACGGACATCTCAGGCTTAGTAATAGGGTCCAGTTCGGCACCCTTTGCTTATCGGGATCCTAAAATTGACATGCGGGTGCTCATTTATTTTCTGAGTACTGTTACTAACTGTTCTTGGACAGAGGTATTTTATGTGTTAAAATAGTTAAATCCACAGGCTCTAGCCCCACTACCACTTACCACTGGTATATTTGCCTATAGCACGAAGTACAACCTAATAGTGGCCTTCGGGGTATGAAATTAAGGTTGCATGTGCGTTGTGACTGTAATTCCACCGGCTGCGCTCCACACAAATCAGCTCGGTTAATGTTTGTTGGCAGAAATAGGCTGTACCGGAGGTAGGTCTTCCCCAGGTGGACTAAAAGTATGTTTCACCATTCAACTATCTGGTAATACCTGGTGAAACACCCCGGACCTAGAGGGCACATTAATCCGGGGAAGTCCCACCGCATAAGAGGTAAAATTACAAATAATAAGGTAAAATTATATTTTTTCCAAACCGCAAGTGGTACCTTCGGTAGGTAGATATAATTAACATTAGGTAGTGTAGGTAGGTTAGTATAATTAACATCTATAGGCAAATACCTAAAATAATTGTTTTCCCCATATACCTACATACAATATAAAACACGGAAGGAGGAAGTACATAATATTCTTGATTAAGAAAATTATATTTTTCAGTAGGTACAGGTTCAAATTTTCATCCTTGAATGATTACATACCTACTTAACTAAAGCCTAAAGCTCTGATTACCTAAGAAGCGGTTATCATCAATTATGGCAGCCGTAACTTAGCGATGAATTCCATTTTCAGGCCTACATCAAATATATCCATCCACCATCATCCTGCAGTCCACTGCTGGACATAGGTTGATATGCTATAGTCAAATCAAAGATAATGAGTAGTTCTGCGAGCTTAGCTTGTATAAAACTATCTACTATATAAAAATAAGTCGGGGTTTCCTTCCTGACGCTATAACTCCAGAACGCACGAACCGATTTGGCTGAAAATTGGTGGGGAGGTAGCTTAGAACCAGGAGATTGTCTTAGGGGGGGGGGGAGGGGTTCACCGGGTGCTACCCGTGCGAAGCCGGGGCGAGTCGCTAGTGCATCTATAATATCTTGACAACGTTTAGACCGACTTTACATATAATACAAATTCTTGTTTAGAATTGAGTACTGAATGTTTCTTCCAAATAAAGTACATCAAGTTTCGTCAAGATTAGTTGTAAAATACGACATGTGCTCGTACTAATATTTATTCTGTGCCTGTGCGAGATTACGACCATACAGTTGCAGATGAAAGCAAATTGTACCAGTTGTTGCAAAGCATTAGCACGCTTTGTAGAATATGCGTCTCCGCATGCCGTAATAAGACGTTCGCCGCTTCATAAAAAAAAAACCCCAGACACTTGAAACACGCGGTCGAGAACAAGAATAAGACCTACTATGTACCATCATTGTTGCAATAAAGATTATGACTTAATTATGAATTTATTATGAACTAATTGGTTTGAAGGCGCGCTCGTCTTACATTTATTATGAACTAATCGGTTTGAAGGCGCGCTCGTCTTACATTTATTATGAACTAATCGGTTTGAAGGCGCGCTCGTCTTACATTTATTATGAACTAATCGGTTTGAAGGCGCGCTCGTCTTACATTTATTATGAACTAATCGGTTTGAAGGCGCGCTCGTCTTACATTTATTATGAACTAATCGGTTTGAAGGCGCGCTCGTCTTACATTTTTTATGAACTAATCGGTTTGAAGGCGCGCTCGTCTTACATTTTTTATGAACTAATCGGTTTGAAGGCGCGCTCGTCTTACATTTATTATGAACTAATCGGTTTGAAGGCGCGCTCGTCTTACATTTATTATGAACTAATCGGTTTGAAGGCGCGCTCGTCTTACATTTTCCCGCACAGACCGGTTGGATTCAGATGGAGCTTTGCTTTGCTGAGCTTTTTATATACATACAAGCAGCGCCCCGCGGTTTCACCGACGTAAGTCGCGATCCCGTAGGAATATCGGGATAAAAATATGCCTATGTGTTATTCCGGGAGTCCAGTTATCTCCATTCCAAATTTCATCCAAATCCATGCAGTAGTTTTTACTTGAAAGAGTAAGAAAGATACATCCTTACAAACTTTCGCGTTTATAATATTAATAGGATAGGATATAACTGCTTACACTCAGTCTCCTTATGATATTGGTAGATGGAATGTTAAGTTAAAGCAAATCGTATCGGGCTCCTGCCTGCGACTCCGAGCGGAACCCTCGTTGGCCTCCGTAGGCTACTGCGCAAGTGTTTACCGCTTGCTATACAAGTAGAAGTATAAGGGTGGTAAATGTTTTTTTTTTTTTTTTTTTTTTTATGCTACTGGAATGGCGGAGCAAGCAGATGGCCCACCTGATGTTAAGCGGTAACCTCTGCCTCTGATTTATGTTAGCCTGGGTATGTGCTATACGATGTTAGCAGTAGGTATAGGGAAGATAACTACGATACATCAACCAACGCCAGATCTCTACTTAGTTAGTTTTTCTCACTGATCAAGCACCCTGTATAGCTATTAGCCTGTGACATAACTCGCAATCCGCTATTATCTTTGCAGATTATATAAAGTTAGGTATAGGTTACGTTTCACGCAATAAATCATATCTGAGTGCGCAACTGTCCATTTAATTTAAGAAACCTTGACCGAGAGCTATCGTGCGCTGATAGAGAGTTGATACTTACGTAATAACTCAATAAGTAGGTTAACGTGAGCTGAACGAAGGAACACTCCTTACTCTGGAAATCCCGACTAGAGTCACTCGTCTGGTAGATTATTCCAGAAGTTGTCACTGCTACGGCGTAGTAGCTACGGCGTAGCGGTGGGGAATAATCTGATAATGTGTAAAAAGGTCAGGGTTATATTCGCTGCAAATTAAAGTTATTTACGCACACCAAATACCTATATGGAAGAGGAGAGTACATAATTCTAGCTTCAGAACAACATAATTCTAGCAATCAAAAAAGAAGAAGAAGAAGGAAGTTCTAAAGAAGAGTAATAGAACACAAATCAGCGATTTTTAGTATTCTTTTCTGTCTGTCTGTCTGTTTGTTCGCGCACATCTCCGAAACTACTGAACGGATTTTCATGTAGTTTTCACAGGTGGACAGAGCTTAATATGGAGCAGTACAATCTGTTTAATATGGAGCAGTACAATCTGTTCAATATGGAGCAGTACAATCTGTTTAATATGGAGCAGTGCAATCTGTTTAATATGGAGCAGTACAATCTGTTTAATATGGAGCAGTACAATGTGTTTAATATGGAGCAGTACAATCTGTTTAATATGGAGCAGTACAATCTGTTTAATATGGAGCAGTACAATCTGTTTAATATGGAGCAGTACAATCTGTTTAATATGGAGCAGTACAATCTGTTTAATATGGAGCAGTACAATCTGCTCCAAATTAAGCTCTGGCTTCCAACTTAATAGCTTAATACACTATAATACAACAGAGTAAATAATAGTTGATAATACTATGAAGAGGTAAACTGTGTTTATTTGATTGTTTGTTTGTAATGGACTAACTAAAAACAACAGAACCGTGTTTAAAACTTATTTCACCTTTAGAAAGCTAAATTATCAGCGAGTAACATAGGAGGGGGTTGGTTTGGGGAAGCTGGTTGGGAAGAGCTGGTGGGGGGGGGGGGGAATGGGGCTGGTGGGAGGAGGGGGGGGGGGGGGGGGCTGGTGGGGGGGGGCTGGTGGGGGGGGGGCATATTTGGTATATTGGTGTGTGGATAAATGGGGAGTTGGTAAGGAGGGGTGGGGATGGGGCACTACCCGCGCGAAGCCGGGTCGAGTTGCTAGTTACTAACACACTCACGTACGTCTCATTACGTTGCAGGGCTGGAACGACGTGTCGTTCCACGGCTCAGACCAGATCCTGACGCCCAACATCGACGCGCTGGCCTACCAGGGCGTCATCCTGCAGCAGTACTACAGCGAGGCGATCTGCACGCCCGCGCGCACTGCGCTGCTCACCGGCAAATATCCTATGAGATTGGGTGAGTTATAATAGGTATGGTGGTAGTACTTCCCCGGACGAACTCTTTTAAACAACATTTTGTAATTTATGTAGTAAAGTAAATATTATTTAGCACACGCTTTAAAGTTGTGGAGGAGGTATTGAACAAGTCAATGTCGACCTCTCGCGCCATTGTATTTAAACATCTGCACGCTCTTAAGAGAGTGGTCTGTGAAAATGACACATCGAATTTTGTCACTATTCCATTACCTGTGACCTCCACCTTGCGGTGGGATTTGGAACTAATTAGGTAAACAAACCTCTCAACCGTACAATTGTGTAGAAAACACATTACTTGTTTTGTCAATTACTTCATTGAATTTTTGTTCTGTACGTAATCAGATAAATGTGAAAATAAAATCAATGTATACCACCTATACAATCGTTGCGTGACTGACTGACTCAGTCACTGACTATCAACGCGAAGTCTAAACCCTAGGTCATAGGACCTGAAATTCACATAGGTACATTTCTTTTGTGGTATAGCGGTGCACTAAGAAAGGAATTTCCGAAATACACACCCTAAAGTGGTGCAGCGGGATGTTGAAGATTGTATAGCAAAAACTGCACGCGGGCGAAGTCCCAGGCGTTCCACTACTGGATACTTGAGAAATCTCTGTGCACATGTTGTGTTTTACATATTATGCTGTGTGCTTCAGGTTTCGTTATATTTTATAACAGTTTTATTCGTTTTATTTTACCCCAAATAGACAAAGTGGTCAACAACTTCAATAACTGTACCAATATGGGTGCAAAGTTAGTATATAAAAACCATCATAACCGAATCGCAAATGAACATGGGCAAGAAATGAACAAACCCACAAAAATAACCAAAAAATACAGTACCAAAAAAAACAAAATTAAATCAAAAACGCCCTAAAAACTCTCACAACCTAAGAAGCCCTACAAACCTTTAAAAAAACCCTTCCAACTCCTAAAAACAGAGGGTTTAGCCTACCCTACCTCCCTAGAGTTCATACAAGTCTTAAACTTTAAGAATCAATTAAAACCTCGTACAAACCCATACAACCCAATTTAAACCGGTATTGAACGACGGACCTTGCTCAGAAAAATATCTTGGGAATCAGGATTTTTCCCAGCAGGGCCCAAATTAGATCATTTTCTCCGCCTCAAAACTCACTATTCTGCCAAACTTCCTGCTGATGTTTTTTTTTTCCATTAACTTTCATCCACTAATATACCTACCTTGTTTGTTTATATTAATTTGAATGTGTATGTGCGCCTACTTTTTGGCGATTGTACCTAGTCAACCTTTGGAGGTTTTTAAGGTACAATATTATACCTAATTAAATGTGTAAAATATATTGTGTATGAAATAAATAAAAAACAAAAAAAAACCTACACGTGTAGGGCTGTTTAAAAAAACGCTCATACAGTGATTTTATTATTTAAAACTATTAATTTAATCCTATTTCGTCAAAATAGTAACAGTTTTTCGAGTTATTTTGTACAGAAAGACGGATAAAGAAACAAATAAATTATATAGGTACCTACAAACTATGTTGGAAGAAATTCACGTAATTGAAACATACTGACCACAAATTGGCATAAAAAAACGGCGCGGCGAGGACGTTGCATTTGACATGACTAGTAAGACATTTTCAAACATTTATCGGCTTCTAAATTCTAATTTCCATGTACAACCACAGAATAAATAATAGTACCTACTTCTTGAAACATGCCATGAATTGGTTTGGCGTCTTTATGAAAGGATTATAGGAAATTCAAACCCTAAAATCAATTGTGTTGAAGACCTCTGTAGCGCGGCGGGCGAAGGTTGGCCTGCGACGCAGGAGGTTGCGGGTTCGATTCCCGCCTCGGAACAAATATTTGTGCGATCGCAGATATTTGTTCAGGTGTTCTGGGTATTTTCTGTGTATAATAAAAAATATCTATCTATGTATTATATTGTATTAAGTATATCAATTATCTAGTACCCATAACACAAGCTCTGCTTAGCTTGGGGCTAGATAATGAAATGTCCAACATTATTATTATTATTTATTATTAATTAGGGTCATAAAGTTTGGAAGTATTGTTTGTTATTCTATTAATATTAAAAATTAAAGCGGGCCCCCATACAAGAAAAGTGATTTTGACAAACGCTGTATCTCTTGATCCGCAATAGCTAGACACAACAAAAAATAAAAAAAGTGAGTTATAAGTAGGTATGTACCTACCTAGGGGAAAACAAACATGTTTATATTTACTTGCCTTATTTTTATTAATCATCATCATCCACCCAGCTGGAAATATAACATTTCCATAGAATGCCACGACGACTGGTCTTGAGCCGCCTCCGTCCACAGACTTGCCGCGACCTTTATAAAGTTTGGTACATTGGAAGTTCCCCTCCCACACTGCGTCGTCCGGTTGTTGGTCGCCACTCGAGGACTTTATTTCAGTCATCTTAATAAGTGCGTGTTGCCAGAGATGACTTACGTGACTGAGACGTGATCGCTAACTATCACACACACAAAAGCTCAAAGTATCACAGCGGGCTATGCATGGAGAGAGCTATGCTATTACCATCAGTGTACAAATACGTAGTCTGCGACAACCGTAACTACAAGAAATATTGTTACGAGATATTCGCGCCTAAAGTTTTTTATCTTATATTAGTGATCAATGTCTTTGTAAATATTTATCTGTTATGATTTTGATCTGTACGATCGCTAAGATCATTCCCTTTAAAACTGTGTTTATTATATCGTGATAACATTAATGCTTTTTTATTATTTAGTAAATAATACTTGTTTAGTGTAACATTATTTTAGAACGTGCTTAACCTAAGCATGTGCGCCGTATGTAACATAGTTACTGTTCGCATGTATAGGGATTTTGTTATGGTGTCCAACAAACTGAATATGCTCAAGATTTACTAATCTTATGTGCGGTAACATAACTACTAACTCAGTTATACACTTTTTTGAGCTGGGAGAAAAAGAAAATAACTGTAAGTAAGACCACAGAATAAATAATAGCAAGAACAGAAGGCTCACATCGTGAAAAAAAAATAACGAACCTTGCTGGGACGCAACAAAGTGCATTTCAGTTCGCATAAGTGCTTAGTGCCTAGCGCCAAAACCACCTTAACACCCTAAACACCCACCACCCTTATTCACCTAAACATTGGCGCTCTCTTGTAAATGTTTGAATCTTTTTATTTGTGTATTATATTTTTGTTTAGTACTCTATTTATAATTTTACTAGCTGTAACCCGCGACTTCGTCTGCGCAGGATTATTAAGTAGCGGAGTATTATAAAGCTAGTATTATTAGACTTACGCTGGTGAAGTAAGTTTCACCCGCGTAAGTCTCGATCCCGTGGGAATATCGGGATAAAAATGTGCCTGTGTTATTCCGCGAGTCTAGTTATCTTTATTCCAAATTTCATCCAAATCCATCCCGTAGTTTTTACGTGAATGAGTAATTAGGATAGGATATTCGGTTACCAAATTACTCCTGCATTCTGCTGCTCGCCTGGTACATTGAAAAGAAAGAAAGAAAGAAAGAAAAACATTTATTTGTGTCACCAACATGGATGTAGTAGTAACAGTCAACAAACAATATTCCACACAAAAATACACACACACACACACACACACACACACACACACACACACACACACACAGAAACAAAGATAAATAAAACATTGGATGAAAAGTCTTCGCATTGCTGCTGCGCCCTGCGTTGTTTTCCGCATAGGTCTCGATTCCGTGGGAATATCGGGATAAAAATGTGCCTATATGTTATTCCGGGAGTCCAGTTATCTCCGTTCCAAGATTCATCCAAATCCATCAAGCAATTTTTACGTGAAAGAGTAACAAAGATACATCCATCCATCCATCCATCCTTCCATCCATCCATACTTACAAACTTTCACGTTTATAATATTAGTAAGATACCTTTTAACATTCTTTGTATTTTTGAATTTTAAACACAAATTAAATTTAAATTAAATGACTATTCCAAGTATATTCGGTACAAATTTAATCTGCGTAGTGTTTTTTTTTTTCGAATGGAATTAAAAAGATTTATACTTTTGTTTTCTTGACAAAATCCGAATAAATTTATGGCTATAATACTTGTTTTTGACTTTGTACGATGACACGTGACGCGTCGAAATAATAACTTGGTAGCTTTCCATGGCGCATGCACTATTAAATTGTTTTGACCAAATGTTCCCATTTTTAAGGTTCCATACTCAAAGACAAGGAACCCTTATGGATTCCCTTTGGATTTTCATATTGTGTCCTACTAATATTTATACCATCAATTTGTACATATGTTTAAGCAAATAAATTATCTTTTTCATTATCTTTATCTTTTATCTTTCGTCATGTCTGTCTGTCTGTCTGTCTGTCCGTGTATGTCACAGCCTTTTTTTTCCGAAACTATAAGAGCTATACTGTTGAAACTTGGTAGGTAGATGTATTCTGTGAACCGCATTTAAAATTTTACACAACAATTAAAAAAAAACAATTATTTTTGGGGTTCCCCATACTTAGAACTGAAACTCAAATTTTTTTTTTCATCAATGTGGGTTATCTATGGATAGGTCTTCAAAAATGATGTTGAGGTTTCCAATATCATTTTTTTCTAAACTGAATAGTTTGCGCGAGAGACACTTCCAAAGTGGTAAAAAGTGTGCCCCCCCCCCCATAACTTCTAAAATAAGAGAATTATAAAACTAAAAAAAATATATGATGTACATTACCATGCAAACATTCACTCAAAATTGGTTTGAATGAGATCTAGTAAGTAGTTTTTTTTTAATACGTCATTAATCGTAATCCATCCAAGAACTTTTATATTATGTTACTTGCTGCTACGGAACCCTTCATGGGCGAGTCCGACTCGCACTTGGCCGCTTTTTTTATGGTTATTTTTGGAAATTGTTATTTTGTACCGTTTTTTGCATAGAGTCAATCTTTATAGAATACTGACTATCTATGTTTTTTTTGTTGTATTTGGAATAGTGGTGTATACCTTATTTTATACCAGTCAGTTAAATCATCCTAACGATGAAGTTATAAGTTGGTAAATATTGCTACAAGTATCTCCTATTTTTTTTTTTTTTTATACTAATGAATGACGGAACAAGCAGATGGCCCACCTGATGTTAAGCGGTAAACTCTGCCTATGAACAGTGCATTACCTCATACGACACGTTCACCTAGGACGCACCCTATGTGGCATTGCAATGCGCCCGCCACCCTGCGACATAAAGATGAAAAGTCTCATGTGCCTGTAATTTCACCGGCACCTTCAAACCGGAACACAGCAATGCGAGCACTACTACTTTGCGGCAGAAATAGTTATGGTGGTAGTACTTCCCCGGACGAACTCTTTCACAAAAAAGCTCTACTACGACTACTTTCTGGTATAAATAGCACTAATTTGCTTATGATTTCTTCTTTTATTTCTGCAGTTATACATCTTGCCATAACTTTTGGTACGGCTTCTAGAAAACAATGTGTTAAAAAAAACTAGTTAATATATTGTGATTTTAACTCAACACCGTGACTAGTTTATATTTTGGGGTTCAATCCTCCCTATCTACTTTTACAGCATAATCTCTCTCAGGTACGTTTGATGTAAAAAAACTGGAGCATGTGTGTGATTCGTGATCTCGATAATTATAAAAATCCCATGTTTCCAGAACCTTTACACAGGTATCGTTTGAATTGACACAATTTATAAAATCCTGAAAATCATAGATTTGATTTGCTGATTTTGTTATCTTGTAGGCAACCAGTCCTTTTTTTCAGAATCCCCTTCAGTCTTGTTAGGCCAGTCACCGTAGACACAAAAATCGTGTAAGATCGCAAAAAGTTGCAAGGTTCTGTTTTTTTGGGATGTCGTTAGGATAAATACCAATTGTGTAAAACCATGTTTGCAACTTCGATAGAGCTGTGCGAACTTTGCAATTTTTTTACGACCTGGAATGTTTAAGATGACTGGCCTATGTGTCGTTTGTAGGTTAACAGCTAATATTTGTAAGGAAAAAGGTTATACACACCTCAGTTTGTTCAAAATTACTAGGTATAACTAAGTAGTTGGAAGAAACTTTTCTTTTGGGTACTTATTTACTTTGTATTAGCCATTTTGCATTTTCTAGAGCGTTCACATGCGTACTTTTCGTCGCGAGTATCGCCTTTGCATAACTCGCCACACACGACCTACCCACTTTTCAGCTTTGGTGAGTCACTGTTTGTTGAGCTCCCACTGACTGACTGGCACCAATCCCCCACTTTTTATCTTCGTGAATGACGTGGAACAATCAGATGGCCCACCTGATCTTGAGCGGCAACGTCTGCCTTTAATAATCCATTACCTCATATGTCACGTCCACCCCTTGTGGCATTGCACTGCATTCACCGGCAACTATACCTTTCATACTCAAACACAGTAATACAAGCACTAGTGCTTTGCGGCAGAAATACTACTGGTAGTAGTTGTGGTTGGTAGTACATTCCCGAACGAACTCTTTCACAAAAAAAACTCTACTACTACTAAACTACGATATAATGCGATTGTTATGTCTTCGATTACTTTTTCGTACAGTTTTCGTTTACTAAGCAAGACGATGACACAGAATAAATAATAGTACAAGCACGACGATAAGAAGCGACGATGATAAGATTCGATTCCTTTGTTTTCAGAAGTAGTTAAGTGCAATAAAGAATATCAACACTAGTCTTAAGCACCGTATATGTAATGTATGATGTTACTATTCATATGTGTAGTATTTGGTACCACATAATAAAAAAAATTGTTCAGATATCCACCGTATAATATGTTACGGTGATTATATTTAGGATACATTTTTGTTACATGATCAAGCTCATACAAACACGTCAACCTCATACCTCATACCTAACTTACAATAAAATTAATATTGATCAACTGGATTATCTATGAGGAACTAGTATGTCACAGATAACCCAGTTATTATAGTTGTACCTACTACAAATAATATAACGCGTACAAATTAAGTCGCGGGTGACAGTAGGTACCTATACCTAGCTTGTATTTTATATTATAAATTTCGTCCAAAATTAGTAGGTACCCAAAATCTGAATTCGTTTATTTTTAACCCCTGACGAAAAACGAAGAGGGTGTTATAAGTTTGGCGTGTCTGTGTGTCTGTCCCATCGTAGCTCCCGAAAGGATCAACCGTTTTTTTTTTTTTTAAGTGTTTTTGTGTGGAGTTTTCTTAGCTTTGTTTGATCAAAATCAGTCCAGCCGTTCAACGTTGGAGGTTATATAAAATTTTACAAAATTAATTACTTTGTGCTATACGTTTTTAAATTCCGACGGGAAACGAAAATATTCGTGAAGAGAAAATATGTACAAAATGTGTGGCTACGTTTCACCGAGGACTTATCGAGGACTATACTAAGTTCCATTGGTCTAGTTGTTACTATGTTGACAGAGTTATTTATATGGTAGCATACTTGTACGGAGCACTCTACACGCGAGTCCGACTCGCACTTGACCAGTTTATTCATCTTCCGCCTCCAATAAAGCATGGACTTTAATGGAGATTTTTTGAATAGCAGCATTGTATCAGCAAAGTATCTATCTATGTAATATATTGTATTTAGTATATCAGTTATCTAGTACCCATAACACAAGCTCTGCTTAGCTTGGGGCTAGATAATGTTGTGCGAACTGTCCAGCATTATTTATTTATTTATTGTTTCGATATCAAAATTTGAAGTACCAGTATTATTATTAGTAACAAACAGTCAAACATAGATAAAAATTGAATGATAGTATAAATTTAAAAAAAAATTACATACCGTTTCTCACTAGTAAGTCGGGAAATAAGCAAGTACATTTTTGTAAAAAAACGATAATCACTTAGTATAAAGAGCTAGGCATATTCTAAGGAAAATCGCTAAGCGAAACTCTTTTGGTCACAATATAAACTCCTTCGTGAGTATGCTACCGTAGAATTGCATCGAGCGACTACGGAGGCCTGCAATGTTATAAGTATAGATCCACCAACTTATCTCTAGAACCATTTACCTACATTTTTCTATCAGCTACATACATTTCATTCTGCAGATAAGTTGGTGGATCTCTAGAATTGGGTTGTGTTCACGACTGTATGATTAAACTGTCAAACCATGTCAGTCCGGTAAATTTTCACAAACCTCAAATAAATAAGAATTTGCATTGGTTTCTTATTACCCGAATTACAATTATAACAACGAAAACCAACAATTTTCAGTAAAATAATACAAGTTTTTGTAATGATATATCGAAGTATCCGGTTGTCCGTTTTCACCTGTGAATAAAAAAGTGAACGAGGGCCTTCCTTCCAGCGCCGTGGAAAACCACGGAATGACAGAAAATGGCGTAGAAATCGTGTAGATACGGCGAATTGAAAATATTTTCGTGTTTTTACACATCTTTTATATGAAAAGATTAAAAACCCCAACATACTTTTAAAACTAAGTGTATAGACATGATACTAAAGTGTTTTATTTCTCAGAAATAACTGTAATTCCGTAGATTTTAGCTCATATGTAGATGCTCTATTTTGATCAATTTCGTGAAAATGGGTAGGTAGTTTTTCAATTTAGACAAAATCTACAAATAATTTTAGAAAACCCCAACATAGTTTTATTCAGCCTGAAGTGTTCTTTCTTCTGATCTAAATATTGTTAAGAATAAAGCTAAATTTGGAAAGTTCTAGGCTTTTCAAAACACCACTTTTCAAGGGTTTTCACAGACTAGCCCCTTAATAATCATGAGTTTTTGCCTATAGTTAGAATCAACTACTGGAATGCTAAGAAGGTTAGAACTTCTCAATAGTAGTGTAGGGGTTCGAAACCCCAATTGGCAGAGTTAGCTCAGAGGGGCTAGTCTGCAAATGTAACAAGCAACTTACACGGCCTTGTGGTGTACACTACATGGATTTTTGTATGGAATTTGAGGTTCTCAAGGTGCCCGCTAGGGGCGCTCTTCGATTTCTCCATACTAAAATCCGTGTAGTGTACACCACACGCCCGTGTAAGTTGCTTGTCAAATTTTAGACTAGCCCCTCAGGACAGTCGACCAAGCCGCTTGTCATATTAAGAAGATAAGGATAAGTAAGCGGCGCGCCTTCTCTCTTTGGAATTTCCTACAACGTGCGGAATAATTAGCTATAACGTCTATGCTTTTTCCTCACATTTTTCCGTATGATTGTGATTTTATAGAATCAGTGCGCGTCTGACTCGCACTTGGCCTAATTTACTTTGACCATGCTACACTTAGCATGTTACCATCTAAAACAAAGACCTCTTTAAACAACACTAGAATTCAAGAACGTACACGAGTAGGTAGTATTTGTAGGTCGCAGAAAAATAGTAGATAGATAGAAAGATAAAACGTTTATTTGCATCTCCAATCACACACGTACATTCTAAACAAATAAAAGACAGTGCACTAAAACTAGATAATACAACCATCGTTACACAAAAACAAAGCAGTGCACTAAAATTAAAAACCATATAAAAACTATACCTAAAAGTACGTGGGTGTTGCAGCATCACAAATGGGTCATAGCTCAGCGAATTAACTTGCTCAAAGAGCAAACACTGATTTTCAGCTAGTACCCTCGAGGTGACAAGTCGAGACGAGCGCCATACATGTACCTACATTTCAGTGTGGGAACTCCTCCGATAACACCAGTCTCAAAAGAGTCCGGGTACCAGAGGAGGCCCAAGTACGAGAGTAGGGTGTTATTATTTATTCAGCCCTAATTAGCGTCTAAAGCACAGTTAATAAAAATTACTGAGAGGGTCTATCTATGCGAATCAGTAAGTGGAAGGGTGTATTTGAAAATGTTAAGAAGATAGCAATCTTCATAGAAAGATAGTTGCGGCGGGAATGAAGGTCGTCACGTGATGATGTGATGGTCACCGATTCTCAGGAAACCAGATCTTCAGTAGGTTCATCGCTATATTTTTTTTTATACTACTTGAATGGCGGATCAAGCAGATGGCCCACCTGATGTTAAGTGGTACCCTCTGCCTATGAACTGTGCATTACCTCATAGGTCACGCCCACCTAGGACGCGCCCTATGTGGCATTGCACTGCGCCCGCCACCCTGAGACATAAAGATGAGAAGTCTCATGATATTACGGACATTTGACGTTTACCGCTATTTACAGAAAGAATAATACAATTATTAGAAGAAGGTACGTACAAAATGTTAAAAAATACATATTAAACAGTTGAGCTTTCTGAAGACTGTTGTATACGATCTAAACTTAGCTCAAGTGATCCAACTCACTACCAGATGGAAACGTCCCTAAGATGCTGGCTGCATTGCCACGCTGAATGGCAATACTAATGCGTTGATCCAGATAATAGCCAGCGCTCGGGTCACGCGTCGCTTCGACCTGACGCCCTGAAAGAATTTGGAAAAGCGAAGGGCCCCGTTACTCCACGGACCCAGAGCCCAGATTAGATAACAGTTACTACGTAATCCAGAGTCAACCTCGAAAGGCTGGAATTTGTTGTATTTCTAAATAACTTAGGTACATAATCTATAGTTAAATACAAATTAAAGTTCATAAACATAAACGAGAGCGATGGTAGCCTAACGGTTCAATAGTGCAACTCAGAATCCAACGATACCGGGTTCGATCCTAGACTCCGCACCAATGACTTTTCTAAGTTATGTGTGGATTTCCATCGCTCTGTGCTTCTGGGTTAGGTTCATGTCACCCCAGGTTCAATTCACCCCGAAAAAGATTACAATGAGGGCACGTTAAGCTGTCGGTCCCGGCTGTTATTGATTAGTAGCAGTCGATAAGCCATGTCAGAGGCCCTTGGGCGGCTTGACAAACTCTGACACCAGAGGCCAGCACTACCTCATACGAAACGACGACGAGGAACATTTATTTCACAGTAATGTCATGTATATAGGTAGTAAAGTTATGGCCACGGACTTAGATACTAAGTCCATGGTTATGGGACACAGCGGTTATGGTACCGGAATACACAATTAACAAAATCAATTCCTAGTGCTCATTGTGAGGTAGGGCTGCACCATCATCAAAACCAAATAACTTGGCTAATGGCTTAATATGCCTTGTGCCACGAATACACGTGCTAGTGGCACGGATTATTAACCGCTAACCCAACACTACACTTAAGGACCTATTCCAGCGGTCAGCGATTGCAACTCCAAGATCTTTAACAAAGGTAGACATATTTTGTGGAGCGAAGACTCCATCAACGGATGCAACAAGTGGGGTGAATGTTGCATGTCGCATTTCACAAGCGCTTGAGTACTTCCTTCTTTTTTCTTCATCGGCCCACATGATGTAAAGTGGTCACCGTCGCTTATGACACTGGCAACATTGGGGGTATTGTTGATGCGCGCCTACCTTGAAGGAATTTATGATCATTTTTCTTGATGCGGCACATGTCGTAACCAAGCGGGAAAACCTCAGATGGAAGCTCATTCCACAGTTTGTAGGTATGGGGAAGAAATGATCTCGAGAAACGAGTCGTACGAGAAACCCAGGGATCTATGATGTGTGGATGAGCTTCTTCAGCGGATTTTAGTAGGGATGCGACGGGGCGTGAGATATGAGAAGGAGCGTCAGTGTCTACGACACGGATATCAAATAACGCCTCCCTCTGAGCGTCCCAACGCCGCGGCAAGAAACGTTTCCACGTAGTCCACAGTCACCTTCGGAGATGATGGGTTCTTTGACTACGTTTCCCCATGCATGTTGACATAAGTCGCAGAATAGATCTCTAATTTCATTATGACGACGTGTTATAAGACCACCTGTTTTAATACATAAAGCGTGATCAACGTTGAATTCATCGCTGCCACAGCCGTCACATGATTTTGGCATAGAGACCGCTAATTAATTAATTAATTAATATTTTACTTTAATTAGAACGACAAACAGTTATCAATTACACTAATTAAAGGGTATCTACATAAAAATAGGTACATTTCAAATTAACACATAATAATTAAATCGAGAATTTAAATACAAAAATCAACCAATAAAAACCAAAGGTCAACTTAAAAATACAAAATTCAAACCTAAGGCAAGTAGTCAATAGTTAGATATACATACACGCTACGCTTATAAATAACAACGTTAACAAACGGTGCATACAAAGTCAATCTATATATATAAAACAAAGTCGTGTTAGTTACACCAGTTAACTCAAGATCGGCTGGACCGATGTTAGTTATCTCTTTTTTGGTTTTCACCGGGGGCAACCCATGCGAAGCTGGGGCGAGTTGCTAGTTTATAATAAAGTGAAAAAAAAAGTCAAAACTAAAATTAAAAACAAAACAAGCATCATATAAAAAACAACATTAAATAAAAGCAACATTCTGTACCTGCTGTAACTAATCAAATCTGCTGCAGTGCTGCTGTTAATCTATGGTAATGTAATGCAAGTACGTCTCTGAACTCCATTGGGGATAGATCGAAGTGGTCTTTCTTAGTCGGAATGATAGATAGCCACTTGGAAGATTTTGTTTTCATTTTTGACGAAATTTAAACGTTCAATCGTTCTTCTCTTGATAGGCGAGAATTTGTCCAAGACGGTATCCAAGAGATCGTCATCAAGAATTTATTTGTCTTTGCGGCTTTCTTTGTGTGCATCTTTAAGCGATTTATGATGTTGGGCAAGGTCCATGTGTGTATTTATGATGTTGGGCAAGGTCCATGTGTGTATTTATGATGTTGGGCAAGGTCCATGTGTGTATTTATGATGTTGGGCAAGGTCCATGTGTGTATTTATGATGTTGGGCAAGGTCCATGTGTGTATTTATGATGTTGGGCAAGGTCCATGTGTGTATTTATGATGTTGGGCAAGGTCCATGTGTGTATTTATGATGTTGGGCAAGGTCCATGTGTGTATTTTCTATCAAAACACTTGAGAGGACTCCATTACCGCAAAATACACACATAACCGAGGACATATCCGAAATTCTTGTTTATAATTACGTACCGAATGTTTCTGCCAAATATTAACAAAATCGACGGGTAAATGGCGCCGCAGAAAACTTCCCCCTTTTTGTAGGGAAGTCATCCTTTTTGTCTTCAATCAAAAACACAATTTTAGAATTTTAGGTATATCAAGTTTCGTCAAGATTAGTTGAAAAATGCGACTGTATTCGAGTAGCAACATACCTACATACATACACCCATCAAATGCGACTGTACGCGAGTACCAACATACCTACATACATACACCCATCAAATGCGACTGTACGCGAGTACCAACATACCTACATACATAAAATCATACATACATACATCAAATGTCGCCGGTTGTTACAGGCACGCTTCGCTCGCTCAGCTCCCTGAACATTTAAGTTATGTGAGACAGATTGGGACGGACGAACAGACGGTACCCTGTGGGACTACATACCTCTAGTATAGCATTAAAATGAATGACATAATCCATTGGTAGGTTTTGACGGAATCATTCTTGGTTGAACCTGGTATAGGGGGGTCGTGTAATAGGACAAGTTGTATTGCCAGGTGGAAATATTTTCCCCGTTTATTGGGTGATTTTCGAGATTTTCCCTAAAAACATGAAAAGTAGAAATAATGACATTTTGAATCAAATTTTGATGAGGTCTGGTAAAAAAGCTCTAAGCTAATCCTCGGTTTTGCATGTTTCTGGCGTCTCAAATTCATTTCACGCAAGTTGTTTGTTAGTTAGGCCACAGATAAAATAATACTGTATTAGAAGTTAGGCACACTGATACGAGTGATGTTAAGATTTGGCGAGTCATGACAATGAACATTTTTATTTGTAAATCTAGCAACAACCTTCGTTTTTGTCCAATGTCAAGTAGTAGGTAGTATTTTAATATTAGGTAATGTAATGTAGTGTGTTAATGTAGTAAGTGCATGTGATGGCTCCCGCGGTCTACAACGCACTGCCTGAAGGTGTCAGAAACTCCAGTTCGACGCTATCTTTCAAAAATAAATTAAAAACATGGCTTGTAGCGCAAGCGATCTATAAATATCAAGATTTATTTAAAATTAATGTAAATTAATATTTTATTATTTTTCTGACATTAATGAATTATTTGACATTAGTTACTATTATTATAATTTTTTACACTAATTATAATTTTTATACGATTATTAATTGTAAAGGTATTGACGTATTAAATTAAAATTGTTATAATATATTCTGATGTAAATTTTTTGTGATGTACTTAAGTACGATTTATGGATTTATGTATTATTGTTTTTCTTGTATCCGTCTTGTAACCGGTTTTGTTATTAATAAATTACTATGACTATGACTATGTAGGTAAGTATAATGTAATGTAGGTAAGTATAATTTAATGTTAGAAGTCTTATACTAAGTTTCTTCCAGACAGGTTGTAAAAAGGTTGTAATTAAAAAAAAAACATTATTGTACCGTCGTTAAAATACGAGCGTAGAGGAGTACCTACCAACAAACTGACAGAGGAAAGCAAATTGAAATTGAAGCATCGACCATCGACGCTGCGCTCGCTCGATTAGTTATTTGAGTTTGAATTAGAATCTAGTGTGCTGTGTGTAGGATACACCTTTTATTTTCTACGTACCTACTTTTATACACATTGTCATAAATAGTCTTACCGTGCTGCTAATAAACACGGTAGGTATATCCTTTGAGTAGTTAGTGTTTTGTCCCATTCGATCGAGTTTGAAACTGATTGTCAAAATTAATAAAAAAAAAACTGTGTAACTATTCCAAGGATAATTTGCGTTGTATAGCAGCACGGTCTCGTTGTATAGTAGCACGGTCTCGTTGGTCTAGTTATTCAAACCATCTTCGATCTTCAACTCCATCACGTTTACATTGAGTTAGGTATAACAAGTGGCAGGTAAACTATTAGAAGCACTAGGTCTAGGTGGCCCGCTATTGTTGAGACGAGTGGGCCGCGCCGAGATCGCGTGATTGTAGTTAGGTTATTTATTGTAGCTATTAACAACGGTACCTGGTCAAGTCAAGGCCCAGATTGCTATTAACACCCATTAGTAATAGGTAGGTAGACAGCAGACACGACACTATGCACCAGTGAGTCCGCATAAGGGCGAACCCACTCCACAACTGATCAGACTCTTTCGACTAATATATATCAAATCTCGCTCACACTAAAACAGTGCAGCACCAAAAACTGAACTGGGTGTACGACTCCGTAAACTGACGGGTGTGTACGTGCTCGTCTCCGTAAACTGACCGGTGTGTACGTCCTCGTCTCCGTAAACTGACCTGTGTGTACTTCTCCGGCTCCGTAAACTGACCTGTGTGTACGTCTCCGTCTCCGTAAACTGACCAGTGTGTACGTCTCCGTCTCCGTAAACTGACCTGTGTGTACGTCTCCGTCTCCGTAAACTGACCTGTGTGTACGTCTCCGTCTCCGTAAACTGACCTGTGTGTACGTCTCCGTCTCCGTAAACTGACCTGTGTGTACGTCTCCGTCTCCGTAAACTGACCTGTGTGTACGTCTCCGTCTCCGTAAACTGACCTGTGTGTACGTCTCCGTCTCCGTAAACTGACCTGTGTGTACGTCTCCGTCTCCGTAAACTGACCTGTGTGTACGTCTCCGTCTCCGTAAACTGACCTGTGTGTACGTCTCCGTCTCCGTAAACTGACCTGTGTGTACGTCTCCGTCTCCGTAAACTGACCTGTGTGTACGTCTTCGTCTCCGTAAATCTTAACTCGTTGCGCGACCTATAGCAGGCGGAATCACATTTCATCGGTTAGTAAGTTTTAGTTGTAGTTAAACTTATTGTGAAAGAGTTCGTCCAGGAAAATAATACCACCATATCTATCTGCCACAAAGCAGTAGTGATCGCATTGCTGTGTTCCGGTTTGAAGGGCATGGGTGCCGGTGAAATTACAAGCACATGAGACTTTTCATCTTTATGTCTCAGGGTGGTGGGCGCAGTGCAATGCCGCATAGGGTGCGTCCTAGGACGTGACCTATGTGGTAAGACCATCAGCTTGTTCCGTCATTCACGATGTTTACAAAAATGAACAGTAAATAAGCACAACTTCAAATTAACATCCATTTGATCAAATAGATCAAATGAATCCGACAGGAGTGTAATTTCTCGAACCATACTGTGCCGTGTAAGGTTTACAGAGCCTTCTCTACCTTAAACTGTAACCGGTAGTTTTTCGAACCATACTGGGCCGTGTAAGGTTTACTGAGCCTTCTCTACCTTAAACTATAACCGGTAGTTTTTCGAACCATACTGGGCCGTCTTCTCTACCCTAAACTATAACCGGTAGTTTTTCGAACCATACTGGGCCGTGTAAGGTTTACAGAGCCTTCTCTACCCTAAACTATAACCGGTAGTTTTTCGAACCATACTGGGCCGTCTTCTCTACCCTAAACTATAACCGGTAGTTTTTCGAACCATACTGGGCCGTGTAAGGTTTACAGAGCCTTCTCTACCTTAAACTATAACCGGTAGTTTTTCGAACCATACTGGGCCGTCTTCTCTACCCTAAACTATAACCGGTAGTTTTTCGAACCATACTGGGCCGTGTAAGGTTTACAGAGCCTTCTCTACCTTAAACTATAACCGGTAGTTTTTCGAACCATACTGGGCCGTCTTTTCTACCCTAAACTATAACCGGTAGTTTTTCGAACCATACTGGGCCGTGTAAGGTTTACAGAGCCTTCTCTACCTTAAACTATAACCGGTAGTTTTTTTTGGACGTTTTATAAACATAAAACATTCCAACAGTCACACAAACTATTAATAGAATTCCCTGTGTCGTCGGATCAGGAACTACGAGTACCATGGTACCAAAACACCTAGACCCGAAACATATATTAGCAGACCATGCAATCGTTTGTCTCGCAGCAATAATCGAACCCGCAACCTCTCGTATCCCAGCCGGCTACTCACCCGCCGCGCCACAGAGGTCGTATAAATCTTATTATTTCCCGTGAGTGTGGATTAGCACTTATACACCAATTACCATTTGAGAAGTATGTCAACGGAAGCGGCACTACAACCTTTATGCAGTAATCAATACAGGACCGGAGGGAAATCACAGCCCGGGAGACAACCGCGCTTCCTGTTTTATGCAGTAATCAATACAGGACCGGAGGGAAATCACAGCCCGGGAGACAACCGCGCTTCCTGTTTTATGCAGTAATCAATACAGGACCGGAGGGAAATCACAGCCCGGGAGACAACCGCGCTTCCTGTTTTATGCAGTAATCAATACAGGACCGGAGGGAAATCACAGCCCGGGAGACAACCGCGCTTCCTGTTTTATGCAGTAATCAATACAGGACCGGAGGGAAATCACAGCCCGGGAGACAACCGCGCTTCCTGTTTTATGCAGTAATCAATACAGGACCGGAGGGAAATCACAGCCCGGGAGACAACCGCGCTTCCTGTTTTGAAAATTGAATTTTCTATCTCTGTTTCCACAGGTATTTGTTTGATTGGAATTGAAAAATTAATATGTTGCAAACTGAGAACAATACTAATAAGTCATTTATGCATTACACCAGGGGATGGGCAGCAGCATCTACCTGAGTAATCAACACCAATACTGGTCACAAATGCTTGTTAAGGCAAATCCACTCATTGTATTTTATATGGGGGAGGCCTCGTCTACTAGTGGACGTCAGTTTTTAACCCCCGACGCAAAAACGACGGGGTGTTATAAGTTTGACGTGTCTGTGTGTCTGTCTGTGGCATCGTAGCTCACGAACGGATGTACCGATTTTGTATTTTTTTGTTTGAAAGGTGAATTAGTAGTAAGTTAGTATTCGGGAGTGTTCTTAGCTATGTTTGATCAAAATCGGTTCAGCCGTTTCATTGCGTTGAGGGTTTTTTAATTTTTACAAAATTATTTACTTGTGCAATATTTATGCTACGTGCTACGTTATTTTGAGAAAATAAATAAATCATATTCTATATCAACAAGGGCTCCATGCTGTAACCAATCTGCCCCTGAAATACGATTTAATGTCAAATGAGAATCACTAACTTCACTACACTAGAGGTATACAGTACCCTAACCACAAGTTTCTGACGTTATCGAATCGCTAGTAGCAAAAAAAAAAAAAAAAGTCTGTGTCAAATATTGGCCAATGACATAGGGGTGACTAGAAATCTTAAAAACTTGATTGGCATTGACTATCGTCTCGCTAGCGTTTCGATAACGTCAGCAACTTGTGGTAACGTTACAGTAATCGCGTAATCGTTATTCATACATAACTCATCGTACCTATTTGTAAATCAGTCCAATCAGTGTCTAGTCTAGTGAAATGGACATCTTCATAGAAAAATAAAATCACAATATCGATAACCCTATCCCTGTTTATCATTATGGCTAAGGTACAATGATTGCTCTCATTTTGTAATTAGGAATATGTATATACTATAGTATTGAAGAGGAGCAAACCCATATATTTGCAGGAATGCACGGCATGCCCCTGTTCAACTCCGAGGACCGCGGCATCCCGCTGACGGAGCGCCTGCTGCCCTCCTACCTGCAGGAGCTGGGCTACGCCACGCACCTGGTGGGCAAGTGGCACGTGGGCATGTCGCGGCGCGAGTACCTGCCGACCGCGCGCGGGTACGACACGCATTACGGGATGAGGGGAGGCTTCGTAGATTACTACACTTATAACAAGGTGGAAACCGTAAGTATCCACACAAATCTTCTTTTTTTTTAAAATTTGATAGAGCTTTGATTGACCACAGACCATCGTCACTTAACTCTTGGTTACCTCTTGGTAAGTGACGATGTGGCCGAAGATGGCCGAAGATGTTGTTTGTGCAGTGGCCGATTGGGCGGCTGATGTACGTGTTGTTTGTTCAGTGGCCGAGCGGGCGGCTGATGTACGTGTTGTTTGTTCAGTGGCTGAGCGGGCGGCTGATGTACGTGTTGTTTGTGCAGTGGCCGACCGGGCGGCCGATGTACGTGTTGTTTGTGCAGTGGCCGAGCGGGCGGCTGATGTACGTGTTGTTTGTGCAGTGACCGAGCGGGCAGCTGATGTACGTGTTGTTTGTTCAGTGGCCGAGCGGGCGGCTGATGTACGTGTTGTTTGTTCGTGACCGAGCGGGCGGCTGATGTACGTGTTGTTTGTTCAGTGGTCGAGCGGGCGGCTGATGTACGTGTTTTTTGTTCAGTGGCCGAGCGGGCGGCTGATGTACGTGTTGTTTGTTCAGTGGCCGAGCGGGCGGCTGATGTACGTGTTGTTTGGTCAGTGGCCGAGCGGGCGGCTGATGTACGTGTTGTTTGTTCAGTGGTTGAGCGGGCGGCTGATGTACGTGTTGTTTGTTCAGTGGCCGAGCGGGCGGCTGCTGTACGTGTTGTTTGTTCAGTGGCCGAGCGGGCGGCTGATGTACGTGTTGTTTGTGCAGTGGCCGAGCGGGCGGCTGATGTACGGCTTGGACCTGTTCGACGGCGACGCGCCGCAGAGCGAGGAGCAGCGCTACATCGTCGACGCCATCACGGACCGATCCATTAAAAGTAATATTTCAATTTGTTATCTATCATCACCTCATCAGCCTATAGAAGTCCACTACTGGACTGCTGCCTCCTCCTTAGAATGGCGTGATGAGTCTTGCGCCGCACCGACATCGACAGGTTTCGACTCAAATATCGATAGTCTCTCAAGAAATGTGAGTCGAAACCTGTCGGTGCCTACACTGATATAGCAGTAAAGACAATTTTTCGTTTTTATAAAATTAATCACATACCTTAGTTTACCTAAGTTTTTTGCACCTTCTTTCACCCTCAAACATTCTAAAACTTCTTTATCTTTTTGAGTATCAATTTTCATATAAGGCCATTTCATATAAGTACCTACGCAAATAGATGGGGAGTCAAATCGTAAAATCGAGCGTTAGCAAAAATTTAAGTCCTTTATGATTCCCCTGTGCGCAACCTACTCGCGCATTTTATACTGAACCGCACTGGGGATAGTATTATTTTATCTGTGACTGGGGTAAACTGCAGTCGCACGTCGGAGGTGACACACACATTTTGTTTACTATATTAATTTTTATTTTGTTTAACTTATTACAGTAATCCAGCGTCACAACACATCTCAGCCCCTCTTTCTGCACGTGACGCACAATGCCCCCCACGCGGGCAACAACGGGGCGGCCCTGCAGCCGCCACTCTTCTCGAGTGTCAAACAGCGACACATCGCCAACTCAGACCGACGACTGTACGCAGGCAAGTAGTGTCCTCGCTATGAGATATACTCAGACACACAGCGACGCATCGCCAACTCGGACCGACGACTGTACGCAGGCAAGTAGTGTCCTCGCTATGAGATATACTCAGACACACAGCGACACGTCGCCAACTCGGACCGACGACTGTACGCAGGCAAGTAGTGTCCTCGCTATGAGATATACTCAGACACACAGCGACACATCGCCAACTCGCACCGACGCGACGACTGTACGCAGGCAAGTAGTGTCCTCGCTATGAGATATACTCATCAGACAAATTATCATAATTCAGAAAAGAGACGACACGATAAAAGTGAAGCCAAAAAATCAAGCTCATAACACTAAATTACTACTAACAAACTACTAAACACTAACTAACAGAGTTAGCTCTACAGCTGACAAGTTTGTAAAACAGCTTGACTCCTGCAACAGTTACATTGATATGCTTAGGGCTGGGACGATGTTGAAAATTAGTACTAACTACTACTACTACTTCGTGTCAACGGTTCTGTCCTGGTGACCCTACTGGTGACCAATGGTCAAAGAGCCAGTGTGGTGAAAGGCGCGCCTCACAAAGGCTCCTCACACGCATGTCACATGTCTTTGAATCGTTGGTTCTAGGACACGCCGGCTTCCTCACGATGTATTCTTTCACCGTTTGAGAGTACGTAATATAGCGCACATAAATGTTTTAAGTGCAAAAATCCATTGGTACACGACCGGGTCTGAATCCACGACCTTAGAATCGAAAGTCAGGGCTCCCACTAGACCATCAGTGCTCTAAATCTGTGATTTTGTGATCGATTTTAATCTCCGACTGAATATTATAATGAAAGTATGAAACAAGAGGAATCAGAGGTTACACAGGGTTTCAGAGTCGTTCGATCAGTTTTTGCTCGTTTTTGTTAAGTTATTTAATAATTATATAAAAATAAAATAATTAATAATAATAAATTAATGTATAATTACATTTATTTACAGAAAGAATAATACAAGGTATGTACAAAATACATATGAAACAGTTGTGCCACCTGAAGACCGCTGCAAGCGATCTAAAGGTAGCTCAACTGATCCAAATCACTACCAGCCGGAAGCGTCCCTAAGATGCTGGCTGCATTGCCACGCTGAATGGCAATACTAATGCGTTGAGCCAGATAAGAGCCAGCTCTCGGGTCACGTGTCGCTTAATTATTAATTAATTAATAAATTAATTAATTAATTTTTTAATTATTTAATAATTTTATTTATTATATTATTTATTTTTATTTGTCGTTTTTTTTTATATCATCGTAAATATCCCGTTTCTAGTGAAAATTATTTAATAATTGTTTTTAAGTACATTACCACTTTACAACTTACGAATTCACTGTGTAAATAAAGTGTAAATAATAAAAATAAAATGTAAATATGCATACACGATATACCTAATCACAATACGCGATGTGACATATTCGTTGAAACTAAGGCCCTTCACCCATTACGATACGCACAGGCGATTCAAGTACCCTGAAGGTATCCTGCAAGTCTCGGAGACTAGTCGCCGCCAAGTATCTCACATACATTTGAATAAAAGCTCGCACACTAGCCTGCATTCAAATGTATGTGAGATACTTGGCAGCGACTAGTCTCCGAGACTTGCAGGATACTTGAATCGCCTGTGCGTATCGTTATGGGAAAAGGGCTTTAGTATTTTACAAACTCGTACTTACCTTTTGAATTAACTGTAGCAGAGTCGTCGTAGGACAAATTGTCCCAATAATGTAGTACTAATGTGGTACATCCTTTATCGTTATTATTGAACAATTTGATCTAGTCAAATTAAACTACAGTCTTGTAAGGCAACTTGTCTATTTGCCTACATTGTTACACAATGTTCTAACCAAACAGCTGATCTCGGCAATAGTTCAAGTGGGTATTGTGGCTTACCACATTGTACGATTGAGCTTGTTACTCAATTTTACTTAAAAGCATCAGTTTTAATACTCGTAGGTTGTCCACATGGTCCCGAAACTACAAAAAGCGAAAGTTCATTATAATTGGGTCTCCGATTGTAAAATAATCCATTGTAGATTATGTTAACTCTTTCATAACCAGTTCTGCGAAGGTTGAGAGAAAGGACAAATTAGGAAAATTACCTCAAACTCGCCGGGAATGAGTAATATGCTCTGTCGCGCGATGATGAAATCTCTCCATAGCCCCCAAAGTCGAGGCAGGTATTTTCTGATTGAAAAATTTATTGTTAAACTTTTCAGAGGTCGTGACCCAAATCGACCGCAGCGTGGGACGGATCGTCAGAGCTCTCGCAGAAAAAAACCTCTTGGACGATACGATGATAATATTCGTGTCGGACAATGGAGCTCCTACTGTCGGTGATCTAAGAAACTGGGGGGTTAACTTACCTCTCAGAGGAAAGAAAGACACGCCTTGGGAAGGCGCAGTGCGAGTGCCAGCGTTCATCTGGCATTCATCCTTCAGGCCTCGAGTTTGGAACGGTCTCATGCACATCTCCGACTGGCTGCCGACGTTGATAGCCGCCGCTGACGGCCGCATCGACAAACCTATAGACGGAATCAACCAATGGGACCCGATCGTACAAGATGGCGAATCCAGACGCACAGAAGTATTACAAACAGTTGAAGATAGCGATAGAAACATGTATGCTTCCTTCAGAGCTGGCGATTTTAAGGTTGTAGTGGGTAACGTGACTGGTTTGAGCAATGGGTATTACGGAGCAGAGTTTATGAAGAATAAAGGACCGACTCAGGAATACTATCCTGCTCTACGAACGTGTGAGGTGGCCAGGACGTTTGAGGACATGGGCTTGTATATGAACATTCAAGTCGTCGAGGCTATGAGGGCCGCAGCCACGCTCAGACAGGAGGACACTGAGAGGGATGTTACTCCTTGTGTACCGACGCTTAGTAAGTATTAATCAGACTAATACTATCACACCTTATATCATAAAATGTTAAAGTTTAGATGTTTGCATGTTTGTTTCTCAATAACGCCAAAATGGCATATCCAATTTTGGTAAAATTTGGTATACAGATAGATTACAACCTGGATTGAGCTATAGGCTACTTTTTATCTTATTGAAACGCGAGAAAAGCCGCGGTCAGACACTAGTAGATAATAAAAATAAAACTTTCCAAACACTTGGAGCTGTCTGAGTTTTTCGTAGTGTAAATCGACCAAGCGACGTACCAACGCCAACGTTGATTTTAAGATTTACTAATTGTTATTTTGTTAGCAGACCATTATGGTTATATCAACGCCTGAAGATTATGGTTTACAAACCTCAGCTTTTTATAACAGTTAGGTAGTTGGTTTTTTCAATTGAAATGTTTTTTTTTATACTTCTTGAATGACGGAACAAGCTGATGACCCACCTGATGTTAAGCGGTAAACTCTGCCTATGAACAGTGCAATTTCTGTAAAACCTTGTTTATTGTTGATAAGATTAAAAGTCTGTACCTATTGTAAGATTATTCACCTGCAATGCACTTACTAAATATAAACATGTGTGTTTCAGTTCGCGGTTGCCTGTTCAACGTGCGGCGCGACCCCTCCGAGAGGCACGACCTCTGGGACCGCGCCCCCAAGATCGCAGCCCTTCTAACGAGCCGGCTGAGAGGTCTCTGGGCCTCGCAGCAGCGGCGCGGGCCGCCAGCGCTCCGCAACGAGGCCGACCCGGCCAACTTCGGCTACACGTGGGACACGTATATAACCGGCAACGAGATCGACATTCAGAATCTCAACTCCCTGCAATTTTCCCTGAACTACAGCGTGAATAAGACAAGCAATAAGTTCTCCACTCAAGCCGCACCAGTTAATTGCAACGGGACGACGGGGATACGGAACTTTTTGTGCATATTGAAGAGTGTCTTTTGATGTTGTTTTAGAGTACTTCCGAGTCTACTTTAAGTGTTGTTCTTTAATTAATTTATAAGGTAGTTCTAAGGTTACAAAAGTATGTGTATCGCCTTTGCTTTTATGTAGGTTTGTAGTCTTTGGAACCCTCAAAGACTAGGTTACCTAAAACCCAACAGTCACTCACATAGTCCTGATCCCACACTAGGATCCCCTCTGTTGTGGGTATCAGGAACTACGAATACCACGGTACAACACAAAGATACGGATCGAATACTTGCCGATCATACAAACATTTGACCCGCACCGGGAATCGAACGAGCAACCTCTCGCCCGCTACTCGATCGCCGCGCCTCAGAGGTTGTCAAACCTAATTTATTTTATTTATTTATTTAATTCAAGTAACTATGGACCTGTTGTTTAGTTTGTTAATAAAGAAATGCCTTTACACTATAGTTGTGTAACTTATACACCCGGATCAATCTTGGACAGCCACACCGTGTTTTGTCTCTTTCGATCTAATTTAAAACTGCCTGTCAGTGCAAAAGACAAAACATTGTGTAACTATTACAAAGATAATTCATAATTTGATAAGTAAGTTGTGTCTATGATATTGTGATATTATGTATATAATAGTGATTTGAACATTACATATACGTAATACTTCAACAAATTCAGTGAAGAGTAGGCTATGCGTTTCATTATACCTAAGGTTTTTTATTTAAAAAAACAATAAAACCTGCGATCAATGAACTTTTTGCTCATTTTCGTACCCTTATTTGCTCTCTAGTCTAGAAAAGTTCCGAATATTAGAAGAGCGAATGACTTCACTTCGATATGAAAAGGCAGTTTTTTTTTATTTATTTTTTATACTACTTGGATGACGGATCAAACAAGAGGCCCACCTGATGTAAATATGCCAATAAATATAATTTAGTCAGGAGCAAAGCGAGCGGAGATTAGGGGCCTTATTGCTCTCTCCTAGTCTAGAAAAGTTCGTTATTATAAGAAAGAATAAAAAAAAATGCTGGAAATATCTCACAACATTAAAAAAAAACATTAATTTCGCCCCAAGCTAAGCAGAGCTTGTGTTATGGGTACTATAGTTAACTGAAATATTTAATACAATACACAGATAGATATTTTATTTTACATAGAAAGTACCCAGAACCATCGACGTAAGTAAAATGAGTTCTGGGTACTTTCTATGTAAAATAAAATATTTAATAATAATATACCTATGACCTAAATGCTTTATAAACCTACTTGACATGTAACAATAATCTGTTATAAATAAACTAGCTGACCCGCTCGCGACTTCGTCGACGCGTAGACTTTCATACATGCATACTAGCTGACCCGCTCGCGACTTCGTCGACGCGTAGACTTTCATACATGCATACTAGCTGACCCGCTCGCGACTTCGTCGACGCGTAGACTTTCATACATGCATACTAGCTGACCCGCTCGCGACTTCGTCGACGCGTAGACTTTCATACATGCATACTAGCTGACCCGCTCGCGACTTCGTCAACGCGTAGACTTTCATACAAACTTTAACACCCTTTTTCAACCCCCTATGATACGAATTTTCAAAAATCGTTTCTTAGTGCACGCCTTAATGAGTGCTTGTGCCAAATTTTAGACCTCTCGGCCCAGTAGTTTCCGAGCTTTCGTGATGAGTGGTCAGTGAGTGAGTGATGAGTGAGTGTGTGGACTTCTCTTTTATATATTTAGATAAACTATAACTATAACTAATATCTGCAGATCGTACTAATATATGTTCCGAACCCGCAACCTTCTGCGTCGCAGGCGATAAAACTACCAACTCCACTACGTGCTACCACCGCTCAGCCGCGCTCACTGAGATCCAAGGTCCCACCACAGACCCTGGCGAGATGATATTCAATGTCAAATTGTAGCCAATGACATTGGGGTGACTAGAAATCTTAATAGTTCGCCATTTGCTATCGTCTCGCTAGCGTTAATTATTCGTGCTTACTCCACTGGCCTTTTTAAGGTTACGTAGCCAAATGGCAAAAAACTGAACACTTATGGATTCGTCATGTCTGTCTGTCTGTCTGTCTTTCTGTCCGTCCGAATGTCAAAGCCACTTTTTTCCGAAACTATAAGAGCTATGCTCTTGAAAGTTGGTAAGTAGATGTATTCTGTGATTTTCACACAAAAATAGAGAAAAAACAATAATTTTTTGGGGTTCCCCATACTTAGAAATGAAACTCATTTTTTTTACATCATGCCCATACGTGGGTGGTATCTTTGGAAACCAAAAATGGTATTGAGGTTTCTAATTTTTATTTTCTAAACTGAATAGTTTACGCGAGATACACTTCCAAAGTAGTAAAATGTGTCCCCCCCCCTGTAACTTCTAACACAAGATATAAAATAAACGAAGAGAAAAAAATATGTGATGTACATTACCATGTGAACTTCCACCGAAAATTGGTTTGAATGAGATCTAGTAAGTATTTTTTTTTAATACGTCTTAAATTGTAAACGATTAAGAACTTTTATATTATGTTAATTGCTGCTACGGAACACTTCATGGGCGAGTATGACTCGCACTTGGCCGCTTTTTTACTTTTGTATAGACGTCAATGAATGCATCGAAAATAAAGTCGTAAAAATGCTTCGTATTAGAATGGTATTCCTTTCTGAAAATATTAAGGCTTTCAAGAAAATAGTCTGGTCTCTCTCTTTGTGGTTGCGTATTCTATAACAAAGAGTTATTTGAAGAATGCGCAAGCCATTTTCAATTTGCAAAAAGGTACTTACTTATTTTTAAAATATTACCACGCTAACATGGTCAACTGCTTACTTTTGAAAGAAAGAAAGAAAGAATATATATTTATTTGCAAACAAGAGCTACACAGAAACACAGAACACACTAAGAAAAAATATGAAGGTACTAGGTGTAACTCAAGTAACAAAATGGTTCTGCCTCAGCATGAGTTGGTTGACAGCAAACTAGCAACCAACGCTGGTCTTCCGGCAGAACTGGAAAAGATAGAACCGTATCTTTTCACTAGATACGGGATATTTACCATGATTTTAGAGTTTTGATTGTTCCTGATATTTCGGCACAGTTGAATGCGCCATGATCACGGGAGAACTAACTAAAGTCTTTGCGAGTAGATGTTATTGGCAGATATATCGACCTACCCTCTTTCTCATTATTTTATTACGAACGATACCACTACCATCGGTTTCACTGTCACACTTCACTCCACCTCGACACACAACACTAACGGTATCCGGACGCGTAGCAGGTACCACACATTTTGACCACAGGCTTCTATACTACAGATAATTGAAAACCATCTTCTGTATTGAAATTTCTGTGCGTAGTAATCTTAATTGCCTCTTGTACCATTCTCGGTATGTAATGTCGCTCTGTTGTGATTACCTGCTGATTGTCTAGCTCGATCCAATGATTTGAGCCCGATTCCAAAAGGTGTTCTGCTATGGCTGACTTATTATGTGTGTCCCTGTTCTTGACCGCTCGTATTGCTCCTTGACTCGACACGCTATCTTACGTTTTGTTTGGCCAATGTATGAACTTCCACAGCTACATTCAATTTTAAACACCCCTGGTTTTTTAAGTGGAAAACTGTTTTTTGTGAACGTCAAAAGTCAAAGTCAAAAAGTATTTTATTCATTGAAATCACAAGGATCATTTTGAATCGTCTTAAAAAATAAATTTACATTTACTCCTGTTCCAACGCAACCAGACCTAGAAGAATCAGGCAACAAACACGGTCTGTTTTTCTTTTGATGATCCTTCTTACTACTAGTTGGGGAGCGCCTGTGTGGTGCCTCGAGAACAAGTGGAAGCTGTTCTCGAGGAAAAGAAAAAAAGAAAATCAACTTAAAAGCCTTACTTATGTAGGCAGTCAAAAGTAAGATGATAGAGAAAATCAGCAAAAGTTCATAAGGCAGCACACTCTACGCTTGATATACTCATAAATAACACATCATGTCGAGGGGCAGAGCGACATCAGGCCACGCGGCTTTATCATTAACATAGTCAAGTAGTGTGTAATACGCTTTCTTAATTAAACTATTCTTTATGTAGGATTGAAATCTTCGAATCGAAAGTTTAGAAGCACTTTCTGGAAGTTTATTATAGAACCGAACAGAATTCCCCATAAAAGACCCACTTACTTTTTTTAATCTAAATTTGGGAATATTCAGTTTATTTTTATTTCTCGTGTTAAAACAATGCACGTCACTTTTTTTCATAAACCTATCTAAGTGTTTATGTGTATATAATAAGGTTTCGTAGATGTATTGCGATATTACCGTGAGAATGTTAATTTCCTTAAAACGCTCCCTCAAGGAGTCACGTGGCTTCATTTTATAAATGGCACGTATTGCCCGTTTTTGTAAAACAAATATTGCTTGGATGTCTGCTGCTTTCCCCCACAGTATTATGCCATTTGTCATAACACTATGGAAGTAGCCAAAATAAACTAGCCTAGCTGTAGCTTCATCAGTAAGCTGCCTTATCGTACGAACTGCATATGCAGCGGAACTAAGTCTACCTGCAAGTGCCTCAATTTGTGGTCCCCAGTGCAAACGCGATAAGTAGTGTGATATTTTCTTTAAGGGAGTGAAGATGATCTTAACGGACAACTTTTGCAGGACTTTCGTAATTTTTTCCGTCACCCCCTTAACGTATGGCAGAAACGCTGGCTTACGTTCTACTCTGCATCTGTGGGGTCTTGGCCTAGGTCGGGATGGTAATGACCGAAGTTTATATCCATTCTTACGTACTACTGCTAGGTACTTATGTCACAGGGCCAAATGGACGTAGAAAGTCTGCTGACATCTGAGCACTGAAATGACTCCCTATGTCGTAATTATAGTCGTGACCTTCTGGAATTTCTTAGTTTCTATGGTTTTCGTGCAGCATGTCTCAGCACGTATTGCTCTTGGACTAGTTTAAAACGAGCGGCCGTGATCGTTATCAAATAACATTTCATTCATTCCAAATTACATGAACCGTGCTGTTGTTGTACCATCAAATAATAATAGCAAATAAAACTAGCCAATAGGTATCTATAATTTTTGTTTCAGAGTATACCTACCAGAGGGATGGGAGCCTATGCCCTGGAGTGGGAAACAACCGGCTTATTAACATAAATAAGTTTTAGAAAAAAAAAATTTTTCAATATTCAAGCTATACAATTGAAACTATCGTGGTTGGGTTCGGTTGCACGCAGTATTCGCTGGTCCACCGTCGAACGCGGTCGCGGGCGGTGCTCATGATGAAGAGGCTTCTGAACTCAGTCTCGAAACGTCAGCAAAGTGACGAATAATAGTGGTAATTAGCCGTTTATCTTTTAATAATATTCAAGCTTTTATAAAATTAGTGACTGGAACCGTGTGCTGATCGAAGTGAGCCTAAAGACAGCCAGTCTACTACTATCTATCAAGGAGTTCCGTTATCCACCTTCAGTCTCCATCCTCAGATCAGCTCGCCGTCACCATATTGTATTGTCACTATATAGAACTTGACAGATATGCTACAATTCATATCAATCGGTTGAGGAGAACTGCTTGCAATATTTGACCCGAACATACATAATCACACACAAGCTTTGCAAGCTAATTATGAGCTTGTAAGAAAGAAGAGCTGAGCTTCGAGCCCAGGGTCGGGGAGCACATTGCGGGAGGCGGGTCAGCCTTATTACATCACAAAGAAGAGCTGAGCTTCGAGCCCAAGTACCGGGGACCACATCGCGGGAGGCGGGACAGCATTATTACATCACAAAGAAGAGCTGAGTTTCGAGCCCAAGGGCTGGGGACCACATCGCGGGAGGCGGGACAGCATTATTACATCACAAAGAAGAGCTGAGCTTCGAGCCCAAGTACCGGGGACCACATCGCGGGAGGCGGGACAACCTTATTACATCACAAAGAAGAGCTGAGCTTCGAGCCCAAGTACCGGGGACCACATCGCGGGAGGCGGGACAGCCTTATTACATCACAAAGAAGAGCTGAGCTTCGAGCCCAAGGGCCGGGGACCAGATCGCGGGAGGCGGGACAGTATTATTGCATCACAAAGACAGATGGTTTCATCCATTGTAGTTTGCTCACGTTTGATCTGAGATAAAGCTCAGACTTTGATAATTCACATGAGTAAGGTTGCCGTGGTAGCTGTGAGGAGCTCTCCTGGACTAAGATCCACAAAAAGCCATAGAAAATAACATTCTGAAACAATTAAACACATTTCGGTAGGCTTGTAGTCTAGTAGACAGTTTCAAATTACTTCTGAGATTATCTATACTTCTATACTAATATTATAAAGAGGAAAGATTTGTACCTATTTTTGTATGTTTGTATGTTTGTAATGAATAGGCTCAAAAAGTACTGGGCCGATTTAAAAAATTCTTTCACCATTGGAAAGCTACGTTCACCCTGAGTGACATAGGCTACCAGGGGGGGGGGGGGGATACGAGGGGGGGGCTGTTTTTCATCTGAAACTACCCGTGCGAAGCCGGGACGAGTCGCTAGTTTTGAATAAAGAAATACCAGTATAAAACCACTATTCGTTAAACCCATTTCCTCGGTATATAAATCAGACAAATTAATTAGCGTGGAACAAGTTGGGACCGCAACTTGAAAATAACGAATGAAAAAACTTCATTCGAGTTGGGTGCCGTTTTTTGGGCTACATTAATAGCAGATACATATGCGAGACGAAGCTGAGAGCTCGATGAGGTAGATGACCTATTCATCCACATATTTAGTATGTGTACAAAAAAATTGTCAATCGTAGATTGTACACTGAACGAACAGCACCCACTGAGTTAGTAATGTAGGCATTTATTTGTTCTGAGAGTATCCATTCAATAATTTTGAAAAGTGATTGAGGTAAGTCTACACTAATATAATATTATAAAGAGGAACGATTTGTACCTATTTTTGTATGTTTGTATGTTTGTATGTTTGTAATGAATAGGCTCAAAAAGTACTAGGCCGATTTAAAAAATTCTTTCACCATTGGAAAGCTACATTCACCCTGAGTGACATAGGCTACCAGGGGAGGGGATAGGAAAGGGGGGGGGGGGGGCTGTTTTTCATCCTGAAACTACCCGTGCGACGCCGGGACGAGTCGCTAGTAATTAATATAATACGTGATTGTTAATTTAATACTAAGTGCATTTATTGATGACTGATGAGCTATAGGCATAATTTCGTATCTAATTATCAGTTCACCACCAATCAATAATTGGTTTATCATTAACAGACAATGCTTCGCTATTGTTAGGTAGGTAATGTGTTGATATTATTTATACAAGTAATTAATGTTGGAAAAATTAAAAAAACCCTCACCGCAATGAAACGGCTGAACCGATTTTGATCAAACATAGCTAAGAACACTCCCGACAAATTCACATTTCAAACAAACAAAAAAACGATATCGGTTCATCCGTTTGGGAGCTACGATGGGACAGACAGATAGTCCAGTAACTTTGTCATCTGAAAGTATGGGAAAAAAAAAAAGTATCTGATTTTTTGCAGACTTGTTTATGATGTTGGCCTAATGAATCCAAGTTTTTGACCTCGAGCGCTGAACGCAACCTTGTCAAAAACAGAAAAAACCGCGTTTTTTTTTTTTTTTTTCCAATTTTGGCGATTATGACCCTAAAGGACAAGATTTTGAGAAAACTTTCTCAGGACGTTTTTAAAGTAGACTAAATTTGCTACAATATGATACTAGAACTGTAAGTATCTGTAGACCTAATAGTTTCTGAGATTAAGCCTTTCAAAGTTTATAATTTTAATCGAACTTCGCAATTTTTAGTGCAGCAATTTCAATATTTTTTTTGCCTGCAGCTGCAGAAAGGCAGGTTTAAAATGCTCATCAGTCTGCAGGCACTGCAGCGGGGCCTCTTGTGATAATATACCTGATTTTGCAGTAGTAGATATCCCAGAAGGCAACGATCTGTCCGTTGTCGAAATGGAGGATGATTTGTGGGCAAAAGACTTCGACGATTCACCACCATCCCCTTATGGGGATATGCCATCCCAATACGTCGATCCAGATACGGACGAACCGCAACCGGGACCTTCCAAGAGGGCTAAATTAATTGAATTTTTTGATTTTGAATATTACTTAATTTCCTAACAAATAAACTTATTAACTTTTGATGTACTTATCTTTTTCACTTCACTATTCGTAGCTTAGCTTAAACATCATCGTTCACACTTCTCACATCCCATCATAAAAGTACAGGGCTTCGATAGTATAATCAGGGTCAAAATTCATTCAGAACGACAGAATTGCAAAAAATAGCGAAGTTCGAAAAAAATTATAAACTTTGAAAGGCTTAATCTCAGAAACTAGTGGGTGTACAGATACAGTTCTAGTCTCATATTGTAGCAAATTTAGTCTTCTTTAAAAACGTCCTTAGAAAGCTTCTTCAAAAATAAGTCCTTTAGGGTTATAATAGCCAACAGTTGAAATTTTTTTTTTTTTGGTTTTTGACAAGTTTGCGTTCGGAGCAAAAACTCGAGGTCAAAAACTTGGATTATTCATAAGGCCAACATCATAAACAAGTCTGTAAAAAATCAGAACTACCGGATTTGACGCATACTGTGATGTTTAAAGTTACTGGACTAAGACACACACACGCACAGACACGTCAAACATATAACACCCCTTCGTTTTTGCGTCGGGGGTTAAAAATAGTATTATTAAAATCATTACACAACACGTATAAAAGTGCCGTGTTATATGTTGTGTTTAAGTAGTTTCAGTATCAGTGACTGATTAGCTTAGTATTTTCAGAATGTCAATATTGTGTGGCTTGTTGGTTGTGTTGGCCGGCGGTATATCGATATCTGAAGGAAATGAATCACCATCGAACATCGTTTTTATCGTTGCTGATGACTTGGTAAGATTATTTTATACCTACCTAGGTTTGAAGTGCTTGTTGGTATGGGAAATGACAACACCAATTACCGCAAGGTTACCGCAAGTTTACAGCCATATGACTGGCCTACAATAAATGTTTTAAATTATAAAAGAATATACCAAGATTCTAAAAAAATATTGTCACATTTAATTTGTGTTCATATTTGTTTTTGCAGGGTTGGGATGATGTTAGCTTCCATGGATCTGATCAGATTCTCACTCCAAATATAGACTTGTTGGCATACACCGGAGTTGCTCTTGGAAGGTACTACAGTCATTGCGTGTGCACACCTTCTAGAACGGCATTGCTGACTGGAAAATATGCTCATACTCTCGGTAAGGATTTTTAAATGTACCTATGTAAGATTTGCTTACAACGATCTACTCAACGAGTAATATAGCGTTGCAAGATTGAATTCAGTTTCCAAAGATAAAAAAATATCGGAACTTCGTGAATAAAGCTTTGGAGTAGTTGCTCTGAATTCAATATGTACAAATTCATTCAGATCCTAGAATAAAACTTGACCAGTGCAAATAAAAGCTAAAGTTAACCACGCAAGTTCAATATTTGATATTCAAAGCCATTGGTTCCGCAATCCGATTAGACGCACTGTTATATTTGTCAGGTATGCAAGGCTATCCCCTGACAAATGGCGAGGATAGAGGGTTGCCGATAACGGAAAAAATATTGCCACAATATCTGAAGGAGCGCGGCTACGCTACGCATTTGGTTGGGAAGTGGCACGTCGGTCATTCCAGAGCAGAGTATTTGCCAACAAACAGGGGGTTTGATAGCCACTTTGGACATAGAGGAGGATTTTTGGACTACTACGAGTATACACTGCAAGAAACTGTAAGTAAATCTAGATTTGCAAGGAAGAAATACGAGCATTTTAAGATGATACGTTACGTGTATTAATACATTTTATTTGTATTATGCTCTATTAGGTATTTAAATAAAAGTAAAAAGCTGCTTCTGGAGGTGAACGGTAGGTAAGAACATTCTAGACCGGTTTCGTACAAACACAAATCTTTCTAAATTATTGTAGGATAAAACATGCCAATTGAAAACATGTTTTTTTTTGCAGTGGACCTCCGGTAAAGTATCAGGTTTGGACTTGTACAGAAACCTGACTGCAGATTGGGGCGCCGAGGGTTACATCACTGACCTCTACAATGAGGAGGCGAACTCGAGTAAGATTCAGTACCTTAGTTTTATATTAACTTTGTTTGTTTGCCTTTTGAAATAGGTAATCCACATACGCTAGGGACAGGCTTTACAAGAATAACGTGCCAGTCTCATCCTTTGAACTGAATTGGGGGATATAAACCTAAAGTTGCGATGACAATGCAACGAAGCTTCTAACTCTGATCTGAGAGAGTCCGTTGGTCTGTTCAATTTTAAACTAATTTTTTATTTGCTTGTATAGCTAGCTCGGATCAGTTGTGGCTGTACAAAGCTTTGTGATCTCTTGTTAAATACGAGTATATAGATTTGAAACAATAGAAGTTGTATTCAGTTCAATATAAAAAACCGACCAAGTGCAAGTCGGACTCGCGCACGAATGTGCCGTACCATTGTGTATAAAAACGACAAAAAATCACGTTTGTTGTATCGGAGCCACCTTAAATATTTATTTTATTCTGTTTTTTAGTATTTGTTGTCATAGCGGCAACAGAAATACATCATCTGTGAAAATTTCAACTGTCTAACTATCACGGTTCACGAGACACAGCCTGGTGACAGACGGACAGATAGCGGAGTCTTAGTAATAGTACTAGTTTAGTATTATTTTATCTGTGGTAATAGGGTCCCGTTTTACCCTTTGGGTACGGAACCCTAAAAATACATGAGTTGATCAAACCAGGAAATAGCTGATGAATCTACTGTTTTTTTCCACCAGTTATAATGCGCCACGATGTGAAAACTCCATTGTTTCTGATGGTGGCTCACAATGCTCCACATTCTGGCAACGAAGGTGCAGTCTTACAGGCACCGCATAAAGAAGTGAGGGCTATGAGACATGTGGAGTCACCTGATAGGAGGATATACGCAGGTAATAGTCACACTTTAAATTGGACACTCTTTAATACATACATACATAGACACACGCCTTTTTCCCCGAAGGGGTAGGCAGAGCCTCAATGGGCCTCTTTTCACAGTGGGTTGCACCATCGTGGAATATAGACGTGACAAGTGGTGAGTTCATTGCCGCCATCGCTTCCCACGACTGACTCAGCTAACGCTTTCTTCCAGTAATAACACATTCATAAGCTACCAGCCAGGACAAATCTTATACCAACGAATCTTATCAACAAGTCCGGGTAATCCCTTAGTCGGCTTTTACGACATCCACGGGAGGAGACGGAGGGCTCTATTCTTAAGCCGGACACACCACAGCTATTAAGCTCTTTAATAATCATAACTTTACGTGGTGCTAGAGGTTTTGGAAGAGTTCACCCACTATATAATATTGTCGGTGGTATTGCAAGTTAAACACATGTACCAGTTTACCAAATTCACCAACGTACCTAATTGCAGTCCCTTTATCTGTTTCTGACGATCGCACAATTAAATAGCAGACAATACTTTAGCTGACTATTCACGTAATTCCTATGTATTTTAGCTGTAAAGTTAACCGCAAAACCGATGTGTTTGCGGAGGTTCTCATGCATGCTTCGTATACATGAGCGCATCGTTACACAGAATTAACAATTACTCATAATTATTTCAGCTATGGTGAAAAAGTTAGACGATAGCGTCGGCGATATAGTAAAAGCTTTATACGAAAAGGGTATTCTAGAAAATACAGTAATAGTCTTCACGACAGATAATGGAGGGATTACAACAGGTAGTACAGTGAATTACGCTTCTAACTGGCCGTTGAGGGGGACGAAGATGTCACCTTTTGAAGGAGGTGTCAGAGTGGTAGGACTAGCATGGACTTCAAAGATGAACAGTTCCAATCACTTATGGAATGGCTATATGCACATGATTGACTGGTTGCCTACTCTTATAAAAGCGGCTGGTTTTGAGCCTCCAAATGAGATTGATGGAATAGATCAGTGGAATGCTATTCTTGAGAATAAGGAATCAGACAGAGAAGAATTATTTGAAATAGATGATTATACAGGATTTGCTTCAATTATATCTGGTGACTATAAACTCGTCACAGGGAATGCTTCCTCAGAATACTGTGACTATCATGGAGGAGATCTAAGAGGCATTATTGGAGATGGTCCTTCTTACACCGACGCTGTGGAGAAAAGCAATGTTTATTCTGTTTTGGGAAAGATTGGCAAACATTTCAATATGGAAAATGTAAACGTAAGGAATGATATAAAAGTGAAATGCAATAAAGAAGGGTCTGACAAAATCTGTTTTCCGCTGAATGGTACAATTTTTTTTAATACATGTTTCAATTTTAATTGTATTATCTGAAACTAATGAATTATATATCTTCTAGGTAAAAGTTGCCTCTACAATATAAAGGCAGATCCATGTGAATTCAAAGATATTTCTACCGAAAATCCAGAAATAATTTCGAGACTCCAAGCACAATTGGAAACGGAGATGAAGAGATTAGTGCCTAGGATTAAACCCACATTCAGGGACCCCATGGCGGCTCCCAGTCTACATAATAACTCTTGGACTTCGTGGCTTTGAGTTAGTAATTATTTTAGTTCAAACTGTATCACTGAGAACTCTATTTTTCAGAAAATTATGCTGTCTTTTGATTTCAGTTACCCTAATTTTAGTGTCTAATGTTTTTGTGCCTAATGTTTTGATACCTATTTCTACCACAAAGCAGTAGTGCTCGCATTGCAGTGTTCCGGTTCGAAGGGTATGGGTGGGTGAAGTTACAGGTACATGAGACTTTTCAACTTTATATCTCAGGGTGGCGGGCGCAGTGCAGTGCCACATAGGGTGCATCCTAGGTGGACGTGACCTATGTTGTATTGCATTGTTAAAGGCAGAAGTTACCGCTTAACATCAGGTGGGCCACCTACTAGTTCCGTCATTCACGTAGTAGATAAAAAAAAGTTGCACAAATATAATCATTCTCAGCTATATTTAAGACGTCGATTGCTGTGCTTGCACGATAGAATGCCACGACGGACGGTCTTGAGCCGCCTCTATCCACCGAGTTCTACAACTTTTACAATATTGACGGTCCAACTAGTCGACTGACCTACATTGAGTGTATATGGAAGTACAATTAAATACATTGATCTAGACTTTTCAAAGACAGTCTGTTTTGTTATCATTTGATTTATCAGATTTAATATCAAATTGAGATAAATAATAATAATTATTATTATTTTATACCTTATTGCACATCAAATAATGTAACAAAAAGGTGTGCTTAATGCTAACAGCATTTTCTACCAGCCAAACCTGGTTTGTGACAGCTGGTGGTTGGCGTACTACTTACAAACTAACACAATAGGTTCTTAAAAACTAGCTACATTAACAATAATATACCTAAATATAATGCAATATAAATAATAATATAATATTTGAACATATACATAACCATATCTACATAATAATGAATAAATAGATACATACAAAGTACAAAATATATACACACAATAATTAAATTAACTAAATAAATAAACTAAAGATATATTTTATACATACATAAGAGTGTCATTAAAAATGTAGTTTAATGTAGTTTGTCTGAACAACACCTAAGGTCAAGATAATACGATGAAGTACGAGTATATCCCTTTGTCACTTGCCTTTGAAAACAAACTATAGTTTGTATATACAAACTATATACTACGTAGTTTTGTTTACGTGCATGTATACGTCATACACAAACAAGTTTTGAAATGATGCAGTAAAGTTAAAGGCACCGTCGTGATACAATGAATTATTCCCGTAGTTTAGGTAGTGAGTTCCCTCGTCCGTGATTGCTATAATATTTATAAGCAAGCTACTGGCGAAACCTTACTCGAATCTGTAGTATCTACGTATCTACCATTGTTACCTTCCAACAGCTAGATACGTTCACTGGTTAAATAAATAACTATATTAGAGAGTAATCAAAATGTTTATTTTAAACACACAGGTAAGGGTAAATGGGAAACTTTGCTTATGAGTTTGTAGATTAAAATCTAGTTGAAGTGTGGAGTATAGATAATTTCTAGAGAAAATACCAGAGTTATTTGTATCTTTGCTTTCTTCCGTGCTAAGAAGGTTTCTAGAGAAAGTGCCTGAGTTAGTTCTGGAACAGAATCAAATTATTTTATTGGAGGTGGTAAAGAAACCTTTATTTAATGTACTTTTAGCGAGCCTATGTACCTACTATACTAGTAGTTCTGCGAACACAAAGTTGTATATAACTATGCATCTTGTGGATTCATAATTATCAAATAAAGAAGTCAAACTTTTTTAATGCAGAATTTATTATTTTTAAAACAGTGCCCCTAAATCCTAACATCACTTTTCAATAACTCTCACGGTTTCATTCCTCACCTAAGAGGCTCTGAAAAAAAAAACTAACTTGTATATCTAGACAACCTCTTGATTGTTTTTACTCATATTCAAAGTTCTTGTTTAACATTGAGTACCGAATGTTTTGGCCAAATATTATCAATACCGGCCAGTAAAAAGCGCCGTAGCAAACTTTCCCCCTTATCTGGGGGAAATACCAATCCAATCATAAATCGCCGACCTTAAAAAATCTATGAAATTTTAGAACCTGTATGTCAAGTTTCGTCAAGATTTGTTGAAAAATACGACTTGGACTCGTACGCGAGTATACAATACGACTTGTACGCGAGTGTACAATACGACTTGTACGCGAGTATACAATACGACTTGTATGCGAGTATACAATACGACTTGTACGCGAGTATACAATACGACTAGTACGCAAGTATAACATACGACTTGTACGCGAGAATACAATACGACTTGTACGCGAGTAGGTATACAATGGACAGATGAAAGACAATTTTGCCAGTTATTTCAAGGAGTTCGCTCGCTTCGCTCGCTCGGTCAATACACCTAGCGTCGAGGCTGCGTCTTTTGTGATACTTTAAAACAACGAACAACATATCACATGTTCATTATGTCGATAATTTGTTGAGTTTCGTCATAATTGTTGGAGAACAAAGTCCCAGAGGTCATGTGTGTTTTTGAAATTTTATGAAATAGTATTTTTTTTCTTTCAAATTAAACCTTTATCTAACTGAAGTAGGTGGTACAATGGCCTTCCTCCGAAAACAGTTTTTATATCTATACTAATATTATAAAGCTGAAGAGTTTTGTTTGTTTGTTTGAACGCGCTAATCTCCGAAACTACTGGTTCGAATTGAATAATTCTTTTTGTGTTGGATAGTCCAGTTATCGAGGAAGGCTATAGGCTATATAACATCACGCTACGACCAATAGGAGCAAAGATATAGTGGTAAATGTGTAAAAAACGGGAGAAATTATAAGTAATAAAATATCGCGGGCGGGCTGTTTTTCACCGGGGGCTACCCGTGCGAAGCCGGGGCGAGCCGCTAGTCTTACAATAACTGCCCCATTCAAGAAAGCTGTTGGCTTATTACACTGAACGTATTATTTCTAATATCTACCTTCTAATGGGGTTTAATTATTATAAAAGTTTAGCAAAACAAACAGTCGGGATAAGCTGTTAAAAGCAATTCCCATTGCTATGAGACGAGTTCAACAACGTTTAAAGGCTAAAAAGGTTAGCAAAGGAAAATTGTTTATTCGGATTTCCTCCTAAGACAGTTGAATCAATTTGTTAAGAAATTATGTAATTACTTATTTCTATCAGTTCGAAGAAATGGACGACAATCAGCTCTCTTCACTGTTCCTACCGCCTTCGGTATTATGTACCTGTAGAGCTAGAATTTCAATTTACCTAGTCGGGTTGCCTGGGAGGGGGGGATTAGAATAATTCTCTGTTTAAATAAATGATCTGGAAGGCACTTTGCCTTGGCTAGTTCGTTATACACATAATTAATACGAAACCCTCTGTGGTGCGACGGGCGAAGGTTCGCCTGCGTCGCAGGAGGTTGCGGGTTCAATTCCCACCTCGGAACAAATATTTGTGATATTTGTTCACGGTTTTGTGGTTATTTTCTATGCATAATACAAAATATCTATCTATGTAATGCAATGTATTAAGTATATCAGTTATCTTAGTACCCATAACACAAGCTCTGCTTAATTTGGGGCTAGGTGATATGTGTGAACTGTCCAGCATTATTTATTTAGTTATGTCATTCGGAAATAGATTCATAATGCATAACGAAGTTTTTTTTTGTTCGTAGAATTTTGGTTTTGTTCGTAGAAATGTATGTAGGTAAAACTTAACGAGATGTTTTTAAAATTAAGCAAGTCGTGTTATGGCAACCTTAAAAATCAGCTGTTTTTTGAAATGGAAAGTCATGAACGCGGAACTTTTCAGATTGTTACCACAACACCCAAACCCGATAAGTAGTTACCACATTTTACGTAATCATATCTACATATCAGTTGTAAAGGAGTAATCACTAGCTGTGAAGAACTTACTGGAACATGGGCTCATTCCAACTGAAATAGAACTATAGGGAAATTAATTACGTTTTAGAAAGTATGGTGCTTGTTCATAGAAGTTTCGCTGAATGCTGGGAACCGGCCGACGCGACGAGGGCCCGACACTGACAGAATTTCATTAGGCCAATATTATCCTGCATTACTTTCAAACACAATTATCCAACACTGCCGGCCAACTGCTAACGAAAAAACAGAAAGTAATTCCTAATTTGCCCAATTTCATTTTTCGGAGACAATAACGTTTTATTCGAGATACCATTTTGCGAGAGAAAGCACGGCCAGGAGATGGTTGGATGCAGAAATACTTTTTTCTTTGTGAATATCGTTAGATTATTTTACAAGCTTTTGTAAGTCTGTATGTTCTGGTCAAATCTTGCAACTGAATTTTAAAGCAGTTATCCTCAACCGATTGAGATTAAATTTTGCATACCTCTCATATTCCGATGACAATACAATATTATGGCATCAACAAGCTAATCTGATGATGGAGACACCACGTCGTGATGGTGGACAACTGAACTCCTTGATGGATAATAGTAGACTGTTCGTGTTTATACGCTCATTTCGATCAGCACACGGTTTGATCACTAATATTATGAAAGCTTGTATTAAAAAAAAAAAAAACACAAAAAACTTATTTTGTCAGAATGTAGGGAAACCATCTAAAGGAATGGGTACCATCAGAAGGAGCCTTGCAGACCCACCTATCGAAACAAACTAACTTTAACGTAAGTAACTCTAGTAGTAGTTTCTAACGTATTGCAAGCATATATAACTACGTATTCCATAACGGAGTACATATCTACATCAAATATTATGTCCCAAAAACAAAACACTGGTTTCCTAGTTTTAGATATGAGTAGTATAGCAATGTCATGTCTGCTATTCATGGCGCTCGTAGATAAGCAGAGCAGATCTACATCGCGCGAGATAATGTTGACAAAGTGCGAATCAGTTTGTTGAGTACCCACTCCAACGCATTGTGATGCTCTCAGTGTACATGACATACCTATCTACATTAGAACAATAATACATGGAACGTATAGGCACCATATGGCTATTATCATAGCAACCTACTGCGCATCAGTGTTCCGATTCAATGGTGTATTATTAATGGAGAATACCTTCGCCAACCTTGAGTGGACTGCTTGGGAATCGACAATAGCCTATAGTCTAAGTTATCACTGATTCTAATAGCAAGATTGTAAAAATATATTCTACAATACAAATATACAGTCTGCAATATTCCACACTGCGACGCGGCGTTGTACAAGATCCCACCTATCAGATGGCGTACTCATCTGGATTATGATGAGACGTAGCTAAAAATAAAGCTGGAATTAACATTGTCTTTATACGATACTAGCGACTCGCCCCGGCTTTGCACGGGTAGCCCCCGGTGACCCCCCCCCCCCCCCTCCTAGCCCTCCCCTTTAAACCTCACGGAGCCCGAGACCTTTCCAACAAATGCAAAACCGTGGAAATCGGTTCGTGCGTTCTGGAGTTATAGCGTCAGGAAGGAAAACCCGACTTATTTTTATATATTAGAGATAGGTAATTGGGTTGACAGCTCCAAAACTTCTTGACATCCAGGCAGCCTGTAAAACCCGTTTGTCTGCCGGAAATTGAGTCACCTGGACTTTGATAGGCTTGCAACACAGACCTCAAAGTAGACTTCGGGTCAGCGTTCAAAAAGTGTCCGAACCAAATGAGAGACAAATCGCATAAGGAGAAACAATTCTGACAAATTGTGTGTGTCAATTGTTGCTTGGTTGTTGACCAAATTTAAAGAACTAGAGTGTGAACCGGCAGTGTATCGAACTCTTTTGTCATCGTCCGAATTTTCGACGATGCCATATTTTGCCGTAATATTATATGGAATGCTAAATCCATCGTAGAGTTATTAGAATGTCATTGGCTAGCAATAGTACCTTCACGATCGGATTGCCATACTTTCCTGCAGAAGGTTAAACGTTTCCTTGACTGCTGGGAAGTGCAGCTGCCTTTGAGCTGGCCACCCAGTTCCATCATGTAAGAGATCATTCTAGCTGTCATTACTGATCAGATAACGAACTGCCAAGCAGCCAGAGTTTCACGGGCTGCTGGGGAAGTCCGGCAGGTTCACCACTGTTCAGGTTTCTACTCTATGGAGTAGAAAATACTTCTAGCTTTCTATTCAGCCACATCACATCAAAATTCAGATGAATGTAATCATCCCTTTGGCCAGATCTTGTACTAGTGAAGTCGGACCCGTCTATAGCGCGCGGGTTGGAGGAAACGTCAATATTTGGCTAACCCATTATTATTGCATCATGGGCCATGGCCATGGGTCTAGTTATTTTTTTAACGGAATTTGTGATAATACTCATATAAATGCGCAGCATGTCCTTGAACTTGTGTTAACACGTAGTAACACGTAGTAACATCAGTAATGGCGTCAAATATTTATCCAGTCCAGATTTCAGATGAAGTAAACCCTATTCCGTTTTACGATCTCCCGTAAATTGTGCGACTTTTTGGGGTTGAATAAATTTTCATTCATCCCTTATTTTGTTGGTCATCTTGTTTATTTAGGATCTGATCGTACACACAATTAAAAGGACGTAAAACTTAAAGGTTAGTAACTAGTATCTAGGTGACCTTGCCGTTTAGTAATATGTGTATTAATGGCTCTTACATACTGATTTGCAAAATTTGGTATTTAAATGCCATGAAACACGTTTCAAATTAAATTGAAATAGACATGATGACTGATTTTGAAAAACTATTCTATAATGTACTTACTTATTGGCAAATAATATCTTTTTTGTGTTTAACTGTTAAACTAACGTGTAACAGCAAAATAATTCATTTTTTAAACCATTTTTTAACCATTTATGAATTTTGCGTTAAAACACTTGCAAATGTGCAGTAAATATTGTGAACAGATGACTATTATGACTACTATTATGACTATGTGTCTGCTTGTGACGTCACGATTTTGTAAGCAAAGAAATGCAGCATAGTAATTATTCTTTAACCTGTTCATTTGGTTCTGCTGTTACTTTCTCGAGCTTCAGAAACGTGACGATTCCTATTTTATTTTGGGTGCGTTCCGAGTCACGATAAAATCGATGTGAGCGATCACAGTGCTATTTTGCGTTCCGATTCAGAAATCGCGGTTATGGCAGTTTGAGCGTTGACGTGACTCGGAAAGCTTTATAAACGATAATAGTAATAACCTCTGTAGTCTGTCACTTTGACAGTAGCGCTCACAGTAATATCGGTTTGGAGCATGGTCGGTGTAATCGCAAAATGGCGGATTTAATGACGTGATTCATGACGTCACACGCAATATCGTAGTCGCGCTCACAGCGTTTCGGAACGCTAATAATAGCGATCACATCGATTATAGCGTGACTCGGAACGCACCCTTTATAAAAGAGACATTATTATATCTTATTATTCTGTATTATTTATAGAGTCATTATTATCTCGCTTTTAACATAAAATTAAGGAAATATTTTGGAATTCTTTTATACATTTTCATTTTTAAATACATATATTAATATCACTGGTTTTTTACATTATGCCTTTTGTATCTTGAAAGGTAGATACCGACAATTCTATACAACCTTGAAATTACCAATATCTAAGTTTTTTACATTATGCCTTTTGTATCTTGAAAGGTAGATACCGACAATTCTATACAACCTTGAAATTACCAATATCTAAGTTTTTACATTATGCCTTTTGTATCTTGAAAGGTAGATACCGACAATTCTATACAACCTTGAAATTACCAATATCTAAGTTTTTTACATTATGCCTTTTGTATCTTGAAAGGTAGATACCGACAATTCTATACAACCTTGAAATTACCAATATCTAAGTTTTTTACATTATGCCTTTTGTATCTTGAAAGGTAGATACCGACAATTCTATACAACCTTGAAATTACCAATATCTAAGTTTTTTACATTATGCCTTTTGTATCTTGAAAGGTAGATACCGACAATTCTATACAACCTTGAAATTACCAATATCTAAGTTTTTTACATTATGCCTTTTGTATCTTGAAAGGTAGATACCGACAATTCTATACAACCTTGAAATTACCAATATCTAAGTTTTTTACATTATGCCTTTTGTATCTTGAAAGGTAGATACCGACAATTCTATACAACCTTGAAATTACCAATATCTAAGTTTTTTACATTATGCCTTTTGTATCTTGAAAGGTAGATACCGACAATTCTATACAACCTTGAAATTACCAATATCTAAGTTTTTTACATTATGCCTTTTGTATCTTGAAAGGTAGATACCGACAATTCTATACAACCTTGAAATTACCAATATCTAAGTTTTTTACATTATGCCTTTTGTATCTTGAAAGGTAGATACCGACAATTCTATACAACCTTGAAATTACCAATATCTAAGTTTTTTACATTATGCCTTTTGTATCTTGAAAGGTAGATACCGACAATTCTATACAACCTTGAAATTACCAATATCTAAGTTTTTTACATTATGCCTTTTGTATCTTGAAAGGTAGATACCGACAATTCTATACAACCTTGAAATTACCAATATCTAAGTTTTTTACATTATGCCTTTTGTATCTTGAAAGGTAGATACCGACAATTCTATACAACCTTGAAATTACCAATATCTAAGTTTTTTACATTATGCCTTTTGTATCTTGAAAGGTAGATACCGACAATTCTATACAACCTTGAAATTACCAATATCTAAGTTTTTTACATTATGCCTTTTGTATCTTGAAAGGTAGATACCGACAATTCTATACAACCTTGAAATTACCAATATCTAAGTTTTTTACATTATGCCTTTTGTATCTTGAAAGGTAGATACCGACAATTCTATACAACCTTGAAATTACCAATATCTAAGTTTTTTACATTATGCCTTTTGTATCTTGAAAGGTAGATACCGACAATTCTATACAACCTTGAAATTACCAATATCTAAGTTTTTTACATTATGCCTTTTGTATCTTGAAAGGTAGATACCGACAATTCTATACAACCTTGAAATTACCAATATCTAAGTTTTTTACATTATGCCTTTTGTATCTTGAAAGGTAGATACCGACAATTCTATACAACCTTGAAATTACCAATATCTAAGTTTTTTACATTATGCCTTTTGTATCTTGAAAGGTAGATACCGACAATTCTATACAACCTTGAAATTACCAATATCTAAGTTTTTTACATTATGCCTTTTGTATCTTGAAAGGTAGATACCGACAATTCTATACAACCTTGAAATTACCAATATCTAAGTTTTTTACATTATGCCTTTTGTATCTTGAAAGGTAGATACCGACAATTCTATACAACCTTGAAATTACCAATATCTAAGTTTTTTACATTATGCCTTTTGTATCTTGAAAGGTAGATACCGACAATTCTATACAACCTTGAAATTACCAATATCTAAGTTTTTTACATTATGCCTTTTGTATCTTGAAAGGTAGATACCGACAATTCTATACAACCTTGAAATTACCAATATCTAAGTTTTTTACATTATGCCTTTTGTATCTTGAAAGGTAGATACCGACAATTCTATACAACCTTGAAATTACCAATATCTAAGTTTTTTACATTATGCCTTTTGTATCTTGAAAGGTAGATACCGACAATTCTATACAACCTTGAAATTACCAATATCTAAGTTTTTTACATTATGCCTTTTGTATCTTGAAAGGTAGATACCGACAATTCTATACAACCTTGAAATTACCAATATCTAAGTTTTTTACATTATGCCTTTTGTATCTTGAAAGGTAGATACCGACAATTCTATACAACCTTGAAATTACCAATATCTAAGTTTTTTACATTATGCCTTTTGTATCTTGAAAGGTAGATACCGACAATTCTATACAACCTTGAAATTACCAATATCTAAGTTTTTTACATTATGCCTTTTGTATCTTGAAAGGTAGATACCGACAATTCTATACAACCTTGAAATTACCAATATCTAAGTTTTTTACATTATGCCTTTTGTATCTTGAAAGGTAGATACCGACAATTCTATACAACCTTGAAATTACCAATATCTAAGTTTTTTACATTATGCCTTTTGTATCTTGAAAGGTAGATACCGACAATTCTATACAACCTTGAAATTACCAATATCTAAGTTTTTTACATTATGCCTTTTGTATCTTGAAAGGTAGATACCGACAATTCTGTACAACCTTGAAATTACCAATATCTAAGTTTTTTACATTATGCCTTTTGTATCTTGAAAGGTAGATACCGACAATTCTATACAACCTTGAAATTACCAATATCTAAGTTTTTTACATTATGCCTTTTGTATCTTGAAAGGTAGATACCGACAATTCTATACAACCTTGAAATTACCAATATCTAAGTTTTTTACATTATGCCTTTTGTATCTTGAAAGGTAGATACCGACAATTCTATACAACCTTGAAATTACCAATATCTAAGTTTTTTACATTATGCCTTTTGTATCTTGAAAGGTAGATACCGACAATTCTATACAACCTTGAAATTACCAATATCTAAGTTTTTTACATTATGCCTTTTGTATCTTGAAAGGTAGATACCGACAATTCTATACAACCTTGAAATTACCAATATCTAAGTTTTTTACATTATGCCTTTTGTATCTTGAAAGGTAGATACCGACAATTCTATACAACCTTGAAATTACCAATATCTAAGTTTTTTACATTATGCCTTTTGTATCTTGAAAGGTAGATACCGACAATTCTATACAACCTTGAAATTACCAATATCTAAGTTTTTTACATTATGCCTTTTGTATCTTGAAAGGTAGATACCGACAATTCTATACAACCTTGAAATTACCAATATCTAAGTTTTTTACATTATGCCTTTTGTATCTTGAAAGGTAGATACCGACAATTCTATACAACCTTGAAATTACCAATATCTAAGTTTTTTACATTATGCCTTTTGTACCTTGAAAGGTAGATACCGACAATTCTATACAACCTTGAAATTACCAATATCTAAGTTTTTTACATTATGCCTTTTGTATCTTGAAAGGTAGATACCGACAATTCTATACAACCTTGAAATTACCAATATCTAAGTTTTTTACATTATGCCTTTTGTATCTTGAAAGGTAGATACCGACAATTCTATACAACCTTGAAATTACCAATATCTAAGTTTTTTACATTATGCCTTTTGTATCTTGAAAGGTAGATACCGACAATTCTATACAACCTTGAAATTACCAATATCTAAGTTTTTTACATTATGCCTTTTGTATCTTGAAAGGTAGATACCGACAATTCTATACAACCTTGAAATTACCAATATCTAAGTTTTTTACATTATGCCTTTTGTATCTTGAAAGGTAGATACCGACAATTCTATACAACCTTGAAATTACCAATATCTAAGTTTTTTACATTATGCCTTTTGTATCTTGAAAGGTAGATACCGACAATTCTATACAACCTTGAAATTACCAATATCTAAGTTTTTTACATTATGCCTTTTGTATCTTGAAAGGTAGATACCGACAATTCTATACAACCTTGAAATTACCAATATCTAAGTTTTTTACATTATGCCTTTTGTATCTTGAAAGGTAGATACCGACAATTCTATACAACCTTGAAATTACCAATATCTAAGTTTTTTGAGAAGTTTCTAATTGATAAACGACTAGGTACCACAACAATGAATGACAGGACAGGACAGTAAGCCATAACTGTCCTTATCAATATATATAAAATCGTTGCGTGACTGACTATCAACGCACAGCCTAAACCATAAGTCCTAGAGACCTGAAATTTGGAGTGTACGTTCCTTTTGTGGTCTAGGGGTGCACTAAGAAACGAATTCCAGAAATTCAACCCCTGAGGGGGTGCAGCAGGGTGTTTAAATTTGTATGGTAAATTGCACGCGGACGAAGTCACGGGCATTCCTCCAGTCTATATATATAAAACAAAGTCGTGTTAGACCACTTATAACTCGAGAACGGGTGAACCGATTTGGCTGAAAATTGGTGGGAAAGTAGCTTAGAACCAGGAGATTGACAAAGGTGGGGTAGGTGTAGGAGAGGGGGGGGTCACCGGGGGCTACCCTTGCGAAGCCGGGGCGAGTCGCTAGTTGCTAATAAATAACGTTTTATTCCACGAGATAGAAGAGAACCTGATAATGCATTGTTTACTAAGTTTAATTGGAAACGTCACATGCACTGTAATTGTCACATCGTATCGAAATGAGGTTCAAATTGAAGGCGAACTTAAACTTATGTAATAGTTTAGTAAACCTTTATACATCGAACAACACGGGCCGCAATGCTCTAAGCCTTTATAAGACTCCTATAAGATTACACTCATTATTGTCGAGTTTCTGCAATGATTCAGGCTTAACTATTTGTAACTATTAGTGAAAATTAAAAATTAAAATAGTTTTATTTCTATAATTGGTTTACTTAAAAAAGGTTGGAATTTTCTTATAAGCAGAAAAATACTTGTGCTAGAAGGTCTTCTATAGCTATAAGGTAGGTGTTGTAACGAACCATTACTAACACCAATTCTTAAAGCATATTGTGAAGGCACACCGATTATAGTTATTATTTTTAGACCAAATACTTAGAATCATAAATATGGTTTGGTTGACACATTTCGAGACAAGTCTGTCGATAATTTAAACTTTGAAATGCTTATCGGTAACTCATAAATTGGATATTTTACGTGTTGTTAAAGGGGCCAAGGCGCCAGTATTTATTTTTTGTGTGTCTGAAAATATCGTGGGAATTGAGCAGATAATTTGAATTTTGAAAACGGAGTTTTGCGATTGGTTGATGATGACGGGGGTAGGCGGGGCATAACGGTCCGACGTGGACGATGATGGGAGAGAGCGGACGGGGGATCGAGAGAGTCGACGAGAGACCAGGGAGCGTGCTAGGTGATTGTGAGAAAGTGCAGAAAATAACGACTTTTCGGGTGTTGCGAGAGAAAGAGTGTGGCGAACGGCCTTTTTAAGTTTGTATAATAAAATAGTTTTCAGTGTTTAAATCGGTAAGTAAATTTAGATTAAGGCTTTAACATACAGCGAAGGCGTTCGTAATTTCAAATTCTAAATAAAATAGCGACTAATTCTCGAGGAATCAGCGACGCAGTGATCGAGACATCTGGCAGGATGTGTGGAGTCGTGGGTTTGAATCCGGAGCGGGACAACGACGACTTCAGTGGCGTGGTGGAAGAATCGAACTGGGCGAGGGCCCCAGGTCTAGGTTCGACTCCTGAGACTGGGCATGATGTTTCGAATCTGTGACTTCTAAATTATTTGTGTAGTGAGCAAGGCGAGGCTTGCGTGACGTGGTGTTCGAGTCGGGTGGCGGAAAGCGAACAGGGAGTTGATTCCTGATGCAGGCGTGCGCCCGTGTGACTTACAAATATTCGTGCTGAATTCTTCTTTTACAACGCGCTATTACGTTATAGATTTTAACAGGTTCGACGCAAGCCCATCATAGATAATCTGCCGACGACGATCGATTGATGAAAGGGCGAATCAATGGAAGCATGATATTAAATTAAGTTTATTACAGAAAGCTGGAACGAGTGATAATTTATATTCAAGTGTCAGAAATGCTATCCTATCCCCAGTTACAGCGGATGTTAGTTATACGGGTGTACAATTAATTTCAACAATCAATGCAATTAATTACTAGAATACGATTTGATATAACATTTTTAATTACAAATGTTCCTTTTATGGGGGGTCAACTGTCAATACATGGTGAAAACTCGCCGTGAGAGAGGCCATAGCGGTCCGCGTGTTTAGAAGCCAGGCGGTAGAACTCTTATCATCGGAGCATGATAGGCTATTTAGCATAGTCTTAACAGTGTTGTGTCTTGATCTGGGTCGGATGGACAGCTTCCGAACCACGTGATCGACACTGGCCTCGAGTGGCTGATCCGGGCCCGCCTGTTTGAAGATCCCGGTCGCTGCACGTTTTACCTGGAGCAAGGTTTCTAGACGCTGGTAGGATTGTCTATGTTTCGACGCAGTCCCGGGTGCACGAAGACATAACTAGATAGGTAGAGAGATCAGAGTTTTATCCTGGGGGTAGTGGAATTAGGGATTTATATATATTCTTTGTAACATTCAATGTGAATTACCTTTTGCGTCGTGTGTTACTGGGAGTTGAATAGATCTGTCGCAAATAGGCATATTCGAAATCCTTAGGCTTTCGGACATGTCGGGGTCTATTATGGGAGATCAATAGAATATCCACCCTTCCCTTCCTTCCTTTGGCCATCCATGCTTGTAGTTAGAAAATCTGAGAATTTGCCTCATCTCTAAGTCACTGGACAAGATATTTTCAGTACGCAACTAACGCATGCTAGATAATTGCGTTGAGTTGGGGACATTTGCATGAAAAACCAAAATGTTTGTGGTGACTGAATAATCGAATAATTGTTTCTCTTCCAGTTCAATCGAGCCGTCCCTGGAGGCGATGTATCCAGTTATAATTTTACCTTAATTATGCGGAACTTACGAAATAATCAAATTGTTAAGACTATTTAGAATTTGTCTCATTCGAGTTAGAAAATTGAATCGCTTACTTAAAACTCAATATTTGTTCAACTACACTTTCCTATATTAAAGTACCTACTGTCTAAATACTACACTATTTAATTTCTCACATAACGCCAGGGTTATTTAATTAATCTAGACGATCACATTAGAATGGCCAACTAAAGTAGGTTTAGATTAGCTCACGTATAGGCGCGAGTTTGAGGAGGGGTAGGGTTTACTTACAGTGTGGTTACAGATTAGTAGGTACTTATAGCTACAAAGATACTACTAGAAACTACGTGGTACTAAATGTATACACGCTTTAACTTATTCCTCAGAAAAATACATGTTGAATAAAAAATACGCAGTACAATGAATAGAGGAGCTGCCATTCTACGAGTACAATTTTGCAGGCATATATTCTACGAATACAATAATGCAGGCATATATTTGCGAAAATGATAAGTGTTTTTTTAAAGCTTTTCTTTTATTTTGCCCAGGCAGCATTCATAAGATTGAATATGGAGTATGCTTGCCGGATCATCTGAAAAATACCAATAAAAAAATTAAGAAAGTAAAAAAATTAAAACTTAGTCGTGTCTGAGCCGTACATTTTTCGTTAAAAACGTAATTTGCATTGCATTACATCAGTTGCGTTCACAATTTGCGTTGCATTACATCCATTGCATCCACAATTTGCGTTTCATTACATCCGTTGCATCCTTGTTGCATCCACAATTTGCGTTGCATTACCTATTAATCTACATCCCTTAAATCATCAATTTTGCTACGAAACTGAATTTACAGACGTATTTAAAACGTCCTAATACTTCGAGCCTTGATGGCAGTTGACGAAGCCTCTTGATGACTTTGCTAATTTTATTACAATGACATTGGCGAAATTGTTTCCTCAGAAGCTATTCAAAGAAGAGAGTAGGTACACGTCGTACATCCGTGCACTTTCGATAGATCAATAGGTATATGTATATATATATGTATTTAATATAAATGTCAAGTTTTGTGGCTCTGGAAATAACCAATGAGGTTAAAGGGTGAGCGTCACGCTGCACAGCATCATCATCAGCCGATAGAAGTCTACTGCTGGACTTCCCTACACACTACACAGCATATGTCGAAGACAGCACCCACACATTTTGTGTGGTTTCGCACACAAAACCACAGAATAAATAATAGACAAAACACCTAAACCTACATAAAAGTACCTTGTCCTACAATATGTAAGGTATTGCACTTATTGAGAGTCGTATGTCTGTCATCGTAGTACTCCATGATGACAGACATACGACTCACATTACAAATGCATTAGGTTGGTTTACGGAGCCAAAAAATTAAACCCACGCGAATAGAAAGCGTGATTAAAAACACTGCACTCTTATACTAACAGGTAAACTCGTAATATACTTACAGTAGAAAAGGTGTCCAAGCTGATGGTATAGAAGACGGAGCTGATGCCAAGAGGGCGGGTAGCCCTGGTTAGCATGAACAGCACTGTCTGCCGAATACTCTTATTTGGGTGTTTCTCCCACCCACACGAATAGATAGCTTGACGAAATGCTGAACTCTTCATCATGAAACAATAGAACATTTTTTTTGAACACGCAGACAACAAGCACAAAGCACAAGAACAAGCAGATGGCCCACCTGATGTTAAGCGGTAACCTCTGCCTATGAACAGTGCATTACCTCATAGGTCACATCCACCGAGGACGCGCCCTACATTGTGATACGAGGGTCGTAAAGTTATTGCAAACGAGTTGGCGTTCTGTAAACTGTACCATCGTCACCAGTTTGTAATAAACTACGACAGTGTATCAGACGACGCTTTTCAATGCTTTTATTGATGTTCGTGGCATCATTTAATTAGGCCCTGTCTGAAAACCAGCGCTGCACTAAACCTAGGTCTGGTGCAGTATATTCTGAGACAGGGACCTGTTTGACCCCACACAACACACACAAACTATCAACTTTCCTACCAAAGTTTATAACAGTTTTTGTTTATTTTTATTTTTTGTTTCTCATGATATTGTAATGTCTACCTATGTACTTAGTGGATTTTTGTTTTTGTCTTCTTGTTTTATGTGGGTGTTGTGCGTGTGGAAAAATAAATAAATTTTCTTTCTTTCTTTCTTTCTTTCTTTCAATACAGTTGTGAGAAAATAGATAAATAATATCTTAAACCGCTAAATAACAGGTAATTAATTTTGTAAAAATTTAAAAACCCTCAACGTAATGAAACGGCTGAACCGATTTTGATCAAACATAGCTAAGAACACTCCCGAGTCGTGCAAATCGACAAATTCACCTTTCAAACAAAACAAAAAAATCTAGATCAGATCATCCGTTCAGGAGCTACGATGCCACAGACACACACACGCACACACACACACACAAACAGACACGTCAAACTTATAACACCACTTCGTTTTTGCGTCGAGAGTTAAAAACAAAATGAAAGAAAAGTATGGTTTTGTGATCATACCCTTTCCATAAGCAGGTCACTGTAGTAACATGGCATCAAGAAATGGACTGTAGCGGCGATGAAAATTATGAAAAACTCGTAGTTAATTACGCCATAACGAATATCCTGCAAGGGAAGGTATTGGTTCATTCTGGTTGAAAATTAAACTTATCAAAGAAACAAGAAAAGCAATACAATCTTACTTCGATAACATTGAATGCGACGAGGGGTAAAATTAAAGTTGTAGTTTTCATACTAAATTCGTTTAGAACTGTAAAATTTGTCTGGACTTCATTGATTAACCTGTGAAAATAAACTTTATTGTAAGTTGCCACAGTGGGATTCACATACTCCATAGTCAACACCATGGTGTAATAATATAATTCGCCAGGTATGCGGTCCGAAGGTCACGTGGTTAAACAGCTAACGACGTCATCACTAATGAGAATTGAGTCTCTGTGCTACCAGTAGAGTGTAATATACTCCGCATTTGCCCTATTCTATTATATTATATACAAGTCGGATCCGATAAAGCCACGAAATATTTATAATTAGATATTAAAAGTGCAATTTTTCTAACAGAATGATCACAGACTTTTTTCCGTAATTCTGTTATTGTTGTAAAAAAGTGGCAACTGGATAGTGACGTCATCTGGTGTTAGTCACGTGGCACCCTCGGAGTAGCACACCTTGTTTTCATGGATCATGGTTGACACTACCTGTACAAGTCTTGTAATTTAATGATGATTTTTTTCAAACTCTCTTCCATCTCTTCAACAGTTGCAGATTTAGAGAGTGCTCTAGTAGTTCTTGTACTCAGTATATCAAGCTGCCCGCAGGTGTGCAATGTAAATATTGGTATCAGCGGATCAAACCCTGAGAACATTACCGTGGCAAAGAAAGCATACGAAAAGCATAGTGCGAATATTCCTAAGAAAACGGGTAGAGAGTCTTTCTGTTTTTCTATAACTTCTGGGAACGTTATATCAAACATGGGTTTCAGTTTGTTCTCTCCTACCCAAAAAGAGTGAGCCGTTAATATGATAGCTTTCACTGGAAACATGGCGCTTGCGCTAGGAGCACACACTGACCAAAACAGGCAAACTAACTTCCCTTCTTTAGCGTATCGCTTTACAACATGTTGTTCATCCGCCGGGAACTGTTTAGCCAGCTCGTAATCATCATTGACGACGCAAATCAGCTCAGCAATAGACTGCTGGTAATAAAGTAAAACCACATATTTTAACGTTGTATTCATACAAATGATGGTGATGGTAATATTTTTGCAGGCTTCTGTAAAATTTCCTTCTTTAATATCATGAAATAAAATGGAGTAACACAGCAGATAAAAACAACTCATGTTGATTGATAAAACTAAACAAAAATTAATGAACCAAAGTTTCTTTCGAATTGTCGATGGATACGACCCGTTTATGCGCATTGACGTCACTGCCATTTTGAAAATGTTTTCAAATTCTAAATCTATATCCGACATTATTAGGTGGGTGTTGTATTGATAGTTTCGAAAAGGATACTGATTTCCCGTTTTTGTGAAAATTTCCCGTTTTTATAAAATAATTGGATACTGATTTCTGAGAACCGCGCTAGTATTACTGCAGTCCCAAGTGATTGAGGGAATAATAGTCTGTTATTACACTTTAAACCTTTTAGGTATAACAGGGTTTAAGCATCCCCAATTGTTAGATAATATTTTATATGGTTCTCTTCAAAATCGGTATAAGTGTTTTATATAAAAAGTTTTCTATGAGGTTGAATGCATTTGCTTATATTAAGCAAATGACAAACCATCTACCTATTCAACACATATAACAAGAAATTGCGTAACTACCAGGCATTAATTATTCTTGTAATCACTACTAGACTCTATTAAAAGCTGAAAGCTCTGTAAGATCTAACGTAGGTACGAGTTTTTTTATAGGTGATTATTTCAGCTAACGATACAATTTACTCTACCCAGTAGATTCAGTGGAGCATTTCCGAGCGAGTCACTAGTCCCGCTGTTAAATGTTACAACAATCTATTATATAAAATAAAGTCGTGTTAGTTACACTACTTATAACTCAAGAACGGGTGAACCGATTTGGCTGAAAATTGGTGGGGAGGTAGCTTAGAACCAGGAGAAGACCAGGTGGGGTTACCGGGGGCTACCCGTGCGAAGCCGGGGCGAGTCGCTAGTTCTTAAATAATCATACGAAGAAGTAATCTCTGAAATGAGGAATTCAGGTCACAAAAGAGTGTTTGGGTTCGATTTAGAATCGTTTGGCAGGAGGAGGAGGGTGGGAGTAAGGGGAGGAGGAAGGGGAGGGGTACCCCTTTGCCCCTGGTACCAGTCCCATAACAAGGTAACTTATAGTTTTCGAGAAAAAAAATAAAGAAATTTTTGAGGTTAAGTATGAAATTTTTGAATTGGAAGTGTCGGATGTTACGGGAGTCATCGCCAACTTGCAGGAAGGGTGCAGGAAATTCCAGCCTCGGCCCCCTTGTCCAGGAAACATGTGCTTTTAAAGAAAAATTATAAAGAAAATTTGGGTTGGGTTTAGAATCGTTTGGCAGGAGGAGGAGGGTGGGAGTAGGGGGAGAGGAAGGGGAGGGGTACCCCTTTGCCCCTGGTACCAGTCCCATAACAAGGTAGCTTATAGTTTTCGAGAAAAAAAATAAAGAAATTTTTGAGGTTAAGTATGAAATTTTTGAATTGGAAGTGTCAGATGTTACGGGAGTCATCGCCAACTTGCAGGGAGGGTGCAGGAAATTCCAGCCTCGGCCCCCTTGTCCAAGAAACTTGTGCTTTTAAAGAAAAATAATAAAGAAAATTTTACAAAATCGGAACGTAAAATAATAATATTAATGATTTAATTTTTTTTTTGACGACCTCTGTGGCGCAGCTGACGATGGTTCGCCTGCGACGCAGGAGGTTGCGGGTTCGATTCCCGCCTCGGAACAAATATTTGTGCGATCGCAGATATTTGTTCAGGGTGTTCTGGGTGTTTTCTATGTATAATAAAAATATCTATCTATGTAATATATTGTATTAAGTATATCAGTTATCTAGTACCCATAACACAAGCTCTGCTTAGCTTGGGGCTAGATAATATTGTGTAAACTTGTCCAGCATTATTTATTTATTTATTTATTTATTTATTTATGAGTAGGTACCTCTATCTGTAGAGAAGGGATGTTGAAAGAAATAAGAGATATCCTTTTGAGGAATTAATAAATGTTATAAATTATGGATTTTTTATTGTTGACTGACTGTGTGACTCGACACAGAGCACCCCGACAATAGTTGGTTAGGTCCGAAAAGAGTGGCAGACCCGATACGGAGCACCCCGACTCCACGTGGTACTGTGCGTCACGCCCCTAGAGTGTATATAAAAACGCGGAGCCAGTAGCTCGCGTGGGAGATCTTGAGTGGAGCAAGCCCGCGAGGCCGAGCGGAGTGAAGGGGGGAGCTGGCGAGCGAAGCGAGCAGGTGACCTCCGTAGCGTAGCAAAGGTCGAGTGGGTGAAGCGACACTCAAGGGTGACCTCGCGAGAGTACTGGCGGGAGCACATACCGGAGTCCGACATTTAAAACATCATACTTAACCAAAAAAAAAAAAATTTTTTTTTCTCGAAAACTGTAAGACCTTTGCATAGGAGTGGTACCAGGGGCGAGGGGGTACAAATTCTCCACTCCCCCCCCTCTCCCATCCTCCTCCTGCCAAACGATTGTACATTTTTACCAAAATCTCATACTTAACCTCAAAATTTTCTTTATTTTTTTTCTCGAAAACTATAAGTTACCTTGTTATGGGAGTGGTACCAGGGGTGAAGGGGTACTCCTCCCCCTCCTCCACCCCCCCTCTCCCCCTCCTCCTACTGCCAAACGATTCTAAATTTTTACCGAGTGTTTTTCCTCCATTATTAAAGTTCGGAAACCCAGGTAGCCCTAATTCGTTACATAATACGAGTGTCATTAGCTATCCAATTGAATTATAGCAAAAAGTAGGTTGCAATGCCATCATCAATCAACCGTAGCAACGTATTACTCCTTATTTTGTTGTCAAACTGATGGAGGTAGGTGATATTTACGTCTGGATTATAACGAGTCCAATCACCACCAATTACTAAGCAGTCATCAAGTAACATATTGAAAACATTAACTTCACACAATAACAGTAAGTACTGAGTTCTTCTTACGAATTTGCAATACCGTTATTATAAGTGTAAATCGTAAAGATGATAAGCAGAAATCAATCTCAAACAGGTAAAGATGCCGAGACCATGTTTTGTAGACTTTTACGCCAAAGATAGTCCCCAGTCTTTATTGAATATAAAAAAGTCGACTACACCTTTAAAAAACTCAAGCCTTCATTAAGAATTCCGGCGACGCTACTAAATGGAGTCGCCTCAGAATAAAAAAACCTTCTTTCATTTTGCATCAGTAATTACAAGATAAAATAATTAGCATAGCATTCAGATTCATGTCCAACAAAAATATACACTTTGACACTGATCCGTAGGGAAAAGTATTCATCTCAAAATGTTTCGTGCGGTTTCTGATTCGTAAATATTTAGAGGAAAGAAAATTGTGACACCGTTTCCGTGTCTGTTTAGGATAATCTTGGGATACTCTCTATTTTGTTCATCTGTATTCAGGCTGCGGTCCCGCAGAGCCTGAGACGTGTTGAATTTCTTATTTTTGAATCTCAACTTCTTTTTCAGCTTCATTCCAAATGAGGGAAATACGATACTAACTTGAGATAATATAATAATTAATATTAAATTTCTTCTGCCATTTGTCTAAATTTTGTAAAGAGGATTCCACATTTGCATAATTGTTAATGCCTTTAATGGCATGTTGGGCAAAGTTGGGAAAAATGTTTGTATTAACTGACGCACATTCGCGAGATGTTTGAGCTCTCAAAGTTTTATTAAGTAGGTACTTTGAGTAATTCCTGGTTTGAATTCATGTTTTCACGTGGGAAAATCATATTTTAAACTACCTAGTCTACAAAAACGATGTCTGTGATGGCAATATACACAAATAAATCTGAAAAAATAAATAAGACAGTGCAGTATATCTCACAGGTATATCTCTCAGTATATCTCACGATTACGTTATAGCATTGTGTAAGTACATACAAATCTACTAAAAATCCGTTTTGATATCTGTAGGATGTTCTCCTATTTTTAACCGACTTCAAATAAAGGAGGAGATTCTCAATTCTACTGTACGTTTTTATATGTTTGTTACCTCATATCTCCGTTATATATAAACCGACAAGCAGCGCCCCGCGGTTTCACCCGCGTAAGTCTCGATTCCGTGGGAATATCGGGATAAAAATGTGCCTATGTGTTATTCCAGGAGTCCAGTTATCTCCATTCCCAAATTTCATCAAAATCTATCCAGTAGTTTTTACATGAAACAGTAACAAACATCCATCCATCCATCCATACTTACAAACTTTCGCGTTTATAATAGGTAGGAGGATTAGGTATTTGTAGTAGGATTTAGAAAATTATTTTTTGTTTTAATGGGTTCCTATTGGTCCCATTTGTACTAAAAATCACTAGCTTTCAAGTTGTTTTTTTTTGCAAAGATTTATTTACATCTTCACCATTTTACAGACAAATAGTCAAGCCAAGTTATACCAATAAATAATAATAAGCATGTATATATATGTAAGGATTCACACCTGCAATAAATCACACTTTGGACCCAGCATGCCCCTGGCCATACCCCTGGGGGTATGTTGTGACGAAACCATACCATCATGCATGCATGACATGGTAAAATAGTCACCGAATCAGACATACGTCCGGTACGAGTAGTTATAGCAGAACAAAGGATTAAGGAACCTAACCTAATGTAATGCAGAGCGCCATTTTATACGAACAGGGCCACTGACTTGAAGTCATATGCTCTCCAGGTTCAGGCGAAGTATAAGGATGTGCTCCTTGATCCGGATTTCTGGCCAGCTGGCATTGTTTACCGACGCTATAGGGAAGCGTTATTGAAACCAAATCCCTCTATTGACGTTAAGTGTTAGTTTCAAGTATAAAATATGTTTAAATATGTATGTTAGCCTATCTATATAAAGAGGAAAGATTTGTACCTATTTTTGTATGTTTGTATGTTTGTAATGAATAGGCTCAAAAAGTACTGGGCCGATTTAAAAAATTCTTTCACCATTGGAAAGCTACGTTCACCCTGAGTGACATAGGCCACCAGGGGGGGGGGGGGGGATACGAGGGGGGGGCTGTTTTTCATCTGAAACTACCCGTGCGAAGCCGGGACGAGTCGCTAGTAAGGTATATATTGATATGGGCTTAATGTTTAGGTATAATTTGACTGTACATTTTCCAGGTAGCCTGAAATAAAGTTTATATTATTATTATTATATTTAACTTACTACTTACAATAATTTGAAAAAAGATAAGCTTATTTTGCGTAACTTACTCATTCTGTTTATAAATTAAACAACCCTCTCCATTGTCGATTCAGGTAAATATTGCTGTAAGATATTTATCCGTGCTGAAACAAAAACAAGTTAGATTCTCTATGGTTGGGTGACGACGTGCAAATGGTTGGTCGGCGAGGCCGGGCCCGATGGGTCATCGCATCAGACAGACAGACAGATTGATGGATTGCCTATAGTGGGCTCAGCAAGGGTTCAGACTTTTTCGGAAGTATTTCAGAGACGCGCTTTGGCTTTGTTATATCCAATGTTTTCATTAAAGCCGTACCTCCAAGAGATTCACAAGTCCAAATATTTCTCAATTTTTGATATTTATATCCTACACTTCCTTTGTGTTAACCATAGACGTAGAATTTTTTCGCTACGCTAAATAGACAAACGAAGCGTGGGAGAGAGAAGTCATTTTTAAATGTACCCCGTGCAAGAAGAAAAGTGACAGCAACAATGTATTGAATTTGACATGTTTTGCTTGAGTACATGCCCATACCGGACGGTCTCTTGTGCAGTTTAACTAATTTCGTAATTTTTTTAGTAATCTTACTATTAAATAACAAATATTACTTTGTATGACAATGGTGTCATGTTCAGTTTGTGACTGTGAATATACAAGACGTAATTATCCGGGAAAATACACGTTTCACAGGTAAATAAGAGATTATTGGTAGTTCGATTGTATTGCTTATTTTATCAATTCTGCTTTAGTAAATGGCCTAAAAACCAGTTTCATTCGTAGATTAGGACTTTCCCTTACATTTTTTAATAATATTTCGTTGCTGCACCTAGAAATAAACAATATTTTATGTAAAATATAAAAATGTTTGATTACGATAGGGCTTGACCAAGTGATGACGTCAGAAATATCGATAGTCCTGTTGCAGTCTATATCGTAGTATAATGCGCATCATGTAAAAAGAACGCTGGCGGTCAAGCTTTTTCAGCCGTTCCAGCGTTCGTTTTAAGAGATTACTTACTTTTCTACTTATTTTAGAGATGTATACCTATGCATTCAATGAGTGCCTACCTAGTTTACTACTTTTTACATGAAGCGCACTATACCTAACTATAAATTAAATTTTTGTCCATCCTAGAATGGAGGTTTACTTTGTTTGGAGTAAATGTGTGCTCTGTTAACATTTTACCGTTTTTTTTAAAATCTATAATAACCAGGTGGACATTGAGGTGTGTGTTTTTGTATTGACTATTGAAAAGGTAACTTTAAAGCACCACGGGTGTTTTATTGCAGTTTGTGTAGTAGATATTTTGGAGTAAATATTTACGTTGTTGTACACACGCCTTTTTTCCGAAAGGGTATATAATTTTTTTATTTTTTATAAATAAATATTGTTTATTTCTGCTTAATAAAATAATAGGTAAAAAATTAAATTTAAATATACCCCAGAAATTCCGTTCCAGCGGGACTCGAACCTGCACCCTCGCCTGTGATCAGCGATGCCTTTACTTTCGAACTTTGAACAGAAGCCCAATTCTCGTAATAAAAAATAGTCAAATTAAAGTTCGGATCATGTTACGATCTAGTGTTGATGTCACAAACGTCAAAAATGGTATTCTGCTCACCTGACAATACAACGCGGAATGTGATTATATTGAAATGTGACTGTAACTTGAATGTTTCAAAGTTCTGAGAATTCTCTCTTTCACACTTTACAATTATTATATAGCACTATCCTACTCTAATATATGGTCGCAAGAACCGAAAGTAGATTATATTGTTATTACGAGAGAGCAGAATACCAATTTCTCAATCAATTTACAATAATAATTGAATCACTAATATTATAGTTTATTTATTGTATTTAATTTTTCTTTTTGGTTTATCTTATCTTAAATATACTTAAACTTTGTCTTAGTATATCTGTTAAGAATTTGTTTAACTTTAATTAATTGCTTCTAAGTATATCTTTTAATTTTGTTTTTCTACGTAATAGTTTTTCATAGTTTGTTTTAAATGTTATAGTTTTTTTCTTTTTACTCATGTTAAAGTATTGTCTACTTTATTTATACCCACATTTCTTATTTTGTTGTTTTCCTTTCTATTCTAATGTTTAATTTAAATTAGTTGGGTCTAAGATCCTGCACTCTTTAGTGTTAATTATTTACAATCTAGTATTTGACAACCCTTTAACAGGTTAACAACTATGTGTTTCGTCTACTAACTAACACAATTTGTGCAATTCGTTTGGAAGAGTACTGCCCTGCTGTCATACAGTTTACACTAGTACAGAGGGCTGTCACTCGTCTAAATATTTTGTAACTAAATATTTTTTGTGTACCTGTTTCTGAATAAATAATTACTTACTTACTTAATTACCTCGGTGACTCTCACGCTGTTAGTAAGCGTATTTGCATATCCGAAACAATAAATACAATCTCGTTTCGGTCAACTTACAGTGTGGTTATAAAATAATTAAGAGAATTGGGCTTCAGAAGGTTTCCAATGAAACACCTGTAGATACAGCACTATCAACTTGGCGCTATAGCCGAGTTGATAGTGCCCACAAATTTCATCTCCAGCGTCATAGCTCGATCTATGGCTAAATTGTTTAAGGCATCGCCGATGACAGGCGAGGGTGCGGGTTCGAGTCCCACTGGAACGGAATTTTTGGGTTACATTTAAATTTAATGTTATCCATAAAGCGTGGTTTACACTTGAAAAATAATAAACTTTGGGGTAACAAATTGTCTATAGATAAAGTAACAGAGTGAAAAATTATATGGGCGTAGCACGGCTGATATAAAATGTTTTTGTGCTTTCAGATTTCCAAGTAATCCTTTGCTACGAGAAAAATGGTTATCGGTTATAAGAAGAGTGGGATGGACTCAAATAAGAACTCCACTAGGTATATGCAGCAAACATTTTAAGTTTAAATTTAAAAGGGAAACTCTAAGATCCCACCTATAAATAAAACTGTAATATTTAGGGGTCAATAAATAATAAAGGTTTATTTATTAACTGTATTCAAAATTCTCTTTATGACGTCAAATCTGCCAAACTGTGTTATTCATGAAAGACATAATCTGCATTAAGATGTATTTATCTACCATACACATCACGGACGGATGATGAATTCTATCGACAATGTAAAAGTGTTGGTCGAGGACATCACTATTTTTAACTCGGACATAGACTTTCACCAACACGTGCACATATTTTTTTTGGTTCCATCTTCGATCTCTGATTGTAGATCTAGTACATATACTAAATCTATGGTGTTAACACATAAACATGCAACTCCTTCTCGTATGGAACTTGGAAGTCTCCACAATGTTATAAGTTTTTTTATTATGGATTCTGAGGAATATTCGCAACAATATATACAATGTTAAATAATCATAAATTCAAGTAATAAAACTAAGTCAAGTCGTCAAGAGTCTCCGTCAAGTCATCCTCCTCAATGTCGAGTGTAAAGTCCTGTGTAAAGTCCTGTGTAAAGTCCTGTGTAAAGTCCTTTTTGAGGTTAATTCTCGATGTCTACGTTGTCTTGTCCACTTGACAAAACGAAGGTCCATAAATGTAGTCACAGACATTTAAAAATTACAGAATTCAAGACAACAATAATAATTATAACAGTAAGCAACAAAATGTAAAAAGAGTCCTTCAAGGCAGGCAACGCATTGGCAATACCTCTGGTGTTGCAGATGTCAATAGGCGACGGTAACCGCTTACCATCAGGCGGGCCGTAAGCCAGTTTGTGGAGCCATTACATAAAAAAAAAGGAGGTACTCAATCCGCCATTAAAAGAAAAGCCGTAATTTTCATCTAATTTAATTTAATTTTGTATTTTCGAGTTAAGTAAATTATAAAGTGTATTACGTGATTGGTGGATTTTGTCCCCCAAAAACTTGGTTTATTTGCCACCATTTTAAACTGGGTTATGACTTGACGGAGACTCTTGAGGACTTGACTTAATTTTATCACATAAAATTTGATTACTAAGATTCACTGTAGAGTAGTTGTCTGATGTGGTAGTCGGACACATAGACCCAACGCTCAACGTGGACAACGTGACTATAGACCGGCACATAAACTTACTAACCTATCTAAAAATAACTCTTGTCGCCTTCAACACCACCTAATCAAGGGTATAACATTTCCCTAAATCGTGTTAACTGTTTCACATTAGGAGTAAATCTAATATACCGTCGCCTTTACAAATCGAGAAAGCAATTCTCTTCATTGTCCAGTTGTAAACGTGAACGAGCCTCGAAGCTAAGGCTGACTCATTGGGAGGGCATTACCATTCCTTTGCGCTTTATTAGAGGAAGGTCACGATCCTAGCTTTTAGAAGAAAGGAACGTTATTCACGTTATTCTGGAATCTACTAATATAGCTAAGTTCGAATATTTTCGCGTATTGTAAGACGCCTTATCATTTCATGGTTTTTGTGCCTACTTAATGAATGGCTTAAAAATAAGCTTTAAATAATTAAAGATAGGTTTATGTACCTACGCTATCTGCCTTATTTATATATATATTTATTTTAGCCTTATTATTTCCTGTTACATTTAATAATACATACATAGTTTAAATTTAATCTTAATACACTTTAACTAATCACTAATCATTAATAACTTTATGCGTTATACTATATAATATTTGATATTAGTATGTCAACAGGAACCCCTCTCAGGTGAAGGCCTCCTCCAAGGCTTGCCACTTTTCTCTATCCTGAGCTATTTGGATCCATTGTGGACCCGCAATTTTTTTTATTTCATCGTCCCATCGAGTACAAGGTCTTCCTCTGTAGCGCTTGCCTGTTGGGCCTCGCCATGTGGTTACTGTTTTGGTCCACCTGTGATCTGTGAGGCGCGCTACATGACCCGCCCATTTCCACTTCAGTTTTAGTGCATGGCTGAGTGCATCAATTGCTTTCGTCTTTGATCTAATTTTCGTGTGTCTTATCCTGTGTAGCTTTTTAATGTTCAGCATGCTCCGTTCCATACCTCTTTGACATGTGATTATTTTATTTTTTATCTGATTTGTAAATTTCCATGTTTGACATGCATATGTCAGGCATGGGATAAGGCATGAATCCATAACTTTCTTCTTAAGCGCTATAGGCATGTCACTTTTAAATATTTCTTTACAACCCCAGTATTTATTCCACGTACTCTTGACTATTCTCTCTATTTCTAGTTCATTTCTGTTTCGGCTGAATCCAATTTGTTTACCTAAGTAAATATACTGATCGACGTATTCTAACTCATCATTTCCAATTTTTATGCTTGGCCTTTTGTGGTTGGACATGGCTTTCGTTTTTGTTATATTCATTTGTAAACCTACTTGCAAGCTTGCCTTGTGCAGAGTTTCAATCATATATTGTAGTTGGCTGCTCGTTTCTGATAGCAATACTAGGTCATCTGCAAACCTTAAGTGGTTCAAATATTTGCATTGAATATACAAGCCTTGCTTTTTCCAGTCCAGTTTGCTTATGATTGATTCCAATATTGCAATAAACAATTTTGGGGACAATGGGTCCCCCTGCCTAACTCCTCTACGCACTGGAAAGCTTGGCCCAATGGATTCTAGCTTCACTCTACTAGTGCTATTTCCGTATATATTTTTTAGTATTTCTATATCTGCCTTATTACTCGCTTTTATTTAACTTGATTTTCTGTCTGTGTGCGTATGTCGAGGACAAGTCTGACGATCGTATTTCCGATCCCTTTCCGATATCCGATCATGCTGATATTTTCCACACATTTTTGCTTCAAAAGACTATTCAATATACCTAGTACATTATTAATTTGTATGTAACATCTAAACATGATAATCTATTTTTTTATAAAAACTTATATTATTACAATAACAGGGCCAAATGATTCTTGGTAATTATTCTAGCCCACTTTGGGATTAAATACCTAGTAACTAAAGCCGGATCTACATGACAAAACTAGTGTCATACTTTCTAGTTTCATGACACTACTTTCAGTACCTATGAAACTAGTTTCATTCAAATTAATAGTGTCGTGAAATCCACAGTATTTCTGTGTTCATGGCTCCGCCTAAATCAAAGCTTTATTTTGCATTGCAAAATATTCGCTGGTATTCAATGATAAATATTATATTTTTATCAGCTGTCCGACGTTGGTTTAATTTCTTTTTTTTTAAACTACCTAACATCTCCCACACCACGACTAAAATACACATGTCCTATCAGCGCATGCACTCTCGCGACACAGTTTCGCGTCGCGTTTATACGATGACATAAGTTGCACGACACTAGTTTTATCCAAAAATCGCGCGTGACGCGACACTAAAACATAGTGTCGTGAAATCGATGCATGCATTGTAAAACTTGACGTTTACACGTGAAACTGTTGATGAAATTAATTTCACGGAACTACTTTCATGCCATTAGTTTCGTAATGTAAATCCGGCTTAAATAAGCTAAAAATGTATACATAATTTCACCAAGTTAGATTATGGTAAGGTCACGTCAACCTGACATTTGCAATCCATGCTTAGCATATTGATCCCAAGTTTCCGACCTTAACCTTTATTCGTTTTTACAATCCTTGAATCTTTTGTATACCTATACTATACTCTAGCCTGTACTCACTATTATTATATTACTACTAGCGACTCGCCCCGGCTTCGCACAGGTAGCACCAGGTGACCCCCCCCCTAAGACAATCTCCTGGTTCTAAGCTACCTCCCCACCAATTTTCAGCCAAATCGGTTCGTGCGTTCTGGAGTTATAGCGTCAGGAAGGAAAACCCGACTTATTTTTATATAGTAGATTATATTGTACCAAAGTGTATTTATTCAAGCTTTTATTATACCTACGTTCAAAATGGCCGTGGGAAATATGTCAGGTATGACTTTGCTAATGGACGGGTTTTAGGGAACGATAGTTTTGAAGCTTATAAAGTGAGTGAGCTCACTCACTTCGTTTCAGTCGGTGTTTGTGACGGCAACGAGCGACACCTATGCTGAAAAATACCTAATTAAGATACCTTGGTGATACAATGCCTTTTTAAAATACTACTTGCAAAACGGATCAAACAGATGGCCCACCTGATGTTAAGCGATAACCACTGCCTATGGACAGAGAATTACCTTATAGGTCACGTCCACCTAGGACGCACCCTATGTGGCATTGCACTGCGCCCGCCACCCTGAGACATAAAGATGAAAAGTCTCATGTACCTGTAATTTCAACGGCACCCTTACCCTTCAAACCGGAACACAGCAATGCGAGCATTACTGCTTCGCGGCAGAAATAGGTATGGTGGTAGTACCACAGAATATATACAGTAGTAGTACTTCCCCGGACGAACTCTTTCACAAAAAAGCTCTACTACTACTAAAACTACTATCTTGGTAACCTTTTTACTTTATGAAAGAAATCATCATAGTTTTCTTCTTTAAAAAGTGCGCAGTTCACTGAAACACAACGACTCTCACATCGTACTCAAAACAAAAGCCAAATTAAAAAAAACTATTCACTTTAAGTTTTCACCTATCTACAATATTTTCAATCGAGACTATGGAGAATTCATTTGTTTTGTCTCAATGTTTTTGCTATTCAGATGACAAGCGGAAACCCGAAAGCAGCAATTTATTTAGAGTTTCTCGTTTGCTGCAGTCGCTAAGTAGTTTAGTACAAACTTGGAGCACACTATTTGCAAGTGAGAACTTACGTCACTACATACAAATATTGTGATTATAATAATAGGAGGCGAGGTTAATCAGAACACATTAAATTTAATTAATATTTGTGTTCTTGGTGTAATTCAAACTTTAGATATAACTAGCGACTCGCCCCGGCTTCGCACGGGTAGCCCCCGGTGAAACACCCCTCCTACCCTTACCCCTATGTCAATCTCCTGGTTCTAAGCTACCTCCCCACAAATTTTCAGCCAAATCGGTTTAGCCGTTCTTGTGTTATAAGTGGTGTAACTAACACGACTTTGTTATATACGAGTATATATAGATTTAGATACTTACCTAGATAGTAGACAAATAAACTCATTATTGAGAACTTAAGTTTTATATTGTAAAGTGATAAGTAAACAACAAATTGATTGTGTACAGGCGTCCTTATCGCTAAAATATCTGGGGATCGATTTTTGAAAGTCCCTAAGTGACTAGAATTCACGAATGACAAAACGTCATCGATGACTTTGAAATCACTTTTTACCAAATGTCGTATTTTTGAAAGTCATACCCTGTCTACCAACTTGCAAATATTTCACAGTCGTTGTCTTTGACATACGACGTATCTGTCCATTATTAGTTTGTCTGTTCCACTATACTAAGTCCATGGTTCCACTCAGGACAGACAAAACAGTGTACTACGTTCGGACCATAGATAATAATTATGTGTGGGTGGAATAGGAAAGCCACAAGATAAAGAGTAAAATTGAGTAAATACTATTCATAAATGTCAGTGCCAAAACAGTCACGGAGTGATTTCAAATCGAGTGGGTAGAGCCACTCGTATTGATATCATAGTATGACAATTTTAGTCAGCGGTGATTTCCAAAAATACGAACTTTTGGAAATCGGTGACTAATAGTCATTTTGCTGAGTTCCAGTCACTCGCTGACTTTCAAAAATCGATCCCCTGGTCCAGAAAACCAATGTTACACATCCATACACATTACACATACACATAGACACACGCCTTTTCTCCTGAAAGGGTAGGCAGAGCTTCAATGGGCCTTTTTGTCACCGTGGGTGGAACCATCGTGGGAATATGGAAGTGACAAGTGGTGAGCTCATCGCCGCCATTGCTCCACACGACTGACTCGGCTAATGCTTTCATCCAGTAATAAAACATTCCATAATAAGTTAGCGGCCAGGACAAATCTTACTAATAAGTCTGGTAATCCCTTAGTCGGCTTTTACGACATCCACGGGAGGAGACGGACAGCTTTATTCTTAGGCTGGACACAAGACGGTATGTATGTGTTTGGTTGATATTTGAATTCAGTTGTGAAGGCTCGACCAATGTATGATGTTCTTCATACCCAAACTAGGTATATAGGAGATTTTCATCGACGTGCTGCAAAAACTGATTCCCCGAATATTTGTTCAGTGTTATGCAATGGACGCGTGTCTACGGGAACATTCCGCGAACTAATTGAAGCGCACGGAGGAGGGAACGCTGACGTAAAAAGTACAAAAACGTGAAACAAAAGGGGTCCAAATAGGTTTTTGTTGGTATCGTCCCGTCTGACGCGCGCTCGTAGCACGAACACGATGATTTAGCTGTTTTGTTCCGGTAAGAGGTTTCGGGATTAACTAGTTAAGAAAGTTTTCAAATTCCTTCAATCTTGAGTTTAATTATTTACTTGGTTGTGCACGGGTACGATAGTTATCTGATTTATTTTCATTTGAATCAGCATTTACTAGTTTAGTTAGTTTTTTTTAAGACCTATTAAGGCCCTTATCTACTATTGTAAAGAAACTTTAAGCTTGGGTTTCTCTATTGTCACTAGCTTTAATTAAACTTACATGATTCAATTTTAATAACAAAAAGTTCGTTAAGTAATTCAGTAACATATAAAATTAATTGCTGAAGTTGTGGCCATTTATCGTTTTAGGCATTAAATAGTCGGCGCAAACAATTGTACATACGTGGGGCTCTCATTTTGGATTCTCTTGATGACGCAAGTATAATTATAATTAGCAGCCGGCTCATCTACTCGGTCTCCGTACGCCCGTAGCTGCGTAGGTACGATCTGAATATCTCTTTCGAGAATATAAGCAGGGTGTTATAGCATCACACTTCCTTAAAGGGACCGATACACTGCATTTAGATACAAGTAGGTCGCTAGGCTTAGCTTCAGATGCTCCTGATATTGCCTGATACATAGCACATAGCCAACTGCATACTGCAATGCCGGGACACACGTACATACGTCTAGGTCTCGGCAATATTCAGGCTGTTGTAATAGGCTGATACTCTGTCAATGCACGTTATGATATTATTCACTTTTATACCTAACCATTACATAAGCATTTTTCAAAGCGGAGTACCATCTCGTGCTTACTACTCGAAGCTTTACCAATGCTGCAAGGGGTGCGAGTATCGGCTCAGGACTCGATGAACTCGGAAACTCGGTTTTATACTGTATTCATGTACCAAAATCTTTTGCAATGTTCCTCTTTCTTAAATCACAGAATTTTCACGGGTCGTTCCGTTCGGCAGTGCCTTCTGTCACAGAATATATACAGTACTTCTGTCTTCAAAAGTTTTAATTGCTCACGCTTCTAAAGTAGACAAAATGTTGTGAGTCGCTTCCATTCTGCAGTGTCATCTATCTAGATACTCGTATTTAATTAGCAAGTTAAATTTCTGCGGACACAAGATTCAAAAAGTTTTTTTTTAACTTTATTGTTACTTAATAGCTGAAGCCTTTGCCTCTGAATGCACTCACTAAATACCAATTTGGCGCTTGGCATTTAAAATTCTGTTAGCATTCTCGCGAGAATACGTTGTATGCAAATGTATGCTGTATATGTGCGCAATGGTAATGTGTATCAGACATACGCAAATGTGTCGTGTAGAGGCATCTTTGTGTGGAGTGTTTGCTCGTTAGATTTTATATTACGTTTAGTAACAACTCCCTCGGCTCATATGATGCTGTGTAATGGCGTATTGCAAGGTCAAGTCGTAAAATAAGTATTATCACACCTTTACAGGCGAAATAGGAGAATGTGGGTTTATTGTTTGCGAATATTGTGGTGCTGCTAGAAACCTACTAGGAAAGTTGTGGCACAGGTAGGGTTTCATCATGAACTTCATCGCTGTATGACGTCAGCTTTGGTACATGGGCCCATAGAATGCGATGACGAACGGTCTTGCGCCGTCTCCATCCATTGAATGTCGTCGGTCCATTCAGTGGTCGGTCGTCAGTTGGTCGCTACTCGAGAACCTTTATGCCGATGTGGTTGTTAGTTTGCGAGCTATATGAGCTATATGGGCTTGCCCATTTCTAATTGTGAGAGCTGAGAGCAAGTTGCTACTTCGGCGAGCTATATGTCGGTATAATCGTTATTCTTATTTTTATTCTTATTCTTAGTTTGACGACCTCTGTGACGCGGCGGCAGAAGCTTGGCCTGTGAAGCGGGAGGTTGCGGGTTCGATTCCCGCCTCGGAAAAAATATTTGTGCGATCGCAGATATTTTTTCAGGGTGTTCTGGGTATTTTCTTTTCTATGTATAATAAAAAATATCTATCTATGTAATATATTGTATTAAGTATATCAGTTATCTAGTACCCATAACACAAGCTCTGCTTAGCTTGGGGCTAGATAATGTTGTGTGAACTGTGCAGCATTATTTATTTTATTTATTTTTTATTTATTCTTCCATTTACCTCCTCGTTTAGAATGTTATCACGTAACAATTGAAAAGGATTTGGCCATCATGCTTATATACAGGTAGGTATAGGGTGATTGTAAAGCCTCCTTCAAATATACTTTTTGTTATCGTCTTTTTGTTTTTGTTATAAGAAGATAACAGGTACTTAACGCTGGTTCAGGCTGAGCCAGGGCTTCACCTGCACTATATTACATGGTTCATTTTTTTTTAACTTAGTTCCCCCTCTCCTCAACAATGCCACGGTTGTTAATAAACAGTTTGTTAGTTTGTTAATACCTTTGATAAATTGAAAGATGTAGTATATAGTATATAGAAGTTGTCTATCATCAAGTTTTTATGAAAAATTACTTATTATGTGCCTGAAATAATTACCTGTACAACCTTTTATTAAGTATCAAACAAAGTCATACGGGGCTCAAGCACGCCCTTAACGATTTGCTCATTGAAATGACATACGAATTTGTTTAAGATAAATTAGCATGACATTTAGTTCTTTAATTTATGTCGTTAGTTAAGATTATGATTTTATATTGAACAGTTGCTTTAATTTGTTTCAGATTACTATAACTTTTACCCGACTGTGTCAGAAGGAGGGTTATGTTTTTCGAGTGTATATTTACGTATTATATATGTATGTATATTTATTTCACACGCTCTGTAGCCTAAACGACTCGATGGCCTAAGCTTGAGAGATTGGTCTTAATTGTGAGAGTGTCACTGGATAGGTATATCAAAATTATTCAAACAGTGGGTCAGGGTTCTTTCGTCACAACACCATTTTTTGTGCTACTTTTGACTTGCATACTTCGAAGGTAAACTCGTCACTACTCACATTTTCTCAGATTTTGTACAGTCGGTGTGAGATTATTGTTGAATAAACCCTACGGTTTCTAGTATAATTCTAATTAAAAATCACGAATTAAATATGTTAACTAAACGAATTAAATATCACGAATAAAAATTGACAACTAGAAATTCTCGAATGTTAAATGTCGAATGAAAAGTCTCCAATGGAAAATCTTGAATTGAAAATCTCGAATGTTGAATCTCGAATGAAAAGTCTCGAATGGAAAATCTTGAATTGAAAATCTCGAATGGAAAATCTCGAATGAAAAATCTCAAATGGAAAATCTCTAATGAAAAAACTAGAATTATAAATCTTGTATAAAAAATCTCGTTTGAAAAATCTCGAATGGAAAATCTCTACTAAAAAACTTAAATGAAAATCTCAAATGAAAATTTCAAATGAAAAATCTTAAATGAAAAATCTAGAATGCAAAATCTCGAATGGAAAATCTCAAAAGAGAAGTCTCGAATGGAAAATCTCGAACTGAAAATCTCCAATTGGAAATCTCTAATGAAAAAACTAGAATAAAAAATCTTGTTTGAGAAATCTCGTTTTGAAAAATCTCGAAAGAAAAATGTCGAATGGAAAATCTCTAATGAAAAAACTCGAATGAAAATCTCAAATGAAAAATCTCTCATAAAAAATCTAGAATGAAAAATCTCGAATGAAAAATCTCGAATGAAAAGTCTCGAATGGAAAATCTCGAACTGAAAATCTCCAATTGGAAATTTCTAATGAAAAAAGTAGAATGAAAAATCTTGTTTGAAAAATCTCGTGTGTTTTTGTTTTTTTATAATTGTACTTGTGTAATGCTGTTAATGCTTTTTACATCGTGGAGTAGAAACTAGAGGACTCTTGCCATGAATATTTAACACCATTTAATAAATAGCTTTCGTGGTGTGCCCGGTCTGAGAAATCAATAAAAAAATAAAAAAATAAAGCCTAAAAAGAGATTAGACCAGGGAATGGGCAGCAGCGTCCACCTGAGTACTCAACACTAATATTGCGTTCACCAACCACCTGCAAAGCGTGGTGATTATGGGAAATCCCCCCCACTGCATTCTGTGGGGGACGCCTCGACCAGCAGTCTAAAAGCTGCTGATGATGATTATCATAATAATCATCGTTATTTCTGCCACAAAGCAGTAGTGCTCGCATTGCTGTGTTCCGGTTTGAAGGGTATGGGAACCGGTGAAATTACAGGCACATGAGACTTTTTATCTTTATGTCTCAGGGGGCACATTGCAGTGCCACATAGGGCGCTTCCTAGGTAGACTTAACCTTATTTGATAAGGCAGAGGTTACTGCTTGACATCAGGTGGGCCATATGTTTGTTCCGTCATTCATCATTGTCTTGCCCTTTTCCCAAATTATTTGGGGTCGGCGCAATACTTCTTTTTCTTCCACTCTCCCCTGTCAGCCGTCACCTTATCATTCACTCCCTTCTCATTCATATCATCTCTCACGCAATCCATCCATCTTTTCTTAGGTCTTCCTCTTCCTTTCCACCCACTAACATTCATATTCATAACTTTCTTAGTTACATTCATCCCTCCTCATAACATGCCCATACGAAGCTAAACGATTTCCTTTCAATTTTTCTGTCATTGGTGCAATTTTCAAACTTCCTCTTATATACTCATTCCTTATTTTATCCATTCTTGTTACTCCATACATCCATCTCAACATTCTCATCTCTGCTGGATGAAATTTTCTTTCATCCTTCTTCTTCATGGCCCAGCATTCCGATCCATACATAACGACAGGTCTTATCACGGATTTGTAAATTTTACCCTTCAATTTGAGTGGCATCCGTGGGTCACATGTTGTGGCTGTGACCTGTCGCCATTTCATACACCCTGAGTTGATCCGATGCGTAACGTCCCGGTCAATCTCACTATCCCCCTGTAAGAGTGACCCGAGGTACCGAAAATCAGAGGAGATCGGTAAGGACATTTCGGCAAGTGTTATTGTCACAGGATTGGAGAGACCGCCGAAATCGCAGAACATGTACTTGGTTTTGGTTCTGCTGATTTTCAGGCCAACACTCTCCAGTCTTTGCCGCCATTCCTCAAGTCTACTCTGGACCTCAGTGCCAGTGCCATTCTCGGCAACCAGCACAGTGTCATCGGCAAACAGCATGCACCAGGGAGCCTCTCCTTGGATGTCCGACGTAAGAGCGTCCATTACCACCAGGAAGAGTGTAGCGTAATTTCTAAATAAATAACTTATCACATAGCATTCAACAAAATGTAAACAAACAACTCAGTTGACATCACACAGACAATGACATTAGGTGTTTATCTGACACTAACAGCAAAAAGAACGAAGGGAAAGTAATGCTTCTTCTTCTTCCTTACTAATGGCACACGGTCGGAGCCATGGGGGAGAGACACTGACATTAAAGAATGCCTATTGATGTTCTGTTAATGAAATATTAGTTCCCTTTCGAGACGCATGGAGCGCTGTAATAAATCCGTACGCCATTATGCACCTTAAGATCTTAAACATAAGGGACACTAATCAATGGCAGTATAAGTCAATGAACGGACGAGATGAATGGGGTCACTAACCCATCGTAAAGGTTCACCTTGCAATAAAACTGAATACAAGGACGCGTCCTTTCTTTTTCACACCTGGTCGCGCAAGGCTACTACACTCGTACTCCTAGCTGCCGAAGACATCCTCACAGCCGTGCTGGCGTGTCCAGGTTAGCGTGTCTGTTTGTTCCTCAAGCTATCATTATTACTTGCATCCTTAGGAAATTATAAACTGTAAAACTGTGACGCATGTGTGTGTGTCCGCGTGCCCACCTGCGGCCTCGTGCTGTCCTGTAATTTCACCCATCGGGAACCTGGAACCTTCTCGACATCGCCAAGCTACCCGGACACACGCACAGTACTCGCGAGAAGCCCGCCTGACCCGGCCTACCTGATTACAGGGACCACGTCACCACCTAGCAAGTCAAACGGCAGCTAGTTAGCGGCCTCTCACTACGCGCTCACCGAGGCCATATCGCCCGACGAATACTCCTGGACCTTCTGCAAGGATCCCGTCGCCTACCCAACGAGGGACGACCAGCCACGTGCGGCTGCACGCCATATTACGGGGGCGCCGCTGCCCTGAGCCGCGCCATCCTTTTAGTGCCCATAGCACTCTTCATAGCGCGCCGCTGCCTTCTTGAGGCAAGCCGCGTGCCCTACACCTTCGGCGAAACCGCCGAACGCCACGGAGCCTGCCACGTCAATCCTGTCCGCGCCGGCTGACCAAGCTGCCACGTGTCCACCTGCTACCTCGTGCTTCGGACTTCAAATAACAGGGCAGTACTAGTGCCAATTGACTACATTCACCATCATTGCTACCTTCTGTAGACCCACAGTGCTTGCGTTACTAATTGAGAGAACTAACTATTGAAATCCACCCCATTAGCCGTTACTAGCCTTTTGGCCCATCTGGCACCTTCTTTTCTGGCTCTTCAAGCTGTAGGTAGGAATCTAGCTGACCATGTGATAGGAGCTTCTTTAAATAAAATAACTATTGTATCCTGACTTGTCTACTTTATTTTACCATCCGCTAGGTAGGTAAATTCTCATCTGAACGGTGACTCTGTCTACCCAGAGTCCCGCATAGAACCGTTGGCTCTCTCTAAAGGGACCAAACGCGACAGTGGCGCCCAACTCTCTCTCTCTCTCTCTCTTAATTCTCTCTCTCTCTTTAGTAACACATGGTATTTTTCTAGAATTTTAACCTAACTTTTCTTTAACTTGCTAATTTGGATGGTGAATGAACTCAACACCGGACACATACTCATCGTATCGGTTTAGTAATACTTACTAGTATTAGTTTATCGAACGTTGGCTTCTATTGTTTTTACTGTTGTGTACTTGAACGTAGCGGTGAACACAGCCTAAACTGGGTTCTCCCAAGCGTCTCATTCTTTCATAACTGTGTAATAGCTGCGCTGGTGTAAAACTGAACTATACTACTAACTTCACTTGCTTACTTGCACTATAAATTACCTTTACTTGCTAATGCACTATAAATTACTTTTACTTGCTAATTTACTATAAATTACTTTTACTTGCTAATTCACTATAAATTATTTTTACTGGCTAATTCACTATAATTACTTTTGCTTGTTATTATCATAACAATTTTACTAAAAGCTTATATTCAGTTGCACACTAAAGCAACCCTTGTACTCTCTATACTTGCTGATACTTGTGGAACAAACATAATGGCACGGGACTATAACAAACGTATAATCAAACATAGGATCACTCTAAACCGATATCCTATACTATATAAACTAGAAGATATGCGGGACCAATCATCGGGTACCTGGCATATCAAAGATATCTAATAAACTTAATAAACTTATCAAATACACAGAATAATATTACTATTCTAATCAAAACAATCTATTCTATCTAATCTAATCTATTCTAATGATACAAATCTATTCTAAATACTAGAAGTCTGTTGTCAGTTGTGTAAAATCTGAATGAGTTCTAAAATCTGAATGAGTTCTGTTTGCTTTGACTAAAACTATATAACTTTTTGTTTTCTATGTAACTATATCCAACTAAATAGAAGCGGACTGAAAGGTTTTGGTGATATATAAATGAAAGTATTTTAAACTACTATATTTAACTAAACTAGTCTAACTAAATAGAAGATGACTGAAACGTTCTGTGATAAATAAATGAATTTATGTCTTGCAACAATAACTAACTAAACTAGTCTAACTAAATAGAGTCTATCTGAAAGGAAACTGTGATACATAACTAAAATAATCTTTTATATCTAACTAAATAGAGGCTATCTGAAAGGGGTCTGTGGTACATAACTAATGTAATCTTTTACAACTATATCTAACTAAGTTGACTGAATGAAACTGTGAAACATAACTATGTCTGTCTAAGCTATCTATCTGAAAGGTTCTGTGAAACATAACTATTTTGTTTTTACAACTATAACTAACTGAGCTGTCTGAAAGGTTCTGTGAAACTAACTTTTTGTTTTTACAACTATATCTAACTGAGCGGTCTGAATGGAACTGTGAAAAATAACTATTTTGATCTATTATAACTAAAACTAACTAAATAAAGATGTCTGAAAGGAACTGTAATACTTAAATAACTTAATCTTTGGGGTCTGAAAAGTAATGAAATAAATAAACTGGATAAGGTATTGATGAGTTGTGTTGTACTGTACACTATGTCTATTTGCTATCGCTAAAGTATACTATGTCTTTTGCTGTCACTAATTAACTGAAAAGATTCTGTAGAGAACTGTTAACTATTAACTTAACTTTTGGCTTTTGTAACTATTAACTTTTGAGCTAGGAGCGGTAATCAGGATAACTCCAATAAAAACAAGCCAGTGCTCCTACAGGGCGGTGAAATGGTAACCCTACAATAAGCCTTATACCATTTGCTCATCTAAATTTCCTTTTATTATAGCATATGGAGCGGCTAGCAACTCCTTACCAAAACATAGCCTAAAGCTCGAGGCGGTTCACAGGAAACCTCGTTAAAAATAAGCCCTATTCCTGAAATGCTATCAAAATTCAAGTAACTTTAACTTCTAGTAATATTACAATAGCGATAGTACTTTATTACAAATAGTGGTACTGTAAGGAACGGGTATAACTATAACCTGTACTAATATTGTGCCCTGGCTCTAAACCACGGGTTACAACTGAAGGGTCATGGTAATGAAACCATGATCGCTCGAGCTGTCTGATAAAAACACTGTGGTCATGGGACTAAACCATGACTACGGTAGATGTCTGATAGGAAACACTGTGCAGCTCATCATACAACCAATCCTGTCTTGTTCTGGTAGGAGAAATTAAAAATAAATTCTCTACACTAAATTTATAATATTGCTGGGAACTTTGATGCTATATATACTGACAACTTCTTAAACCGCTGTGATCTTGAGTACGCTTGCTGATATGCAGGTGGACTCTGTGTGTTGTGCTCAGCTAGCTATTAGAGAGTAACTATTGTGGAAGGATGAAAGATGATGTCTGAAAGAAGAGAATGAAAGTAAGTCACAGCAGAATGAGTTGCAGTTCTAGCGGATTTTCTCTAGCGAAAAACCTTATCTGGTCGAGGGGGTATTGTAGCGTAATTTCTAAATAAATAACTTATCACATAGCATTCAACAAAATGTAAACAAACAACTCAGTTGACATCACACAGACAATGACATTAGGTGTTTATCTGACACTAACAGCAAAAAGAACGAAGGGAAAGTAATGCTTCTTCTTCTTCCTTACTAATGGCACACGGTCGGAGCCATGGGGGAGAGACACTGACATTAAAGAATGCCTATTGATGTTCTGTTAATGAAATATTAGTTCCCTTTCGAGACGCATGGAGCGCTGTAATAAATCCGTACGCCATTATGCACCTTAAGATCTTAAACATAAGGGACACTAATCAATGGCAGTATAAGTCAATGAACGGACGAGATGAATGGGGTCACTAACCCATCGTAAAGGTTCACCTTGCAATAAAACTGAATACAAGGACGCGTCCTTTCTTTTTCACACCTGGTCGCGCAAGGCTACTACACTCGTACTCCTAGCTGCCGAAGACATCCTCACAGCCGTGCTGGCGTGTCCAGGTTAGCGTGTCTGTTTGTTCCTCAAGCTATCATTATTACTTGCATCCTTAGGAAATTATAAACTGTAAAACTGTGACGCATGTGTGTGTGTCCGCGTGCCCACCTGCGGCCTCGTGCTGTCCTGTAATTTCACCCATCGGGAACCTGGAACCTTCTCGACATCGCCAAGCTACCCGGACACACGCACAGTACTCGCGAGAAGCCCGCCTGACCCGGCCTACCTGATTACAGGGACCACGTCACCACCTAGCAAGTCAAACGGCAGCTAGTTAGCGGCCTCTCACTACGCGCTCACCGAGGCCATATCGCCCGACGAATACTCCTGGACCTTCTGCAAGGATCCCGTCGCCTACCCAACGAGGGACGACCAGCCACGTGCGGCTGCACGCCATATTACGGGGGCGCCGCTGCCCTGAGCCGCGCCATCCTTTTAGTGCCCATAGCACTCTTCATAGCGCGCCGCTGCCTTCTTGAGGCAAGCCGCGTGCCCTACACCTTCGGCGAAACCGCCGAACGCCACGGAGCCTGCCACGTCAATCCTGTCCGCGCCGGCTGACCAAGCTGCCACGTGTCCACCTGCTACCTCGTGCTTCGGACTTCAAATAACAGGGCAGTACTAGTGCCAATTGACTACATTCACCATCATTGCTACCTTCTGTAGACCCACAGTGCTTGCGTTACTAATTGAGAGAACTAACTATTGAAATCCACCCCATTAGCCGTTACTAGCCTTTTGGCCCATCTGGCACCTTCTTTTCTGGCTCTTCAAGCTGTAGGTAGGAATCTAGCTGACCATGTGATAGGAGCTTCTTTAAATAAAATAACTATTGTATCCTGACTTGTCTACTTTATTTTACCATCCGCTAGGTAGGTAAATTCTCATCTGAACGGTGACTCTGTCTACCCAGAGTCCCGCATAGAACCGTTGGCTCTCTCTAAAGGGACCAAACGCGACAAGAGGTAAGGGCTCAGAGCTGACCCTAGGTGCAAGCCTACAGCCACACTGAAGCTAGCGGTAGTGCCAACTGTGGACCGGACATGGGTACTTCATCGGCTGTACATTGCTCGGATCAACTCCACGTACTTCAGAGGCACACCTTTCTTTTTTTTATGTTTGTTCCGTCATTAACAGCAGCTATTCAAATTGAAAAGTTTCACGAATAATAAATGTTTTATTTTGTTGTATAAATTCATTTTTAAAATAAAAGATAGGTACTGATTATTAAGTTAAAGGTCCGATGTGGTTATTTTCAAACCGGAGTTATTTTCATTCTAGCGAGGCGAGGTTACCACACCCTTAACACAGAATAAATAATAGTACAACTAATTAAGCAATTAATCAAAACAGTAGCCGTGTGTACAGTGTACAGTGTACAGTGGAAATTGATGTTGATCGCGTACAGCTGTGACGCTGTGAGGCAGGAAGCCCTGCCTAAACTCTATCAAATTGGATTCTAAGATTACCCACAATGTAGAGATGCTAAGGATAGGTAGAGCTACGGCGCGGGAGGTACGAGTAGGAGAGACCTCTCGAATTTCAGAGGGATTATCCACGAGCGAAAGGACAGCCTTTGTAAGATTACTGGTTCTGTATACAAATGTTATCTAACTGGTTATATTTATCACAATATTGCGACGGACACAAATGAGCCATCATCATCCACTGCTGGACATAAACCCTGAGTAACGCAACAACCTCCATCCACCGACTTGCTCTGACCTTTATAAATATCGTCGGTCCAATGAGACCTTAAGTTCGATTTTCCGATGCAATATCAAGGCAGAATCGCTGTCGGGTGACGAACATCAAATGCCCGCGTCACAAAATGATGTTAACATGCCAATATCCACGTTGTGAACTTTAGAGCATTGCGGCCTCCGTATATGGGAACACTAGAAGCTAGTTTTATTACAAAAATGTGACCCACGTCTACTTTCAGTGTTTCAACACCAGTAATCATTCAAAAAATGCGCTAAATTTCTTTTTTACAAGTGAAAAATGCTTATTTCAGCGCTCTTTGACCATAACCCTTATCTAAGAACCATCGCCGATGAATCAAAAACCCTTTATAGAACACCGTATGAATCGGTAAAACCGTTTTGGAGTTAAATGGGAACATTCGTTGGCACACACAAACAACCTCTCACCCTAAACGCATACACCTCCGTTTCGTCGCGGGTAAAAATAATAAACTCAATGCACTTCACTATTCAACTACTTACAATACTTCATTCACTACAAAATGTAACATTACTTACCTGAAAATAACTACTTCAATTGAACAAGATCCGAAGTTTCCAAAATGAAACAAATAATTATCGTGTACCAATCTCAAAGTTTTCAAAGCAGTACTACCTCCCAGGAACCTTCCAAGTGCACTTCAAAGGATCAAACACAAAGAAAATACCTACCAATAAGAGCCTATAAGAGCCAATAAGAGCCAATTTCATTTCATCTTCCTCATTACTAATTTGAAGTTACCCAAGGTAACTTTGTTTGAACGATAATAATTTTAGACGTGTTTCCAATTTTTAATACTTTCAACCAATACGAGTATTTCCAACGTTACTTGTTACTTGGTTACATTGAACCTTAGAGCATTGCGGCCTCCGTAATAGCGGATTGTCTTTTGGTTTGGTTCGCACAGATCATATTAGAGCACAGTTTGTCAACGCGCTTGTATGCAGACTGACATAGCTCTCAGAATCATTATTATTATTATATTTGCTAGTTACATTGACAGCCATCATCAGTCTGAAGAAGTCAACTACTGGACTGAATGGTCTTGAGCCGCCTCCATCCACCAACTTCCGTTATAATTTCTTCTGGTCTATCGAGAGCCTTACTGCCTCGTCACCCGCTCTAGTAGCCACTTCGAAAACCTTTATTCCCCAACGGTTATCAGCTCTGCGAGCAATAGGTATGGTTATACATTTATTTTTGGCTTGTTTCCGCCCGGAGCTTGGTTCAATGCTCAACACTGGTTGTAATCTATCTGTATCCTAAACTTTACTAAAATCGGTTCAGCCGTTACGGCGTGATTGTGTAACAAACATGAAACCATCCAAATTTCACATTTATGATATTAGTGTGCTGTGTAGGGTGAGGGTGAGGCGTAGTCTTTGCGTAGCACAAACGCGTCGAAGTTTTCAAGTACCTGATTTACAAATAACTTCACCATTATTATTATAGTAGTGACGTTATTAAGCTAACCTACATGTATTCCGACAGCACCGAGTCTAGCGTTAACTTCAACACGTCAGGCTTTGGCAGCGATGCCGCGTAGAGTCAATGTAGGGCGATGATGGACAGTTATCAGTTCCTGAATTTAAGCTCTCGCTAGCAGCGCGAGATTAACTTTTTTTAGTGTTTTTTGCCCATTACAGCTCATCAACACTTCTTCAGATAGCGAAAGTTGAGTTCGCAAGAACTAGGAGACTTAACGCACATGTTTTAATTGATAGTGTTTCATAAATATCATCAGTTCAGCTAAGATACCCCTAAACAAAAAAAAACTCTGGAAAAATGTAAAATGTATCATCTAAACTTTATGAGATACTATCAATTAAAACATGTGCGTTAAGTCTCCTAGTTCTTGCGAACTCAACTTTTGCTATCTGAAGAAGTGTTGATGAACTGTAATGGGCAAAAAACACCAAAACATTTGAATTTCGCGCCGCAAGCGCGAGCATTTACCTTAATAAAACCATTTATTACTTTTCTTTTCCACATAAGTTTTGTGCACCACCTACATAAATGTATTCACAACACACAAAGGTTAGCTGGTAGAGAATGCTTCTTAGCATTAAGTTCTCCTGTGTACATTGTTTGTTTTGTGCAATAAAGAATATTCTATCTACCTATGTTATAATCACGGCGGTGTTGAATTATTTTCGCCACCGCCCCTTAGCGACCTCTTTTTAACCCCCGGTTAAAAAGGGAGGGTGCTCTGATTTCAATGTGGTTTTATTGTATGAAAGAAGGTTTTTGCGAGATGGTTCTTAGGGTGAAAATTGGTGCAGCGATTTCCAGCATAATCCAGATAAATTTTAATGGAAAACTGAACGTCGTTGGGGCTTTTTAAATTTTTATAAAATTAACTTTGTCATAATTACACAAGTAATAAATTTTGCAAAAATTAAAAAAAACCCTCAACGCAATGAAACGGCTGAACCGATTTTGATCAAACATAGCTAAGACCAATGCCGACAAATTCACCATTCGGACAAAAAAAAAAAACGAAATCGGTTCATCCGTTCGGGAGCTACGATGCCACAGAAAGACACACACACAGACACACACACACACACACACACACACTCACACACACACACACACACACACACACACTCACACACACACACAGAGAGAGAGACAGACACACACACAGACACACACACACACACACAGACACGTCAAACTTATAACACCCCGTCGTTTTTGCGTCGGGGGTTAAAAAGGTTCTGAATTCCATAAACGTAATACTAATGTTAGTAGGTACTCATTTTACTGTATGTGCATCCAGTTTGCAGCGATCCACACAGACAGACAGACACACAGGCACACTGCGGCCTCAAACTTATAACACCCCTCTTCTTAGTCGGGGGTTAAAAAGGGTTCGCTAAGTCATGTTACCTTCCATTTCACCGGTCAGCGTCTTGTCATTGACTGACTGTGAGGCTGTGCTCTTCGGAGTCACGATACAGCTGCGATACAACCGTGGTGCCGTTCTTTGGTTCAACGAATTTGTGACGCGATACAGTCGCGAGCGATTTAGACGCAATGGTGACGCGCGTTCTTTAAACTGTTACTGTTACTGTTAGCCTGAATTATCCTATTGTTGGGCGAAGGCCTCCCCCATATCATCCAGTCACTACAATCCTGGGCTATTGTTTGCCAATCTGTGTTAAAAGTGTATATTTCATCGCCTGCGTGGTCTGCCGCGACGCCGTCTCGCTGTGTCAGGGCTCCACATAGTGGTTATTTTTGTCCACAGCTCATCAGGCATGCGACAGACATGTCCAGCTCAATTCCACTGCACTGGGCGGCTTTTTCTCCTACGCCGGCGATTTTAGTTTTGGAGCGCAGTTATGGTGTTTCGAATCCGGTCGGTTATTTTAACTCCCAGAATACTGCGCTGCACCGCCCGTTGGCAAACCATGAGTTTGGATTTCTGAATATTTGTCAAAGACAAAGTTTGCGAGCCAAAAGTGAAAACGGGAAGGATGCACATGTTCATAAGTTTGCGCTCTAGTATTACCTATCGGAAGATTTCCCTTCATTTCATTTAACGTGCTGTTTAAACAACTAAAACACCCTAAACGTTTAAACTAGGACATGGACATGTTTCATCCAGTAAAACTCCGGTACGGAGGCCTGGCAGTGAAAGGATTAATTTACTGCTAGCGGTAGTCGGTGATTGGTCAGTGTGGCACGGCAGGCAATCAGACAAAGCAATGCCTAATCCATAAAGTGATTTACCGACCTCTTTCTTACTAATTAATGACAAGACATAATAGTACACACCCATTCTAGAATGATTTATAATATACTAGCGACTCGCCCCGGCTTCGCACGGGTAGCCTCTGGTGACCCCCCCCCTCCTACCCTCTCATCTATGTCAATCTCCTGGTTCTAAGCTACCTCCCCACCAATTTTCAGCCAAATCGGTTGACCCGTTCTTGAGTTATAAGTGGTGTAACTAACACGACTTTGTTTTATATACACTAGCGACTCGCCCCGGCTTCGCACGGGTAGCCCCCGGTGAACCCCCCCCCCCTCCTAACCCTCTCCCCTATGTCAATCTCCTGGTTCTAAGCTACAACAAATTTGCTGGTTCAAATTTTTAGCCAAATCGGTTCAGCCGTTCTTGAGTTATAAGTGGTGGAACCAACAAGACTTTGTTTTATATATATAGATTTATTTATTAGCTCTCTACAAGTATCTCTGTATTTTCCCTGTGCCCTAAATGACCTAAGCAGTTTTGTACTTTCCTAATATTGGTGACACCGCAGGATCCGCTCCGTAAATTGAATTCCAGTGTTCCGGTCAGAGAACTTGGGCTACACTTTTAACTTTGACTCTTACCACTCTTGTACCGCAGTGTACAGGTAAAGCGATAAAGCCATTTGCATAACGTACACATTGGTGTACAGTCGTCATAAGAAGTAGTTTTACAATGCAAGGAGGGACTTACTAGGCCATGTTCCTTACAAATCACATAGATGGCGCTGTGCAACGTTGGCCGTATGGTCATGAATCTTAGCCTGACTAGTACGCGTCATGTAAAACGAACGCTGGAACGCCTGTAGAAGCTTGACCGCCAGCGTTCTTTTTACATGACGCGCACTATACCTACTTGTATTATTATTTAATCTGTGACCTGACGAGAGAGGAGCAAAATCACAGAATAAATAATAGGACAATACACGTAAAAAAACTTATGATATTGTCATTGTGCTTTCTTGAAATCGTTTTGCGTTTCTTTTGTAATCGAATCATGCATGATAATTTAAAAATTTATTTCTGCTTGTTTTAATAAACTGCTTGACGTTGGCTCTGATTATGTTTTCTGTTGATGCTAAGGTTCAACGTTGCACAGCGTCCTCTATGTGATTTTAAAGGAACATGGCCTGGAAAGTCCCTCAGTGCAATTACATTGCATCGTTTCGACTCCACTATTCAGCTTCATAATGCGAACTGATACACTATCGTCGTCTGTTTTTCATTAAAACAATAATCTGCCTCTTGAAAGTAGAGTAAATAGGTACCTACCTTCCAGACCTACGTACTCCATCATCTCAGCCACATAGTCACTTACCTACCAACAGGCGAGATGCCAGTCAAACGCTATTTTAATCAATAATTTGTGAATATATATACAATATACAACCTGTTCAAAGCGATCTTACATTTATCTACCGAACTCAACATTCCAAAGGCGATACCTTATAATTAGGAAGATGTATCTGTACCGTACTTGCTACTTGCGTAGGTACTCGCTATGGTGACGCCACACATTAACCGCTCCCGTAAATTCGATTCCGGTGTCCCAGTTACAGAGAATTTCCGACTTTCGCAAGTCTGGACTGACCTAGACAGTACAGGTAAGTGATAAAGCTATTTGCATAGGTATCGTACGCATCGTGGTACAGTCAGCGGTTTAAGTTAGGAATTAGTCTGTGGATGTTGCTTTTCTTAAGAGTTTCACAAGAAAAACTTTTAAATTGATTTTAGTGGACCCGAAATGTTGATAATATATTCCAAAATTAGAGAAGTTCTATTTCAGTTTAATTATTTTTATGTTATTCAACTTATTTCGCGCACCGTACGAGGGAGGGCAGTTGAAACAGTTTTCGTACCTATTCATGCAAAGTTCAATGACCGGAAAAGCTCATTGAGCGAAAAATACAACGTGTGAAACAACTCTGCAAAATGAGAGTTTCGAGAGTTCGGGGCTTAGAGCATTGCGGCCTCCGTACCGGAGGTTTGGGTACGTAATTTGTTTGGTGTATTAGACAAACTCTTTGGTTTGTAAATCCCAAATGGAAACGTATGTAATCACAGGATATACCAGGCCACGCAGAAAGTTTTCGAAGAAAAGTTTTTATGATTGACCATGCGGTTTCAGTGATAATATGAGCCTTAACTGATTTCTGCTCCATATTTGTGGATATGGCTTTTGGTCTTGTGTATTCAATGACTTCATCACGTAACCAAGGCGCACCCTCAGTCCACAAGACACTGCAGGAAAGCTCATGTGGAGTAGACCCACAGTTAAGATTTATTTTGAAAACACCAATTAATACAAGTTAAAATACGTACATTTCAATTTCCCCTCCACATTTTTACGAGCTTTTGAAATGCAGTATCTCTTTTTCGTTAGTAGGTACTATTGAACTATCGTGTCCTTAGAGCATTGCAGGCCTCCGATCGTGTCTCACTGAATGGACCATTCGTGGCAACATTTTCGCGCTTAGAGCATTGCGGCCTCCTTTTCACGCGATGATTTTTAACCCCCGATGCAAAAACGACGGGGTGTTATAAGTTTGACGTGTCTGAGTGTGAGTGTGTGTGTGTGTGTGTGCGTGTGCGTGTGTGTGTGTGTGTGTGTGTGTGTGTGTGTGTGTGTGTGTGTGTGTGGGTGTGTATGTCTGTCAGTGGCATCGTAGCTCCCGAACGGACGAACCGTTTTTTTTGTTTGAATGGTGAATTTGCCGGGAGTGTTCTTAGCTATATTTGATCAAAATCGGTTTAGCAGTTTCATTGCGTTGAGGTTTATTTTTTTATTTTTACATAATTCATTACTTGTATTATTCGTTAGTACTATTGAACTATCGTGTCCTTAGAGCATTGCAGACCTCCGATCGTGTCTCACTGAAAGTACCATTCGTTGGCAACATTTTCGCGCTTTGAGCATTGCGGCCTCCTTTTCGCGCGATGATTTTTATGATTTCAAATGTCGCCTAAAACCGGACGAATTGTATGATCGACTTCAAATGGCCTTTATGGATGACGGCCCGTCTAACCGTGTACCGCTGGATAACGAATTTAAGCGCGGTCGACTAACTTTGGGCTGACTTTGTGGGATCAAGAAAGAAGTGGTCGCCCTTTGACGACTGTTACGGAAGGAAACGTGCTACACTGAAAAAAAAAACAAGAGTTTAGGCGAATTATATATGAAGATATTTAGCAAATACTGTAGACTTTAGTTTTCACTAAAGATTTTCCGTAGTTGGATTTTAGTCTTTTAAACTATTATCTTGGTATAAGCCGGAACATGATAATTCCTATCCTTGATATGCTTCTTCCCATACTGACCCATATTCTTAATTATTCTGTCCGTAATGGTGACTTTCCTTCGTTGTGGAAGGATGCTCAAGTGATTCCTCTCCCTAAAAAGTCTAATCCAAAATCCTTTTCAGAATACCGTCCAATTTCCATTCTCCCGTTTCTATCCAAAGTTCTTGAACGTCTCATTCACCGTCAATTAAGTTCTTTTCTTACCAAAAATAGTTCTCTTAATCCTTTTCAGTCTGGATTTCGACCTGGTCACAGCACGGTTACTACGCTGGTCAAAATTACCGATGACATCCGTCATGGTATGGAGAATGGCAAAGTAACTGTGTTGACATTACTCGACTTTAGTAACGCCTTTAATACCGTTGACTTCGATATTCTTCTAGGTTTGCTACTCTCCCTTAACGTTTCTCCGCCAGTGATTCGCTGGTTTCATAGCTATCTCTTCGGACGTCGGCAGCGTGTGCGTCTTGATGAATCATTTTCATCTTGGAGCTGCATGACTGCTGGTGTTCCTCAAGGCGGCGTCCTATCCCCTCTTCTGTTCGCAATCTTCATTAATTCTATTTCTCACAATTTGTCTTCTTCCTACCACCTTTATGCAGACGATTTACAGATTTATTGCCAAGCCCCGCATCAAAGTGTTTCTGCCGCCATAGATACTGTTAACGAGGACTTGCGTAAAATTGTGGAGTGGAGTTAGTTGTTTGGCCTTAAAGTTAATCCCAGCAAGACTCAGGCTATGGTGATAGGCAGCAGTCGCATGATGTCCAAGAGAGATATGGCGTTAATTCCTTCAGTTGTTTTCAATGGAACTTTGGTAAAATTTAGTAAAAATGTGAGAAATTTAGGTGTAATATTTGATCAAAATTTGTCATGGGGTCCTCAACTGCAATCGGTGAGTAATAAAATATTTGCGTCTGCGGCTTCCCTTAGAAGGCTTCGTAACTTCTTACCGACTGCCACTAAAGTTGCGCTGGAACAGTCTCTCTTGCTTCCCATTCTCGACTATGCCGATATATGTTACCTTGATCTCACAGAAGATCAATTTAACAAGCTTGAGCGCCTTCAAAATTTTGCAATAAGGTTCATATTCGGTCTTCGTAAATATGACCATGTTTCACAGTTCCGCGTTAAGCTCAAGTGGCTTCCCATTCGCCTTCGCCGGAATACTCATATCCTCTCTCTTCTCCATAATATATTGTTTAATCCTTCTGCTCCACCGTATCTGAAGGAGCGCTTTGAGTTTCTCCATTGTTCCAACCCTCATTCTCTTCGTTCATCAGAAAATCTAGCTCTAAAGTTCCCCATTCATCACAGCTCTTTCTACACTGACTCTTTTACGGTGCAAGCTGTTCGGCTGTGGAACTCATTACCGTTGTCGATTCGGCTTGCTCCGTCGTTGCATTCTTTTAAAGATCGTGTCAAACTGTTTTATCTCCAATCATCTTCTTCGTCCTGTTGAGTTTTCATTGTTCTTGTCTGCTTTTATGTTGTGTTTATATTATTATGTATTTATTTTTATGTATTATAATGTAGGTTTGTATATATTTAATGATATGTGTATTTGTCAAGGTGATAACACCACTGTCCCATTCTTCCATATAGTCCTCTCCATCCTAAGGTTGTCTGGAAGAAATCGCTATAAGCGATAAGACCGCCCATTGTACATTTCTGTTATTTTTTTGTTATTGAGTTATGTTTTGTGTTTCTGTGTGTTATTTGTGTACAATAAAGAGTTAATCTATCTATCTATCTATCTATCTTGTATCTTGGTAAACGCCAGCGAAGCCGCGGGCGGCACCAGTAGAGTTATTATATATTACTAGCGACTCGTCCCGGCTTCGCACATGTAGTTTCAGAATGAAAAACAGCCCGCCCCCTCCTATCCTCCCCCTGGTAGCCTATGTCACTCAGGATGAATGTAGCTTTCCAATGGTGAAATAATTTTTGAAATCGGCATAGTAGTTTTTGAGTTTGTTCTTTACAAACATACACACACAAAAGTACAAATCTTTCCTCTTTGTAATATTAGTGTAGAAGTGTAGACTAGTGTAGACAGAGTAGACTCGCGTACTCAATCCAACGAATGAAGGAACAAAATAGAGTTGGTCGAATTAGATTCGCTCCAAATCGGTGTGATATTTGGAGAGTACCTACCTAGTCATTTCTAATTGTGGTCCTAACACCCCGTACGATTTGGAGCTAGTCGGGCACGTGGCACGCGATCGACCCGTGGTAACTACAATTGATAAACTTTTAATTAGTTCAACAACTCTCGAAGACGCATTTAAGGCTTCCTAACTTCCGACCGTTGTTTGTTCATGCCCCAATCAAACCATAGCTTAGAAAATCAATAAATTAGTAGTTCAATTCTTGAATTATCCAACTAAAATGAGGGGTTTTCTAAGTTGTAGGCCATAGTATAGGCATATGTTTTGACTTTAAAACACTTCTGAATGAAACTCTTCGACAGACTCGGAGTAGGTTTGGAGTAGACTTGGAGTAGACTTGGAGTAGACTTCGAGTAGGTAGGTAGGTAGTTGAGTATTCATGACAATGTATCGGCGCCCGGCTTGTATTTTCACTGATTTTGAGTTCTGAGATCCTGGCTAGCTTGAGTATTATATTCACAACTCGTTTGTATATATATATATATATTTGTTTATTAATGTTTTTTTCACTTATTCACTTATTTAGTAGATATATTGGTTCCGTTCTCCTATGTTTAGACCACTTATTTCTCACTATATCGTCATTTGGGACATGAAAAAAGGATTTATAAGGAGTGTTTATTGTTGTAAGTATATAGTACTAAGAGGTACCATTACAATACCTAAGACGTAGTTTTTTTCATATTTTACCGTTTATATACAAAAATACTCTGAGTAACGCAAAAATACTGCATGACATTGTACGCACGGGCCTCAGAGTTTTATTTTTTTATATCTGCGCGGGCGACTGGGCGAGCGATGTGACGTCATGCGTTGGAACTTTCAAAGAAAGATTAAAAAATTATTTCACTAATATTTTTGTAATTTAAAGTTTCATTTTCTAGATCATAAAATAATTAAACTCATTTTGTTCATTCAGACAAGGCAGATATATGCTAGAAAGAATTTTATTTCTCAAAAAAGATTACGATATTCTTTAAATCCATACAGAATCCATATTGTCGGTAAGTGAATATGGGAAATCTCTGAAAAATGCAACAATGTAAACGGAATTTCTAAAATAGGTAGGTGCGAGTATTCGCAGACGACAGCTGTTGCACGCCCAACAAATATGCGGAATTTAAATTCGGACGGTGTAGCTGTCCACTTGCACACGCGAAATTGCACGGCCTAGCAGATCATTGAAATAAATAAAAAATAAATAAAAATAATGCTGGACAAGTTCACACAACATTATCTAGCCCCAAGCTAAGCCAGAGCTTGTGTTATGGGTACTAGATAACTGATAAACTTAATATAATACATTATATAGATAGATATTTTTTATTATACATAGAAAACACCCAGAACACCCTGAACAAATATAAGCAGAACGCACAAATATTTGTTCCGAGGCGGGAATCGAACCCGCAACCTTCTGCGTCGCAGGCGAACCATCGCCAGCCGCGCCACAGAGGTCGTCACGGAAATCGTGGGAAACAATAAAAAAAAACGAAATAAGTCACCTACTTAAAACAAAAAATTGTGATCATCATTATCGTCGGCTATGAGATGTCCACTGCTGAACGAACCCCCACAGAGTGCGATTGGGTTTGCCATAATCACCACCCTCGGCAGGCGGACTGGTGATCTCAGTATTGGTGGTGAGTACCTACTCAGGTGATGCTGTTGCCCATTCCCTATTGTAATCCCCGAGTCAGCTTTAACGACATCTACGGGAGGAGATGTGGGGCATATTTTTAAACACCTATCTTCTATCTAAGTATTGTCTAGGTTTGGAATTAAATTCCTTGATGCTTCTAGTATGCTATTCTAGAGAGGTCGGTGTTTCTATATTAAGTATTTCTTTGGTGTAACATACATATATAGACACACGCCTTTTTCCCCGAAAGGGTAGGCAGAGCCTCAAATAGGCCTCTTTTCAATGTGGTTTGCACCATCGTGGGAATTAGACGTGACAAGTGGTGAGCTCGTCGCCACTGTGCTCGTGTCGAGCACAGTGGCCGAGCGGGTAGATGGTCCAATTCTCAGTCACTGGACCAAAACGCATGTGCTGCCATGCCACTCAATGCGGTGTGACAAATAATTTTAATTTGATTTTAATTTTAATAATTTAATAATTATAATTTTTAATTTTAGAAATACTGTGTGGTAATGACTACTAACAACGCTTTACTAACATAATATGGTGTGAAACCGAAATAAATGATATAATAATAACTAGCGACTCGCCCCGGCTTCGCACGGGTAGCACCCGGTGACCCCCCCCCCCCCCCTAAGACAATCTCCTGGTTCTAAGCTACCTCCCCACCAATTTTCAGCCAAATCGGTTCGTGCGTTCTGGAGTTATAGCGTCAGGAAGGAAAACCCGACTTATTTTTATATAGTAGATAATAATAATTGCTTCCCACGACTGACTCTGCTAACGCTTTCTTCCAGTAATAACACATTCCTTATAAGCTAGCAGCCAGGACAAATCTTATACCAACGAATCTTACAAACAAGTCCGGGTAAATTCTTTCCGGTAAAGTCTTTGGTGTAAATTAAGCAATAACCTTCTCCTTACCGCCTGTTTATACTACCCGTGCAGCCGTCACGAATTATAATGATCTAGATAATTTCGAAAACCATACGAGAAACACGTCATAACATTAACCAAAAATGTAAACAAATTGATATGTTATTCAATAAAATGAAAGAAAAAATCAGGACGAATGGCACTGCTTTTGAGATTTATAGCCATAATATACAGGACGAGAGTGTTAATATCTTTAGGCTTCTATGGCAAATAGTATTTTTATACGGGAGATATACCTACTTACTGAGGGGAGATAAGTACTTTCCTTCTTGCAGCGTATTCTCTCTGACAACACTCTTTTGTCAAAGATTGTTGATAAATGTTAGCAAAGGGAAGTTAATGAACGTACATCTCTACTCGTATCTAGTGGAAAACTATGATATATTGATTTTAGACTGCTACATAAAAATGTTATTAAAACGTTTATTTTTTGTTACGTTAAATTACTTTTATTTATCGTCTTATCTAAAATGATGGATGTGAAGACATAGGACAGGTTTGCTGTGTAGTGTGCTGTGTAATAGTGCGGTCAAATAGGTCCGTGTTTATCTGAATGCTGCGTGTAGGTACAGCACTGGTTTTACAGCAGCTCTGGTGGTGCTGATTATAGAACTGATGTCAAATAAACAAATAATGCTGGACAATTCACACAACATTATCTAGCCCCAAGCTAAGCAGAGCTTGTGTTATGAGTACTAGACAACTGATATACTTAATACTATATATTACATAGATAATATATTTTATTATATACTAGCGACTCGCCCCGGCTTCGCACGGGTAGCCCCCGGTGAAAAACAGCCCCCCCCCTCCGATATTTTATTACTTACTATTCGGAGCGGAGAATAATCCACCAAAAAAGAGATAACTAACATCTGTCCAGACGATCTTGAGTTATAAGTGGTGTAACTAACACGACTTGGTTTTATATATATATATATAGATAGAAAATACCCAGAACACCCAACAACAAATATCTGCGGATCGCACAAATATTTGTTCCGAGGCGGGAATCAAACCTCCTCAAATGTATTTTGCTTTTTTCATTGAATTACAGTAAATAATGGTGAAATGTTATGTAAGAAACATAAGAAACGCCAGCGCAGTACTGGCTACCAATCCGTCGTCAAAATTAAAAAATAATTGACACTTATTACGTGAAACATCCTTATTTCTCAAACTAATAGCTATTCGTGTTTTTTACCAAGCCAAGTGCGTGTTGGGCACGCGCATTGCACATTTCCGTTAGTTGCCCGACACTGACTTTGAAAATGTGCGACTTACAACGGAACTTTCTTATTATACACAACTAATAACTTTTACACGTTAGAATTTGTACATGTTTTTTACTTCTCTTGGTTCTTTTTATAAGTTGTCCAACCTTCGTCATACTAGTTTCACTTTTTAAAAACAGCCATTTCTCTGGTGGGGTTGGGGTTACACTTGTTTCTATCAAAAATCAGAGCGCAAACGGATCCCTGAACCGAAAAATGGTTTCCACACACTCGCATTACTATGTACTTTTATTTTTATTATTATTTTCTGTGGTACTTGTTTGTAAGGTACGCCTCACCATCTTTCTGCACGTCCAGGATGACTGGCAGATAATGCTGTTAGCATTAAGTCCTCCTTGCACTATTGTCTTGTGTGAATGTTTTTAAATAAATAAATAATAAACGACCTATCCAACGACACCATGGGATAGACGATAAAAAATCATCTCTACTTTACGTGTAGGTACAACAGGTAAAACATTTTACCACTTTTTGTATACCCATGCCAAATTACTTTCTGGTACTTAGAGTCTCTGAGCTACGCCGCGGACAGACAGACGGAAGGACGGAAATGGCCAAACTAAAAGGGTTCCTTATCTTGTTGACAACGGAACCCCATAACTGGTAAAACTCTCGCTACCTATAAGTAGCCAGCGATAGAGAAGAGACTGGTCGTTTGTAGAGACTGGCTCCCGTTGCTACAGAAAGCCGTGCGTAGATAGGTAAGTGCGTACCTGTTATGTAAGTACCTGTTAAATTCTTGTACCCGGATCAACATTATATTTATTTAATGAGTTTTCAACTAATTACATTCTATTTTCCGAACGTTGGATCTTTGAAGCAGATGCTCTCATTGTTCATGCAAATTACTGTTTTATAGCACAAAGTTCGCTAAACGTGCTTCTTGTTCCGGCATCACTTTACGATGTTTTTAGGGTGTACACGTGTGCTGATTGGAAAGATAAAATCGTTATTTTTCAACTTCTGTCGCAGTTGATGCGGTTTCTGTGTACGTCTAAAAGTTTATTTATCTATACTAATATTACAAAGCTGAAGAGTTTGTTTGTTTGTTTGTTTGTTTGAACGCGCTAATCTCTGAAACTACTGGTTCGAATTGAATAATTCTTTTTGTGTTGGATAGTCCAGTTATCGAGGAAGGCTATAGGCTATATAACATCACGCTACGACCAATAGGAGCAAAGATATAGTGGTAAATGTGTAAAAAACGGGAGATATTATAAGTAATAAAATATCGCGGGCGGGCTGTTTTTCACCGGGGGCTACCCGTGCGAAGCCGGGGCGAGCCGCTAGTATTCAATATGTAGGAAAAATATAGATGGAGGCTCAACCAAGTGACGCGAGTTCTCTGATTCAGCTTGCTAGAACCAGTGTTTGTATGTAGTATTTATGTATGTATGTATGTTGAAGAATTTAGAAACATACATAGGTACATACATAGGTACATAGACTGCCAACAAGAACTCTTCCTTTTGGCTGAGCCGTAATCGAGTAACAAGAAAAATTACTTCACAACTCTTTGAGCTTCATTATAGACATTTCGATTTCCATACAATGTGTTTGTGTTTGAGTGTGTGAGGGTGTGTTCGCGTGTGTGTGTGTATGAGGGTGTGTTCGTGTGTGTGTATGTGTGGTTGTGTCAGTGTACCCAGTCTGGGTAATAAAACACTTTTCTAGGAACAAAGCTAATTATATTGACGTTACAGTAACGCTACCTACCTCGGAGGGTGATACATCTCCGTCGTTGTAATAAAAGCAGTTAAAATATTAGTTTAAACAGGTGTTTTATTATGACCGGCGCTTAGTTCATGAGCTGAGCGATTTTCTGCTATTTGCAAGGTGTTAATACCTACTTTACAGTTTTACTTAACGATAATTTAATAATGCTGATTGATTGAACCAATGGTCCTAGTAGTCCGAAAATTAAAGCCTTATTTTTTTTTTCTTTCGTGATATAGGTACTAAATTATTCTCAATTTATAAATGGGAATGTAACACTTGAACATTCCAGTTATAAAACACTTATCATATAAGTTCTGGGTATTTTCTATGTACATAATAATAGAAAATATCTATCTATGTTATATATTGTACTAAGTATATCAGTTATCTAGTACCCATAACACAAACTCTGCTTAGCTTATGATGTTGTGTGAACTGTCCAGCATTATTTATTTTATTTATTTATTTATTTATTATATATATTTTTAAATTTATTTTAATTTTCTACATATTCCAAATAGGTATCTACCTACTTACTTAAGTTAAACCTATGCATATAAGTGGGTACCTAATTAAGTGTTTCAAAAGACGGAAGTATCCTGTTTAACCATTCAGTACTTATTTTCCTTGTCTCAAAAGTCTTTAGATCCAAGGCACGTCTTGATATTAAAATTCATCATACCAAGTTCAAGATAGCATTCTTCACAAATAGGGTTAAGGTTTGTTAGCTATTAATTTTCTGCGCTCTCTTTATTTTCCGCTCCGCTTGCTTCATAGTGCATTTACGGATGTACCCAGTTACCCTGAATTTATACAATAGGTAGGTACACTACTTTTGAGTCAAAACTGTGAAGATATGTGTTTAATTCACATATGAGTAAACGGACTCGTTAATATGATACGTCGTCGGTTGTAAACTGCAAAAATGACGCTGAAAATAATTTAGTAAGTTATTTAATTTTTTGGAACAAAAGATAATGTTAACGGAATAAAATCAAAATATTTAAGCACAATTTTTTTTGCAGTTTTTTATCGTTGATATCCGTGCACATGTGCCATAGAATGAAGCAGACGAATATTGTGTTTATAGTTGGAGATGATATTGTAAGTACACGACTTTTGAAAGTATTTTTTCTTCTAACTAGGAATAATTTCATAATTATTGTAAAAAATAAGCGCATAAGCACTTTTATGCTGATGATGAGTGAAGGAAATTTTTATGAAAATTTATTATTTATCGCTTTCTGGTTACCTGATTGGAACTCGTCAGAGGCTGAGAGCGATCTACGACGCATACATATTTTGCTGTGCCATCTAGTTATGGAAAATTTACTTCCTATACAATAAAGTTCCTATAAAAAAAATAAGTAGAGAGTAGGTACTAATGCCCTCATGGAACAAAATATTACTCCATTCTTCCATATAGTCCTCTCCATCCTAAGGTTGTCTGGAAGAAATCGCTATAAGCGATAAGACCGCCCATTGTACATTTCTGTTATTTTTTTGTTATTGAGTTATGTTTTGTGTTTCTGTGTGTTATTTGTGTACAATAAAGAGTTAATCTATCTATCTATCTATCTATCTATTACTTTGTAACGCAAAACAGTAGTGCTTGCATTGCTGTGTTCCGGTTTGAAGGGTATGGGTGCCGGTGAAATTACAGGCACATGAGACTTTTCATTTTTATGTCTCAGGGTGGCGGGCGCAGTGCAATGCCACATAGAGCGCGTCCTAGGTGCACGTGACCTATGTGAGAATGCACTGTACATCAGGTGGGCCATCAGCTTGTACCGTCATTCAAGTAGTATATTTTTTTTTATTTATTAATTCTTAATTTTATATCCATCTACTTTTTTACTTTCGTTGAAATAAAAGCAGATTGCGATCCCCGCTCAACAATCTACTACTTACTTATAATTAATATGGTTATACCCATCGACGTAAATAAAATGAATGGACGGGCCTTAGGGAACGATAGTTTTGAAGCTTCTAAACAGACCTAGCTAGTATACTTCGCTTCAGTCAGTCTTTGTCACGGCAACGAGTGACAGCTATGCTGAAAAATACCAAAATTGGTAACCTTGGTAATACAATGCCTTCCTGTGCTTTTCTGCAAGTGCAAACAACACAAGAAATACAAATAAAGCTTCAGGCATCGCATTTCATTCGTAAGTAAAGGTTTTGTAATATAATTTTCATCAATTGATAAAAAACTTATAAATCGTCGTGTGGTAGGAAAACTACTTAAGTAACACATTTTGCGAAATCGACTTTATTGCATGGTTATGATGGCCCATACATGTCGATGGACACGTCTTGCACTAGAGGACGAGCGACAAGGAGGACTACGCCCCAGGACATTATCTCAATTGTTTTGTTAAAATTTAATTTCAATTTGTAGGACATGTTGTGTTTTTTAATTAATTTGTGATAATGTTTTATTTTTAATTTTTTAATCTGTTCTCGCTCTTTATTATTAATAGCATGTTGTTAGTCAACTATAATTGTGGTAGCACTTGGCATGTATAACTTATCTATCTTGTGTGTATTTACTTTTTTCGGTGTATACTATGTTGGTGACTCTAATAAATAAATATAAATATAATATAAATGTTCCCCACTCTGAATGAAAGTTAACAGACACAAGTTTATACTCGTAGATAGTTTTAATTTTAGTCGACATACCTTTTTCTTTTTGATACTTAGAATTATTGTGTTCCACAATTTTTTTTCATTTTGTTGATTTTATAAGCATTAGTCGTATGATAAGTTTGTTATGTCACTTACTTTGAATTTATAAGTCTGCTAAAATAATGTAGGTGTTTCAGTAGTTTTCTAATATTCAGTCTTGATAAAAAGAAATGATTATAAGTTGGTTTTATTTTAAAATGTATTTTAATATTATTTAAATCTATACCCATGGATAGGATTGTCATATTCAAATAAGTAAATAATAGATCATTTCAATTATTCAAAACTTTGGCGAGGGAAAAATACATAGTAGTTTTTTTATTTTTTTCTCTTAATCAAAAGAACTAAAATGTATTATCATTAAATTCGAAAATAGATACAGTACCAATCTATAACATATCAAAACACGGACTGAAAAATTAGTTACGATAAAAAAGCTATTGCCATTTTTGACGCAATAAAACAGTAAATCGCGTTTTTCTCGCGATGTTGGTTTTGTTGTTGTTATTACTTATTTAGTTTTCCAACTACAGCGACGAAATATTTGACAAGACTTCACGCATGACGGATGGTCCGGTACAGACTGCAAAAAAATCTGATGCCTAAGGGGTATCGTATTGATTTAGAATTGTAATTTGCATTATTTACGTCAAAACATTGCTAAGCACGTCGCTTTAGGTAATTGCATATAATATGTAATGGCATGTTAATTAACCTTATAGCTTTCCAAAAAAAATCTAAGGTAAACAAAAATGGATAGAAGTCATAAGACGAGCAAGAACAGACGACTTTTGGAAGTGGAATACATTTTCCCGTATTTGCTCTGATCATTTTCTACACAATGAATTCTATACGCCAAAAAACGGTTAGTAGTAGTAGAGCTTTTTTGTAAAAGAGTTCGTCCGGGGAAGTACTACCACCATACCTGTTTCTGCCGCAAAGCAGTAGTGCTCGCATTGCTGTGTTCCGGTTTGAAGGGTAAGGGTGCCGATGAAATTACGGCCACATGGGACTTTTCATCTTTATGTTTCAGGGTGGCGGGCGCAGTGGAATGCCACATAGGGCGCGTCCTAGGTGGACGTGACCTGAGGTAATGCACTGTTCATAGGCAGAGGGTACCACTTAACATCAGGTGGGCCATCTTCTTGATCTGTCATTCCAAGTAGTATAAAAAAACTCATTGTGCAAAATTCTTAAAACTGCACTCTGCAGTTTCTTAAATACTGGAATTTTTATACATTTATGTTTCCGTACGATTTTTATGATATTTTCTTAGTTTATTGAGTGATGAAAAATATATTTTTCACAAATTGATTGAGCTGAAGACCTTAGGTGGACTTACTTTTCTATTGATTTACATTGTGTATGTTTGAGAGCTGAAAAATAGATACGTAACTACATAAAACAGAAGGGAACCATGTATTTTTGTAAAAGTTTCATTCAATAATTGCATTTTTTTCGGCGATTTTTTGTACTATAAACCTACTGAAATAACTTTAGTAAACACATTGCATCTGTTAAAGTATTAAGTATTAAAAAAATACAGTTTTTAAGAAGTTCAATAATTTAATTTCACCTAGTTTATTTACAAGACCGCCAGGAGTGGCGCTATAGAGAAGAGGCCTTTACTCAGCAGTGGCTGGATAGATAGATAGATAGATAGATAGTTTATTTGTTGACCGTACCCTAAATCTGAATTGTCTTATTTTTCACGGACGTTTTCTATGGGTAAGGCCAGTCCATTTATTTTACTTTGGTCGAAGGTTATACCATACTAAATACAACTTCCCTTTGTATGATAAATGGTGTATTTCCAGAAAAACTTAAAAAAACTATTATTAAGCCTATTTTCAAAAAAAAAGATAAGTGTGACATGTCTTGCTACCGCCCCATCGCACTTGTTCCAGTAGTATCCAAGATTTTTGAAAAGGTTATTTATGACAGTGTTTATTTGTTCTTTGAGAAATATAATATATTTGCCAAAGAACAGATGGGATTCAGGAAAAATAAAACAATTAATCTAGCTATTTATAATTTTCTCAGAACTGTCACAATGAGTTTAGACCAGAACATTCCTGCATGTGCGTTATATATGGACCTGACAAAGGCATTTGATTTCGTCTATCACAAAATACTCCTGCATAAGTTGGATGCTTATGGAGTTCGGGGAAATGTATTAAAACTGGTCGAGTCTTATCTTAGTAGCAGAAAGCAGGCAACAGAAATCACAAAGATATGTCCTGAACTGAAAAAACAGGTAAAATTCCTGTCAAAGTTTAGGACAGTTAAATTTGGTGTGCCACAAGGCAGTGTGCTTGGGCCATTATTATTTATTGCGTACATAAATGATCTTCCCAAAATAACGAATCACCATTCGACTTTATTTGCGGATGATAGCACTATCCTTTTTACAGGTACTGACAAATTGTCCTTACAACTTGACATTAATGATACATTGTCTAATATAATAAAATGGCTGACATCTAATAATTTAAAAATAAATTTGACTAAAACTAATTTAATGATTTTTAGAAATAGAGCAATAAAAATATCTAACATTGACATTAATTACTCCGGACATAAAATTGAAGAAATTGATATTTCTAAATTCTTAGGTTTAAATATTGACTCCACCTTAAATTGGAAATCCCATATAGAAAATCTCTGTTCTAAAATTAATACGTTTTCCTATGCCTTATACATGCTGTCAAAGACTGCAAACTATTTTACAATTTTAACAGCATATCACGGGTATGTGGCATCCCTTCTGAGGTATGGTGTCTTGTTCTGGGGGAACTCTACTGATAAGGAAATGGTATTTAAGGCACAGAAGAAATGCGTTAGGGCTATCTGTAAGCTGAAACAGACCGACAGCTGCAAACCATTTTTACTAGTTTAAGCATGTTGACTCTGCCCTGTATTTATATATTTGAAGTGGTCCAGTTTGTAAGGAGCAACCTAAATTTATATGATAATTTTAAAAGTCAGCGTCAAAACTATAAACTTTGCTGTCCATCACATAAGACTGCTTTAATAGGCAATAGTGTATTTTGTATGGCGCCTAAGATCTACAATCACCTGCCAAAGTCTATACTTGAGACCACCTCATATAATATTTTTAAATCTAAAGTGAAAAGGTTGCTTCGTGAAAAAGTGTATTATAGTGTTGATGAATATTTAAAAGACAAGTTTTGAACACATTTTCTGATGCTTATATTTAATTGACATCTTTTTGGGACGAATGATTTATTAATGACATTTATTTTTATGACATGATTATTATTACTAATTCAACATTTAATATTGTGTTGGATTATGTTTTTGTTATATATAATGGTATGTTAAAGTAAAAGCACCTACTTAAAATTTTGTTAAAGTGCACTACAAGTGCAAGTGTTCTACTAGTTATATTGCATGCTGTGAAGCGGATTATGGTGGATTTTAATTTTAATTTGTCAACTTTTCCTTGTACCCATTCTCGCAATAAATAAATGAAATGAAATGAAATGAGTTCTTTCTCCAATTATAAGTACATTATTGGCACCTACATCACATTAATCACCTCGCACTCTTTGATTTGGGAAAGTGAAAAACTTGATTGACGTAAAGTGCTTTTGGAAGGTACAGGACCGTTCACCGTAAGATGTCCCGTGCCTTGGGAATAGTGCCAACCAAGGCAGGGGGCATCTTACGTTGAACGGTCTGTATGTCATTTTGTAGTCGCTGCTCTATAAAATTACATTCTACCATTACTAGTAGAATGCCCCTTCTAGGAGAACGTGCCTCTTCCGCGTGGAGTTATTTCCATACAAACTTCAGCACATAATTTTGAAAGTTCTTTTCTTAGTGCATCCCTAGAGCACTAAAGGAATGTACCCTCCAAATTCTAGGTCTCTAGGCCTTGCTGTGTATACAGCCACGCAACGAGTTTATAATGTACTTGTAATTTCAACCTGTACCAATTTTATAACGTTCTTGTGATTTCAACCTGTACCAATTTTATAATGTACTTGTGATTTCAACCTGTACCAATTTTATAATGTACTTGTGATTTCAACCTGTACCAATTTTATAATGTACTTGTGATTTCAACCTGTACCAATTTTATAACGTTCTTGTGATTTCAACCTGTACCAATTTTATAATGTACTTGTGATTTCAACCTGTACCAATTTTATAATGTACTTGTGATTTCAACCTGTACCAATTTTATAATGTACTTGTGATTTCAACCTGTACCAATTTTATAATGTACTTGTGATTTCAACCTGTACCAATTTTATAATGTACTTGTGATTTCAACCTGTACCAATTTTATAATGTACTTGTGATTTCAACCTGTACCAATTTTATAATGTACTTGTGATTTCAACCTGTACCAATTTTATAATGTACTTGTGATTTCAACCTGTACCAATTTTATAATGTACTTATGATTTCAACCTGTACCAATTTTATAATGTACTTGTGATTTCAACCTGTACCAATTTTATAATGTACTTGTGATTTCAACCTGTACCAATTTTATAATGTACTTGTGATTTCAACCTGTACCAATTTTATAATGTACTTATGATTTCAACCTGTACCAATTTTATAATGTACTTGTGATTTCAACCTGTACCAATTTTCAGGGTTGGAACGATGTGAGTCTACATGGCTCGGATCAAATAATGACGCCTAACATCGATATTATCGGCCATAAAGGAATAGTTATACAAAACTACTACACAGACACCCAGGGGACTCCTTCAAGAAGTGCCATGCTTACGGGGAAATATCCTTTGAGGATGGGTAACTATTGTACCATAAATTATTAAAAAAAATGCAAGTGAGGCCAGGTGTCACACCAGTATTAGGTAATTAGGTACCTAGTCATTTGTTTTTTTTTTTTTTTTTTAAGAGTTTGTATTTAACAAAAAGAAAGAAATAAAATTTATTTATTTTTCCCTAAGAGGACACAGCTCACACACACACACATAAACATAACACAAGAAAACAAAAAACATAAAATGAAATAAAAATAAAAACTGGCAGTAGAAAGTAGATTGCAGATTTTAAGCCACCGTTCTACGTCGTGCAAATAATTCCAATCCATCCCAAGGTTGTCTGGCAGAGATCGCTTTTAGCGATAAGACCGCCCATTGTAATTCCGTGTTTAGTGTAGAATTAATTTTTAAATAGCTTATTTTCTGTGTTGTGCAGTAAAGTGTTTTCTATATATCTATCTATATAGTATTTTAGATCATGGTACTAGTGGGGTAAATCGGTGCCGACCTTACCATCCCTTAATGGTATCAGTGGTCCAGAAGGTCAGCGTGAGCACAGAATAAATAATAGTACAAGCGTGAGCTACATCTTGTGATTGAAATACTTTCTTGAGTATACTAAAACAAAACCGAAAAAATTTAAAACGCCCTCAAGTTACCTCTGCAAAATGCTATGAACAAGTTATTGAACGACTGTAACAACGTGTTAGTGAATTTCCAAAGTTTAGTACGAATGACAGCAAACCAATTCAAACTTATTACTTTGACAACTTGACGGGATTTCTCTCATAAGCGAGTCTATTCATTTTGATGTTCTACCTTCACGTTTTAAATGTTTACAGGAACTCAAGGAGAGTCTATCGGAGGGGCTGAAGATCGCGGAGTACCAGTTTCAGAAAAACTTTTACCTTCATACTTGAAAGACTTAGGGTATGCCACACACTTGGTAGGAAAATGGCAGCTCGGGAAATCCAGGGAATGTTTCCTGCCGACGTACAGAGGTTTTGATACTTTCTACGGCTTCTTGGGCAGCAGTATCGATTACTACACGTATAATAGGGTGGAGGTGAGTGGAGTACAAGTACCAAGACTTAGGTTTCGCTATAACAGTAACTCTCTGGCCTGACAGCAATCCAAAATAGAGTGTCACTTTTAAATAAGTTTTTAGTGAAAAATATATTTTTCTATGCAAGCTTTTATAAAATTAGTGATTGTAGCTAACCAAAATTGTAAGCTGATCAAAATGAGCCTAAACACGGCCGGTCTACTATTATCCATAGAGGAGTTCCGTTGTCCACCTTACGTCTCCATCATCAGATCAGCTCGTTGTCACCATAATATTGCATTGTCATCGGAACTTGACAGGTATGCCGAATTTCAGCTCAATCGGTTTAGAATAACTGCTTTAAAATTCAGTTGCAAGATTCTACCCAGACATATATTGCGAGTTAATTAAAAGCTTGTAAAAAGGAACTAAGTATCTCGAACTTGGTTTATTTATACCTATAAAGTTATTTTATACGATTTACCACCTATTTCGATTGATGGTGTAACTACTTTAGCAGAGTTAGATGGTATTTGGAGTGATAGATTTGGTGAATATAGCTCGTTCAATAGTAAAGGATGTAGGAACAATGCTACTCCATCAATTTCGTCTGCTATTACTATCAATTTACAAAACATTTTTGGTTGCTATGAAGGCTATGACTACTGAAACAGATGCCTCGCGGAATAAATCATTATTTAATTTCCTTTGCGTCTGTTTCGACAATGAATAAGAAAGTGCGATCCATAATGCAGGACTGTTCGTTTGCAGAGTTGTAATGGCAGTAAGTTCTTCGGATTGGATTTCTTCAACAATTCCGAGCCCGTGCTGAAGCAAAGAGGACACCTCACGGATGTTTTAACCGACCAAGCCATTCATAGTGAGTAAACGGATGATGTTTTGACCGGCCAAGTCATTCATAGTGAGTAAACGGATGATATTTTGACCGACCAAGCCATTCATAGTGAGTAAACGGATAATGTTTTGACCGGCCAAGTCATTCATAGTGAGTAAACGGATGATATTTTGACCGACCAAGCCATTCATAGTGAGTAAACAGATGATGTTTTGACCGACCAAGCCATTCATAGTGAGTAAACGGATGATGTTTTGACCGACCAAGCCATTCATAGTGAGTAGACGGATGATGTTTTGACCGACCAAGCCATTCATAGTGAGTAAACGGATGATGTTTTGACCGACCAAGCCATTCATAGTGAGTAAACGGATGATGTTTTGACCGACCAAGATATTCATAGTGAGTAAACGGATGATGTTTTGACCGACCAAGCCATTCATAGTGAGTAAACGGATGATGTATCCGACAACTGTATGGGGAATAAAGGTTCTTGAGAGGTGACTATGACACGGACAACGCAGCGTAGAAAGACCACCCTCGGTCTCGCTGGACCGATGACATTTAAAGATCGTAGTAATCCGGGACTGTTCGTCATTCTAGTACGAGTATATATAGGCATAATCAAATATATGTATGTTTGTCCAACGAAAGCCCCCCCCTTCCAACACTGCATCATCTGGTTCGTGGTCACCACTCTTCGTATACAATACATAATCATATTAACGTCATCAGCCTATAATAAACTATAGTCCACTGCTGAACATAGGCTTTCCTCATATAATACTACGATAACCAGTCTCGTACCGCCTCCATCCACTGACTTTCTGCTACCATTAAAATTACGTTGGTCCATCGAGCGTGGGGCCTTCCTACACTGCGATGTCGGGTTCGTGGTCGCCACTAGATAGCCTTATTCCCCAACGGGTGTCGATTCCTCGGCCTGGCTATTGCCACGTCAACTTGCTAATTTTGGGAGCTATGTTGATGATCTTGGTTCTTCTGCGGATATACTCGTCATTGATTCTACACCGAGCTTAGCTCCCTCCATACTCTGCTGCGTGACTTTTCGTATTGTGTGTCAGGCCAATTAGCCAACGTCTCATAAAATTAAATCATAAACCCGCTGGCACCTAACTTTAATTTTTCAGGGGTTACGGGTCTTTCGTCATCGGGTAAATTCGTCACCGAAAAAATGTAGGGTAAATTTGCCATCGCTTGTTTTTTTTTTTTTGACGACCTATGTGGCGCGGCTGGCGAAGGTTGGCCTGCGACGCAGGAGGTTGCGGGTTCAATTCCCGCCTCGGAACAAATATTTGTGCGATCGCAGATATTTGTTCAGGGTGTTCTGGGTATTTTCTATGTATAATAAAAAATATCTATCCATGTAATATATTGTATTAAGTATATAACTTATCTAGTACCCATAACACAAGCTCTGCTTAGCTTGGGGCTAGATAATGTTGTGTGAACTGTGTAGCATTATTTTTTATTTATTTTTTATTTTTTCAGTAATTAAAGAGCATGACAGGTCTGCCCCGCTGTACCTCCACGTGGCGCACGCCGCGGCGCACACGGGAGGAGGGCTGGTCAATCTGCAAGTGCCTGATCTCGTATCCGCAAATGAGCACATCGCTCACTCTGCTCGGAGATTATATGCAGGCTAGTATAATACTAATACCGCATTTAGAACTGTTTCTAAACCGCTTGAAAATGTTCTGTGAAATTGTTTTAGTTAGGTGTATTATGAAAAGCTTTATTTGTAGATAGGTGAACTATTAAGAGGATTGTACCGGACGCATGAGACTTGCTTGAACGAAGTTTGCTTCTTCTTTGGAAATTGGTGGGCGACAAAGTCAACATCCGATATTATCACATACAACTCCATAGCGTTTTGTATAAATATTGTCTACTAGACAGATATACTATACACATGACACTAATACCTATCTAGATCCTTGGTTTTTCAGTAAATTTTTGACTTTGACTAATGATCATGTATACAATATTTCATGGAGTTTGATTAGATAATATCCAAAATAGGGGCAAACTTCGTTTGAACACAGAAGGGCTCAACCGCCCTAGTAGTATAATCCTCTTAATGCCTGTTTGTGGTGGCTTGTCCTCGGCACGACATGAACCTTCCTAGTTAGATACGCAATATCAGCCATGCTTGACTATTGTGTTTTACATTCAAAATCTTTCTCAAAATTAGATATTGGATTGACCTCAGATTCTACTTAAAAAAACTTCTTTATGCCATTACTTATTTATTAATTACTAGCCACTCGCCCCGGCTTCGCACGGGTAGCCCCCAGTGACCCCCCCCCCTCCTACCCCTCCCCCCTATGTCAATCTACTGGTTCTAAGCTACCTCCCCACCAATTTTCAGCCAAATCGGTTCTCCCGTTCTTGAGTGGTGTAACCAACACGACTTTGTTTTATGTATATAGAAGATGTATTTGTGACATTTCAGACTTAGTCACTAGTTTGGACAAGAGCGTGGGTGAAATCGTATCAGCACTGGCTGAAACAGACATGCTCAACAACACCCTTATAATATTCGTCTCTGATAACGGAGCTGCTGCGACTGGAATGAACGAAAACTTTGGCTCTAATGTACCTCTACGTGGCACTAAAGGCACGCCTTGGGAAGGCGCCGTGCGGTCGACGGCTCTTATATGGCACAATAGAATGAGATCCCACGTATGGAAAGGGCTATTTCACGTCACCGATTGGATGCCGACTTTAATATCAGCAGCTAAAGGAAAAATAACAGATCCGATTGATGGAATTGACCAGTGGCATGCTATGATCAACGACGAAGAAGCACTGAGAACTGAAATGATCATAGCCGTTGATGATTTAAAAGGTTGGGGTGCTCTAAGAGATGGTGACATCAAACTTGTCATTGGTAATGTTGAACAGTGTTGTAGTGAATATTACGGAGAAGAACTCGGTAAACTAAGAAACGAAGAACCCTTGTACGAGAAAGCGTTGCTGGATTCAGAAACTGCCACTGTTTTTAGAGAAGTATTGAACACTACTTTGAATATAAATAAAGCTTTCAAGAAGAGAAGTTTGTGTATAATAAGTAAATCGAAAAATAAAATTAACAACACTCAGCTCTGCATTCCTACAAACGGTAAGTAAACTGGTAGGTACATGATAACCACCAAACCACTGTAAAGTTTGTGTATCGTAAAATAAGTCAATACGCAGCGAGGCGTTATTCAAATTCCTAAAAATGGCAGGTCAACATTGGATGTTATATTAGTTACTAGCGACTCGCCCCGGCTTCGCACGGGTAACCCCCCCCCCCCCCCCCCCCCCCCCCCGATATTTTATTACTATATTTATATTATATTTATTTATTAGATTCACCAACATAGTATACACCGAAAAAAGTAAAATACACACAAGATAGTTAAGTTATACATGCCAAGTGCTTACTTATTCTGCTATTCGGAGCAGAGAAGAATCCACTAAAAAAAAGATAACTAACATCGGTCTAGCCGATCTTGAGTTATAAGTAGTGTAACTAACACGACTTTGTTTTATATATATAGATATATATTGTTTTATAGGGTGCAACTTTCTAAATTCTTGAATTTTAGTCTTTTCCCTGTAGTTGTATTACAAAAGCTACAAGCATACCAAATTTCAGCATTGTAGGATTGCTGGAAGTACCCTAGAGGTTTTGATTTTTTACATTACAAGCGCTTTTATATGACACCCCCACTTAAACTGACTGTCTGTTTTTTTTACCACATCTTTGACTCCGATATCTCAACAACCCCCGACCGATATAGCTCATAAACTTACCTACAAATTGTATTAATACAACCAAATCCCCCTACCAAATTTGATGAAAATCGGATTAACGGTACGGAAGTTTTCATCGGACAAACATAAGTACAAACGCCGATTCTTCCAAGTTGACTCAGAGAACTCGCTTCACTATGACTATTCACATACATGTATATAATACCCAGACTCACAAGAGGCTGGTGGTAACCAGAGAGCCTCACACACAGACACTCACACACACACACACACACTCACCCATCAACACACAAATTAAGAAAGAGACCTGTTTCATAATTATTATAGGTTTATTTAATGTTTTCTTCTTATACCTACTTTAATTAACATTTTAGTATGATGTTTAGTGCTCTTTTGCTAAGGCCGGGCGCTGGAAATTGCGGCACTGTTTATATTTTTTGCAATTTTCAGTTTTCAGTTTTGTATCCTCCTGCCCTCGTGTATCAATTTGATTATAAAGTATTCAATTTCAAAAACATGTACTAGCTGACCCGCTCGCGACATCGCCCGCGCGTGGATTAGGTAATTCCTGTCTACTCGTAGGTACTACGCCTTTGAAATATGTAGATGGTCGTACAAACATCAGCCTGTAGGTACAATTCCACTGTGGGACATAGGCTTGAAACTACTTGTGAAACTATCATGGTTATGTACTACTTTTCACTAGAAACGGGATATTTACCATGAGTTTTCAGTTGCATGACTTGCATGGCGCATGCAACTGTGTCGAAATATCGGGAACAATCAAAACTCAAAAATAATGGTAAATATCCCGCATCTAGTGAAAAGTAAAAATGTAATTCTTGCTACTGAAGCAAAATTCAAATTTTTTGGTGTTTTTTCGCATCACAGCTCTTCAACATCTTCTCTCATCTTCTTCAGCTGGCTAAAGTTGATTTCACGAAAACTGGGAGACCTAATTACACCTAATTATGTGTAATAATGTGTGTGGATATTCGTAGCTACGAATATCTCTGAAACAAAAAACACTGTAAACAAAAGGACACACACTAAGACACACACAACACACTAAGACACACTGTACACTGTAACACTGTAAAGGATATTCGTAGGTAAACTATTTATATGATTCTATCTATTAAAAAATGTGTTAGGTTTCCTAGTTTTCGATATCTGATGATGTCTTGATGAGCTGTGATGAGCAGAAAACACCAAAAAATAATAATATTCTCCTTAATAACTGAGAACGTTTTCAGAAAAAGGCTGTCTCTTCAATATAACTGCGGACCCAGCAGAAGCCGATGACCTTTGGGATGAACACCCTGAAATTGTCAAAGAGTTGACTCTTCGTTTTCGCAATCTTTGGTTAGAGATTCAGCCCAGAAGGCCTCCTTCTTTCGACATCAGGGCAAATCCCTCTTTCCACGACTACATCTGGTATCCATGGCTCGATGGTGATGAGCCATCCCCTGTACCGTTGACGAACACTCCTCGATATCCCTTGCAAGTGTCGACCGAAGAGTTTAATTACTACGTAGAAACTAAACTCAAAATAATGAAGGAATCACTGAACGACTGTGTGAAAAGTCTAACCGATAAATTTGTCGACGGTATGAGCAGGTTGTTCTAAAGGCTTAATAAAAAAATCGCAAAAATAAGCATGTTCTTTTATATTTTATGAGCTCACTTTATACGTAAGTAGCCGGTAGTTACATAAAGAAAATGTTACGAAGTTTTCGAGACGACGCGACGCTTATTTGGACGGCCTCGAATAACGAATTTTATGAACCGTTGCGGTATTTTGTCATCGCTTCGACGGTCGGCCTTTGATCAGGCCGTGCATTAAAAAGGAAAATTGGTCAGCTTTTAGATCTCGCATGACTGGAAGCACACCCTCTAATTATACATTCTGACCCTTTAAATACTTAACACCTGTTCGTTTTTATCCCACTACAGGCAACTTTTAGCTACCTGACTAATGTGTTTTATGCTGTTAAGTGGGTCCGATAAAACGATCATGCGAGTAAAACTACAGCTGTAGCAGGTTTATTGAACACAAGTCATCTTGTCAAAAAATAAGTTCGCAAAACCAAACGATGCGACCCAGAGCCATGAATAAAACATACTGCCGTGCCCGCTCCAATTGATATCGTATAATTGGAATGAAATCGCCTCGTCACATCTAAACCGCACTGGATCCTGTTACCATTTGTGCTAGAGTCTGTAGGTATGCATGAAGGAAAACGCACATCAGTGTGTTTTTAGTCCTATAATTCAATAAATGTACCACCAGTTACATAACACCACCAGTTACAGAAGTTTTCAAAATCGGTCAAAAGGTCTCAACTTACTGTTGCAACAACTGTCAATAATCGGTTACAATTGGATTTTTGATACGATTGATAGCGTAAACGTTTCGTACGAATTATTTTCCTGACTAATAACAATCGTTCGTGAGAATTTTTCTGAATGATTCCTACCGTCTTGAATCGACTTAGTGTTGCCGTCATAAATCTTTTGAACTGTAGCACCACTCTAATCCAACGCTTCAAGTCGACAAGAAATATACGAGCCTTCGGGCGATTTGTGCAGTATTCTTGTATGGCTTCGAGAAATATGATTTCAGACGTTTTCAGAAGTAGTGGTGACGTCTTTCTGTTTGAACTTATAAGTTCTGATATTTTTGTATCGCGTGTTATGCGGGCTCGTTACGTGCAATTGAGTACACTTGTTGAGTATACAGAATATAGATTCTGAAATTGTTGTTAACGCTTGGATTGAGATAGATATTGAAGCAAACATAGCCCTATCAAGCTATAAACTCTCTAAAGATTTAGATGCAAGTTAGCCGCTGCACTAACGACCTCAAGCAAAGCCTTCAGCGCATACGGAACTGGAGCGAACAGCATGTTAGTATTTTGTCCAAAAGAGTTTATCATCGAACAGTTATCGCCGGCGCAAACTGCGCTGGCTTCCAGCCAGGGCCTGCTGTGCTTACTAACAACTTTATTATGCATTACTCCGTGAACCTAAATAAGCAACAGTTCACTTGCCAAGTTCTGGCGTTACATTTTCATTAGCTGGTCTGTCATGGCGCGGTCGCAATTAAGGCTGATGCTCAGCTTTTTATAGGTTTGAGTGCTCCCGTGTGATACGACTATATCGAGCTTATTCTTGAAATAATTATTAATTATTTCAGTTGCATGTTTTCAGTTCCAAAAATGTCGGCGTTTTAAAAAGGATCCATAAATCATTACAGTATTTGCAAAAAAAACAAGCTTATTTTGCTGTTAGCCACTAAAGTTTTACTTTAGCCTGCTTACTTGTGGGGCCTCCTACGTAATCAAATTGTAAAGATAATAAAGGATAGAGCCCACCAATGTAAATGAGTTCAGGAAGAGAAAATAGAATTGTAAATATAAAACGTAGAATTGAAAATAAACCAACATAAATACCCGCTAGATTAAGGATGTCGAATAAACAAAATACTGTGCAAATAATGAACTCGCACTTGAGCTCGTCTTTGATCCTCCCCTCGTTTCCACCTTGTCATTATGTAAATCCAATTAAAATCCTTTCAGTATGTACTTGTATGCAATCAGACTGGATTCATTAAATATCGGATCAAATAAATCAAATTGGAAACGAATCTCATTCCATAACTTTGCATCGAAATAGATAGAGATTATACATCCTGGTTCTGATTCGATGAGTGAATCTTACAACCTTAACTCTTCTGATATTATAGAGTGAACCCTTGTTTTTATTCCACGGTTCTTTTATTTCTGATCTCTATCTTTTTATTTTTAGACAGACAACAACGTTTTCTGCTTTAGGTATGAAATGAAAATTGCGTAGAGAAGAGACTTGCAGATTTCCCTCATGGGCACCCTAGGAAGGACAAGTTTTTCTTAAATGAAACAGGCAAACTAGCATTATACGACTAAGCTCACGAAGTAGGCATCGTAGCTTGTAGGCACCGGCAACACTGGGGCATTGTCTACACGTTGCTCACCCGGAAGTTTTTTTATGTTTCTTGAATTGGAATATGGCGTTACTTAGTGGGAAAACCTCAGATGGCAGCTCATTCAGTTATTAGTACACCATTTTTTTTCTATAGGAAAATAATCTTTTAATTATTCACGCATAATTCTTCACTTCATCGTAATTTTCAACATTTTGCAAACATATTTAGTAGTTTGTCACTAAGTATTAATTTGTAGGCTGAACACGACCTCTTTACGTCGGCTAACACATGGCTGAAGATAAATCTTGACGCAAAGTTTGAATATGCCGTTGATGCTTCAAGACTCGGGGTTTTCTTCAGTACAACATCCAACTTACAACGGATATTTTCCAATATTGTATTTGGGAGTACGACCGTCTTTTCAACCATTTTGTCTACTATATCCATGAAAATCAGAAAGATTTTTGGTTTCCAATTTCTTAATTGTATGTTTTGCGAGAGTTTTTACCTTCAAAAAGTACTAAATTATGCAAACACTGACAATATCAAGGTTTATGCATTTGCATAGTGACAACATGCAAATGCATATAATTCGATGTCTAGTCATTACATACAATATGGGGATGAAAAGATATCCAGAAATGAACGTTAGATTATGGAAGACGTGGAAACATTTCGATAAATGTGTCTAATTTCCATCGAGCACATCTAATTTCACATATTTAATTTAAACATAGTTTTTTTTTTTTTTTTTTTTTTTTTTTATACTACTTGGATGACGGAACAAGCAAGAGGCCCACCTGATGTTAAGCGGTAACCTCTGCCTATGAACAGTGCATTACCTTATAGGTCACGTCCACCTACGACGCACCCTATGTGGCATTGCACTGCGCCCACCACCCTGAGACATAAAGATGAAAAGTCTCATGTGCCTGTAATTTCACCGGCACCCTTACCCTTCAAACCGGAACACAGCAATGCGAGCACTACTGCTTTGCGGCAGAAATAGGTATGGTGGTAGTACTTCCCCGGACGAACTCTTTCACAAAAAAGCTCTACTACACCTAACCTACCTATAGATAGGTAGGTACTAAAATAATCATCTTTTTTCTGTCAGTAAACTGACCACCATAAAGTTAGTTAGTAAATGACGAGCATAGTATCGATCACTGACCTATAATTACACTAGATAACGCAAGTCTGTGACAAACTCTGGAGCGCGTCGGGCGAGTAGCCAGCTGAGATGCGAAAGGTTGCGGGTTCGATTCCCGCTGTGGGATAAATGTTTGTATGATCTGCAAATATTTGTTTCAGGTCTGGGTGTTAGTGTACTCGTAGCTTCTGATTCCCACAACACAGGAAATCCTAGTGTGGGATCAGGACTATGTTTATGACTGTTGGGTGTTAACTGGCAATGTGACACTCAAAGTAACAAAGTAAGTAAGTAAGTCAAGTACCTTAAGTGCACCGCACCTACTATGCCTGTCCGAACCTACTAGCAAACCTCAAATCAGTTCGCTGTCGGCCGTCTTCGCGATAGCACGTAGGATAATGTTAATAGAAAAATGCCTAATTCCGCCATAGTGACAAGTTCTTCGCAATCAGCTAGCTGTGCGAATGGAGATATTTGGTAGCATAGTAAATACGAAATAAAACGGTAAACTTGGTTTCATTCCAATTTACGTGTTTGCAGTGTGTGGTCCGTGGTATTGGTCTGTGGTATCGATCGAGACTAGGTAGTCTTTATAGGTATCGGTAGGAATTTCGCCTAAGCCTAAATAATTGACCAATTAACTTGACTGATATACAGACCGCTACGCAATGTCCTTCGAAAGGGGAGAACTTTGAGATATTGGCTCAAAAGAAAATGTTGATGGAAAAGGCGGAAGAACCGACATGAGAAGATATCAAACCAGCTGATAGTCCTAGTGACACATTATAGGAAGGTCCTATCCTTAGGATGCGCCCTATGTGGCATTGCACTGCGCCCGCCACCCTGAGACATGAAGATGAAAAGTCTCATGTGCCTGTAATTTCATCATTGTATCTGTCATTTAATCTATTTTTTAACTGTGTTACTGTGTTTATTTTTTAGAATGTCATGGTTTTAAGAACTTCAGCTTAGTCTAGAAGATGAACAGAAGATATTTGCTGGTGCAGCTAGTGCATTGAGCGGTGTACAATTCAGTGATTTAGGCAGAAAGAGTGCAAGTAACCAAGAGTGGAGTGAGCCGCAAAAATATAAGTTTGAGAGTCAAACGCTGCGTACGGGCGGCGCCGCGGCCGGCGCGGCGGCCCTCTTATTGAGCATACCGCTCGCGGCAGCTGTCTCGCCAACAACAAGAGGACGGCCGGCCGCCTCTTGGACCGGCCGCCTCTTGGACCGTCTACGCTGGCCAAACGTCCATTCTCCGTAGGGACATTACGCCATGGGTTGCCAATATTTTCCTGCTTAGGATCTTTAATTTTCACCTGAGTAACAATATCAACTCTCAATGTATCTCTGTTAAGAATTCAAGCTCGTTTATAATTAAAATCAATTGAATTAATGAACTACATAATAGTCAGGCTACTTGTAGGTACTAGTATAGTACAAAAAAGAAAGTAACAAAGTGTTTTTTATGTGTATGTTAGTTTCAAAGGTATTTATGTTGATATGGGCTTACTGTTTAGGTTTAGTGCATTTCTCAGTAAGCCTGAAATAAAGATTTTGATTTTGAATTTGAATAGTATTATTTTATCTGTGTTTTAGGTACTGATATAATCATAACCTCACAACACAAGGTATCGAAAGTTCTCAACTGTTACTGTGGCACTTTGTGGATAGGAGACTGGAGAGTTTAATTAAAATTTTGTATGGCCTTTGTATATCTCGGCGCACGCTCAACGCTTTTTGTTTGAAAGGTGAATTTGTCGTGAGTGTTCTAAGCTATGTTTAATCAAAATCGGTTCAGCCGTTTCATTGCGTTGAGGTTTTTTTTAATTTTTACAGTATTAATTACATGTTACCTCATGTAAACTATGTGCCACATTGTTGGACATATATCTGCTTTATTATGTAGGTACCTACATATACCTATTCATGTCCCTGGCGTTAATTAACGGATAACCAAAGTTTTCAGCAGTTTAGGAAGGTGCTACTGATGGACTAATTAGTTAGCAACTAACGAGCACCTCAAATATTAATGAGCTCAGAGACTCGGCGAGTGTTCGTGGGATCACGATGGATCACGCAGGGTACTAGGCGCTTTTGGATATGTATACGTACTGTGGTTATTCGTTTTTAGGGTTCCGTAGCCAACTGGTCAAAAACGGAACCCTTATGGATTCATTATGTCTGTCTGTCTGTCTGTCCGTCCGTATGAAACAGCAACTTTTTTCCGAAACTATAAGAGCTATGCTGTTGAAACTTGGTAAGTAGATGTATTCTGTGAACTACATTAAGATTTTCAAACAAAAATAGAAAAAAACAAATTTTTGGGGTTCCCCATACTTAGAACTGAAACTCAATTTTTTTTTTCATCATGTGTGGTTTATCTATGGATAGGTCTTCAAAAATGATATTGAGGTTTCTAACATCATTTAAAGTCCCCCCCCCGTAACTTCTAAAATAAGCGAATGTTAAAACTAAAAAAAATATATGATGTACATTATAATTATGTCCATGTAAACCTCCACTGAAAATTGGTTTGAACGAGATCTAGTAAGTAGTTTTTTTTAATACGTCAGATATTGTAAACCATCCAAGAACTTTTATATTATGTTACTTACTGCTACGGAACCCTTCAAGGACGAGTCCCACTCGCACTTGACCGCTTTTTTAACCTTTATATCTATTCTTGCTCACACTTAATGAGTAATACTAGGAAATCCCAATTATCTCACTAATATCATAAATTTCAAAGTTAACATGTTTGGATGTTTGTATGTTTGTTGCTCATTCATCCCGAAGTGGCTGAACCGATTTCGATGAAATTTAGTACATAGGTAGATTATGACCTGGTTTAAGTTATAAGTTCTGTTTATCCTGCTAAAACGCGAGCGAAGCCAAGGGTCATAAGATATAAATTAGTACAAATTTCCCCAAAAAGACGGATGCGGGTTCGATAACCGCCTGGTTGGTACTTTTTAGGATACCTATTATAAAATCTTATGTAAAGGTACACACTAAAGTAAAATAAAGCCACAGAGAACGCAATTACAGTGGTCAAATTTAATTCTACTACTGTATAAAAAAAATAAAAAGGTGAAACTTTGACACGAAAGAAGAAGAAGAAAGAACTTTATAAATAAGAAATTTAAAAAAACAGTAAAAGCTACATATAAAAATCATTACGGCTGCCATCTTCAGGCCGGTACAGGAATAATCAGGAATAATCAATCAGGAATAATCAATTTATTAGTAAATACAAATTTACAGGTCAGATAATTTTAAAACAAATAAAATAAAACAAAATTTCTTACGAAAAATTATGATAGAAAAAACATTCAAAACAATAAAAATTCAAATTGTAAACATAAACTAATTAATTATAATTCATTGCAGATGTCATGTTAAAACTAAATTGTTATACTAAGTAGCAATTACGTAAGATTTAAATTATTCAAATCTAATTTTAAATTATTTAATGGATGTATCATAATATCCCGATACAGGCTGTATCATAATATCCCTATACAGGCTGTATCATAATATCCCTATACAGGCTGTATCATAATATCCCTATACAGGCTGTATCATAATATTTCTATACGCCCGGGGAAGGGGTATTTAACATATCATGGCGAGAAACTTTAGTCCTACGACTTTTATATTTCGAAATTTTTAATTGATGAAATGCCCTGTAAAAATGCTGTTATTCCTTTCTGGGCTGTTATGATACAGCCTGTATAGCCTAGACTCTAAGGAGTTACATCCCAATTGATCCCACGCAAACAATGCGGATTGGTGGTCTTGCCTTTGATGTTTTGGTGAAATGCTGAAATTCCTTTCTGGGCTGTTATGATACAGCCTGTATAGCCTAGACTCTAAGGAGTTACATCCCAATTGATCCCACGCAAACAATGCGGATTGGTGGTCTTGCCTTTGATGTTTTGGTGAAATGCTGAAATTCCTTTCTGGGCTGTTATGATACAGCCTGTATAGCCTAGACTCTAAGGAGTTACATCCCAATTGATTCCACGCAAACAATGCGGATTGGTGGTCTTGCCTTTGATGTTTTGGTGAAATGCTGAAATTCCTTTCTGGGCTGTTATGATACAGCCTGTATAGCCTAGACTCTAAGGAGTTACATCCCAATTGATTCCACGCAAACAATGCGGATTGGTGGTCTTGCCTTTGATGTTTTGGTGAAAAGCTGAAATTCCTTTCTGGGCTTTTATGATACAGCCTGTATAGCCTAGACTCTAAGGAGTTACATCCCAATTGATCCCACGCAAACAATGCGGATTGGTGGTCTTGCCTTTGATGTTTTGGTGAAATGCTGAAATTCCTTTCTGGGCTGTTATGATACAGCCTGTATAGCCTAGACTCTAAGGAGTTACATCCCAATTGATTCCACGCAAACAATGCGGATTGGTGGTCTTGCCTTTGATGTTTTGGTGAAATGCTGAAATTCCTTTCTGGGCTGTTATGATACAGCCTGTATAGCCTAGACTCTAAGGAGTTACATCCCAATTGATTCCACGCAAACAATGCGGATTGGTGGTCTTGCCTTTGATGTTTTGGTGAAAAGCTGAAATTCCTTTCTGGGCTGTTATGATACAGCCTGTATAGCCTAGACTCTAAGGAGTTACATCCCAATTGATCCCACGCAAACAATGCGGATTGGTGGTCTTGCCTTTGATGTTTTGGTGAAATGCTGAAATTCCTTTCTGGGCTGTTATGATACAGCCTGTATAGCCTAGACTCTAAGGAGTTACATCCCAATTGATCCCACGCAAACAATGCGGATTGGTGGTCACATGCCTTTGATGTTTTGGTGCTAGAGCATGCCGGTTTCTTCAAGATCTCCTGCTAGACTCCTCTACTAAAATATATGAACACTACAATCCGTGAAGTAGATGTCTCTAAGTCTTTTTTTTTTTGTTATATGTTGACAAGCAAGCAGACGGCCCGCCTGATGTAAAGCAGTCACCACCGCCTATGGACATCTGCAACACCCACAGTATTGCAAACGCGCTGCCTACCATTAAGAGCCCTATTGATGTTTCTCTTGAATTTACCCATGTTGTAGCCCTGTGGTAAGACATCCAACGGGAGCTCATTCCACGCCTTGCAGGTGCGCGGGAGAAACGATCGCGTGAAACGCACTGTGCGAGACCTCCACGCATCCAAAATGTGCGGGTGAGCTCGCTCACGATGGCGGGATGTGCGGTTATAAAAGTGCGAAGCTGGGATTCGTTCAAACAGCTCCTCCGAGCATTCCCCGTTAAAAAAAGGTCTGTCGTAAATGAGCTAAGTCCTCCCAAACTTACTTAGTCCAACTAAAACTTGAAATGTGTGGGCATTTGTCGCCGTATGCGTGTGTAGCACGGAACATGAAGTGCCTTGCCAACTTTAGCTGTAACTTGAAGGAGAAAACTTGCTGAGAAGTTTGTATAAACCAACGCCGTGCCGGGACTTGACTGAAATACTGATGATAATACTCGTAACTTTCAATGATGTAGCTCATGATATGTACAATTTTCAACTCTCCTATCGTTAAGTGAAAACTTTGGGAACTCACGCTAAAGATGAACGAAGTTTGTCAAAATATAAACTTGCGAACTATAGAGGCCAAAACCCCCTATAATAGTAAGTAACTTATTGATGTGTAACATCTTTCCTCTCGCTTTCTTGCAGTCTGTGGCAGTGATCTTGTGAAAAGGGACGGAAGTGTGTAACAAGAACAGTGTATTTTTCGAAAAGATTGGTAGCGCGCATTTTTCCGCGAGGTTGGTACTATCAGCCATATTGCTTATTACCAAGAAGGTGACATGTCAGATGTTACACATCATAATGCGACCACTATAAGACTCTCATTTTTAGGGTTCCGTACACTAAGAGTAACACGGGACCCTATTACTAAGACTCCGCTGTTTTTCTGTCCGTCTGTCACCAGGCTGTATCTCATATGAACCGTGATAGTTAGAAAATTGAAATTTTCACAGATGATCTATCTCTGTTGCCGCTATAACAACATATACAAAAAAAGAGTTTTTTTTAAAATTTAAGCCTAACCATACAACATACGTGTTTTTTTGCCGTTTTTATAGAACCCTTCGTGCGCGATTCCGACTCACACTTGGCCGGTTTTTATTTTAATTCTTTTTTTTGTTATACTACTTGAATGATGGAACAAGCAGATGGCCCACCTGATGTTAAGCGGTAACCTCTGCCTATGAACAGTGCATTACCTCATAGGTCACGTCCACCTAGGACGCACCCCATGTTGACGACGGAATCTTTCCAGATCTTATGAAACATAGTAAATTAATTCCTTTGTTCAAGTCTGGAAATGCAAAAGATCTATCTAATTATAGGCCGATTTCTATATTGCCCGCGTTAAGTAAAATCTTTGAAAAACTTATTCTTACTCAATTATTGTCACACTTTAACTTCCACAGACTACTTCATAGTCATCATTTTGGATTTACCAAGGGTCGATCAACAGCTGATGCTGGTACCATGCTTTTGGAACACATATTTCAAGCATGGGAAAACTCGCAAGACGCGATCGGAGTATTCTGCGACCTATCCAAAGCATTCGACTGCGTGAGTCATGCTACTCTAATTTTGAAGTTAAAACATTATGGCATCCAAAATCAGGCAATTAACCTTGTAAATTCTTACTTATCCAATAGAGTACAAAAAGTTGACGTTGGTGGTGAAAGGTCTTCAGGATCGTCTATTGTTATGGGAGTGCCCCAGGGTTCAATACTAGGCCCATTTCTATTTTTAGTATACATTAACGATCTCCCTTTTTATGTAAAAGACATATGTGATATAGTTTTATTTGATGACGATACGTCTTTAATTTTCAAAGTTGATAGGTCAAAAGCTAATTACGATGATCTAAATAAATCACTATCGCGAGTTCTTGATTGGTTCACAGTAAATAATCTGTTGCTTAATGCTAAAAAAACGAAATGCATTAAATTCACTTTGCCAAATGTAAAACATTACCCAACTAATATTAAAGTAAATGGCGAGACACTCAATCTTGTAAACTCTACTGTTTTCTTAGGACTTAATATTGATGCAAGTTTGCAGTGGGGACCACAAATTGAGGCACTTGCGGGTAGACTTAGTTCCGCTGCATATGCAGTTCGTACGATAAGGCAGCTTACTGATGAAGCTACAGCTAGGCTAGTTTATTTTGGCTACTTCCATAGTGTTATGTCATATGGCATCATTCTGTGGGGGAAAGCAGCAGACATCCAAGCAATATTTGTTTTACAAAAACGGGCAATACGTGCCATTTATAAAATGAAGCCACGTGACTCCTTGAGGGAGCGTTTTAAGGAAATTAACATTCTCACCGTAATATCGCAATACATCTACGAAACCTTATTATATACACATAAACACTTAGATAGATTTATGAAAAAAAGTGACTTGCATTGTTTTAACACGAGAAATAAAAATAAACTGAGTATTCCCAAATTTAGATTAAAAAAAGTAAGTGGGTCTTTTATGGGGAATTCTGTTCGGTTCTATAATAAACTTCCAGAAAGTGCTTCTAAACTTTCGATTCGAAGATTTAAATCTTACATAAAGAATAATTTAATTAAGAAAGCGTATTACACACTACATGACTATGTTAATGATAAAGCCGCGTGGCCTGATGTCGCTCTGCCCCTCGACACCTAATTTGTCAATTTGCAATGTCTGTACCTGCATATAATTTATTATTGATGTGTTATTTATGTGTATATCAAGCGTAGTGTGTGCTGCCTTATGAATTTTTGCTGATTCTCTCTATCATCTTACTTTTGACTGCCTACCTAAGTAAGGCTTTTAATTTGGTTTTCCTTTTTTCCTTGAATCAGCTTCCACTTGTTCTCGAGGCACCACACAGGCGCTCTCCACCTAGTAGTAAGAAGGATCATCAAAAGAAAAACAGACCGTGTTTGTTGCCTGATTCTTCTAGGTCTGGTTGCGTTGGAACAGGAGTAACTGTAAATTTATTTTTTAAGACGATTCAAAATGATCCTTATGATTTCAATGAATAAAATACTTTTGACTTTGACTTTGACTTTGACATGTGGCATTGCACTGCGCCCGCTACCCTGAGACATAAAGATGAAAAGTCTCATGTGCCTGTAATTTCACCGGCACCCCGGTTTCCCTTCAAACCGGAACACAGCAATGCGAGCACTACTGATTTGCGGCAGAAATAGTACTTCCCCGGACGAACTCTTTACCAAAAAAGCTCTAATACTACTAATAATGTGCGACTATCCAATATCCAAATTGCAACATGACGCGTGGTACAGCGCGTCACGTCATCGACGTTCAGCATTACTATGCCTTCATTACCGAAAACATTCATACCCATTTCCTAAAATAAGCTACGTAATATTTTAGGGGTTTTGGGCTTATATTTCGTTAGTTCGCAAGTTTATATTTAGATAAACTTCATTTAAATATCTAGCTTGATGCTTGAGTTCTCAAAGGTTTCAATTAGTTACGTCATCATTACCCTATTATTCAGCCAACTGAGCATACGCCTTCTCCACAGATATTAACGCGCTTAAGCCGCCTCCATTCACCGACTTCCCTCAACCATTACAATGTCGTCGGTCCATCAAATGGGGGGCTGCTCTGCCCTGCGTTGTCATGGTCGCCACTTCACAACCTTTATTCCTGAACCGGTGTCGATTCTGCGAGATATATGGCTTTCCCATCGAGATCCGTAGATCATCGTCGATGATCTACGGATCTTTTACTTCTCATAGTATGAGGGTACAGGTAGTGAACAAGTCAAGCAAATGCACTGACTTGCATCTTCAGGCTCTGCGTTAAGTATATGTGAAAAGAAAGCGTTAACATATATCTCCTTTCCGTAAAATGTACCGAACGGATATCAAACAGAATACGGCAGCAAGGAATCAATTTATTTGTAACGGCGATATGACAGTTTGACATAAAAGCAAAATGTTCCCCTCGGCTGAAAGTTAAATGCACTTTGTCCACTTGAATAGATCGTTTTCGATGCAAATTGACAACTTGGATTCGTCGATCGGTTGTTTTTGTTCCGAATAAATGAAATGTATTGTCATTATTAATTTGGCGAATTGTATGGAAATAAATATTTTTGTAAATACATTTTCAAATTTTGTATAATTTTAGACAGTTTAATTTTAAAATAATGATACCGTAATAAAGCAGTTTTTTTATGTAATCGACCGGAAAATCTTTATTTTTAAATGATAAGAATTCATATTTGTTTGTTACACATGTGTTAGATTTATATCGCGGGGAACTAATAAAATAATAAATAAATAATAAATAAATAATGCTAGACATTTTACACAACATTATCTAGCCCCAAGCTAAGCAGAGCTTGTGTTATGGGTACTAGATAACTGATATACTTAATACAATATATAACATAGATAGATATTTTTTATCATACATAGAATTACATGCATGTGTTCTACCCTGAACAAATATCTGCGATCGCACAAATATTTGTTCCGAGGTGGGAATCGAACCCGCAACCTCCGGCGTTGCAGGTTAACGTTCGCCCGCCCCGCCACAGAGGTCGTCAAATGTATCTGCTATAATGAAAACGAACATAAAAAGTCGCTATAGTATACTCTGGTACACAACGCTTAATGAGATATCTTACACAATACGCGGTAGTAAGACGACGAGAGGAGAAAGTAATATTATGATTCTCTACAGATATGGAAACAATAGACCATAATCGGTTCCCGTCACGTCGCTACTAAACGACGGAATAATCTAACCGCGAGCAGGTAAAAAGGTAAACCCATACTTTTTTATAACATTCGAACGGAACACAAAATATTCTGTTACACGAGGCAGAGTCACTTAGAGGTAATCAAAAATAGATCAGGTAAATAAGTAGGTTAGGTTTGATAATTTGCAATGTATGCAGGTGTTTATTGTACAACATTTTGCAAGAAAGAAACCTGTTCCAAACTTATTTGATATAAGCTCTGTGCAGCCGCAACTAAATTACATATTAGTTAGTAAGTACTAGTAGATTAGATATTAGTTAGTAAGTACTAGTAGATTAGATATTAGTTAGTGAGTACTAGTAGATTAGATATTAGTTAGTGAGTACTAGTAGATTAGATATTAGTTAGTGAGTAGTAGTAGATTAGATATTAGTTAGTGAGCACTAGTAGATTAGATATTAGTTAGTGAGTACTAGTAGATTAGATATTAGTTAGTGAGTACTAGTAGATTAGATATTAGTTAGTGAGTACTAGTAGATTAGATATTAGTTAGTAAGTACTAGTAGATTAGATATTAGTTAGTAAGTACTAGTAGATTAGATATTAGTTAGTAAGTACTAGTAGATTAGATATTAGTTAGTAAGTACTAGTAGATTAGATATTAGTTAGCAAGTACTAGTAGATTAGTTCTTTACAAGGCCTATTTACGGCCGGTTTATCATTATCTATATATTATGTAGCTATATATAAAACAAAGTCGTGTTAGTTACACCACTTGTAACTCAAGATCGGCTGGACCGATGTTATCTCTTTTTTGGTGGATTATTCTCCGCTCCGAATACCAGAATAATTATAATAAAATATCAGGGGGGGGGGGGGGGGCTGTTTTTCACCGGGGGCTACCCGTGCGAAGCCGGGGCGAGTCACTAGTGATTTTATATAAAAGGTTTTTATTTTGACACATATGTAGAGACGAGTGCTTCTTGTTTCCAAATAATTTTCTACAGACATTTTAACTATTAGGTTAATTTTATATTAGTATCTGATTATGCCCCTACACAGCTGCAACTAAAGATGTACTAGCTACCTAATTATATTTTTCCACGCATTAGGAAACTGACGATACTAGGTGTTTTCAAGGTCCCTATGGTTTGATATAAATAAATATGAATATTAGTATTCCTACCACGAAAGGTTTCTAAATTAAAACAACGAATAAAAAATCTAAAATCAAGTTAAATGATCCATTGAAGAATGGATCAATCAGGAACAAAATTATAGGTATAGTGGATCAAACAGGACAATGGATCAATCTCAATGGATCAAACAGGAACTACTCAGTTATTCTAGTTATTTCCCCGTTTAAAATGTACACAATAATAAAACAAAAGTACGAACAACTATGCACTGCACCAGTTAGTACAGTTGAATCACCGTTTCAATAGACTCCATTCATAACTCCATTCACCTCGCTTAGATTGATCGTCTGAGGTCAAGATCCGTTAAATGTATGACTAGTCAAGAACAAGAGTGACTCGGAGACGCCTCACTTGTTATATCTTCTGTAGAACGAGAAATGATCATTAATACATAAACTGCCTTCCTATTGTCTAACGAACTTATATTCTTACTTTTTAGTAGTAGTAGAGCTTTTTCGTGAAAGAGTTCGTCCGGGGAAGTACTACCACCATAACTATTTCTGCTGCAAAGCAATAGTGCTCGCATTGCTGTGTTCCGGTTTGAAGGGTAAGGGTGCCGGTAAAATTACAGGCACATGAGACTTTTTATCTTTTTGTCTCAGGGTAGCGGGCGCAATGCAATGCCACACAGGGCGCGTCCTAGGTGGACATGACCTATGAGGTAATGTACTGTTCATAGGCAGAAAGTGGGCCATCTGCTATATAGTTCCGTCATTCAAGTAGCATAAAAAAAAATAAAAAAATGCTTTCGATCACGAATTCGTAATACACTGCGTAGCATATATTAGCGTCTTTTAAAGAGCAATAATATTCAAAGCATACTGCGCAATGTATTGTAAAATCGTAATCGAAAGCGATTACAAGTTCGTTAGACAAATAGCCCCCAGGTCAAGTTATACAAAATAAAATAAATAAATAATGCTGGACAAGTTCACACAACATTATCTAGCCCCAAGCTAAGCCAGAGCTTGTGTTATGGGTACTAGATAACTGATATACTTAATATAATACAATACATAGATAGATATTTTTTATTATACATAGAAAACACCCACCCAAAAGCTTGTAAATAGTTGTACATAGAAAATACTTAAAAGACGGTTCGTGTGATTCTTGCTATCACGTAATTCCATCGCAAGATACGTCACTAAACGGAGGATCCTCGGATTATAACGAGGCGTAGATATTACTCGTATTTAATTAAAATACAACTGCCGTCTTTCGTCTGTTAATTAAGAGATCGTGAAAATCCAAAATACAACAAAGTAAGTATCTACATAATTTATATACAACTTCGACTTATTGTTCGTAGCACAACTTTACAGTTGCAGGTAAATTATACCTGATTATTGAGAGATAATAAACTAACTAACGTACTTACGTTATTATCTCTCTGGCGACCTCTGTGGCGCGGCGGGCGAAGCTTGGTCTACGACTCAGGAGGTTGCGGGTTCGATTCCCGCCTCGGAACAAATATTTGTGCGATCGCAGATAAATTATTCAGGGTGTTCTGGGTATTTTCTATGTATAATAAAAAATATCTATCTATGTAATATATTGTATTAAGTATATTATCAGTTATCTAGTACCCATAAAACAAGCTCTGCTTAGCTTGGGGCTAGATAATGTTGTGTGAACTGTCCAGCATTATTTATTTATTATTATTTTATTATTTATGATCGTACACCACAAATATCGCAGTGATGTCTCTAACTATAGTACCTACCGTCTCAACTTTCGTGACTCAAATTACTCTCCATGTTGGTGAGGAACTGTTTAGAATATTATTTATACACGTACATACCTACCTAAACGTCACTGAGTGGGAAAATGAGAACTTACTTACTGTACAATGAGTACTTACTTACTGTACAATGAGTACTTACTTACTGTACAATGAGTACTTACTTACTGTACAATGAGTACTTACTTACTGTACAATGAGTACTTACTTACTGTACAGTGAGTACTTACTTACTGTACAATGAGTACTTACTTACTGTACAATGGAGGGATTTGTCATAATCTCCATCTTTGACAGGTGGATTGGTGATCGCAGGATGTGAGTGTATGCTGCCCCCATCCTCTGGTATAATCCCTTAGTTGGTTTTTACGACATCCACGGGAGGAGATGGAGGGTTATATTCTTAGGCCAGACATGTCACAGCATAGCAGCATAGGGCGCGCAGCGACCACAAAAGTATTGAAAAACTGTACCAGTTTGTGCTCTACCATATTATTTGCTCAAACTTTCGCTATCACAGACAAAAACATAAATAGCCTTCTCATAACGCGATTATAAGCCTTCGCAACTCTCACCTAAGCTGTGTCCCAACGGTCACGATGACGAGGATGACCAGGGATACGTGCTCCGAGGGGACAGGCAGGAGCGAGCGAGACAGAGCACGCAGTTGCGTGTCGCCGCGTCTCAGTCAGTCGCCGTACCGGCATTGTGCTCCGCGCATTCTGTCCCACCACGCGAGCAAGCTTCATGAGTCGTGCGAGTGAGTTCTAGTGAGTTTTCGGACTTTTCGGATGTTGTAAAAGTGGTACCATGGGGCCCCTGATGGTGTTGTCAGTGATGTGCTTCGGTCTGGCGGCCGCCGCTGATAGGAAGTTGACCGTTTGGGAGAAGATTCAAGGCGATACTGATTTGTCGCAGGTACAAACTTTTGAATAAGTTTTTAACAGTTTTCTAAGAATATATTACATTTATTGGATGATTATGAATTAAGCAATTTATAATCATCCAATAAATCAACCTACCTACTGTAAGTGTCAAAGTAATCAGATTAAATCCGATTGAACGTATAAGTATAAAAGCGGTCAAAGAGTTAAGCGTGCCAAGTTATCGGATGTTTTGCTGCAAGTAAACTGGTTTGGCTACATAAGTAACATATTATGTACCTACACACATAGTTTGTTATTGTAAATTCTTTGTTATTTATTCGACCTTATGATAGGTAAGTAGGTACCTAGGTACATACTTACTTTGATAGGTCTAGATATTATGCCGAGCAATGTGCAATTGTATCTACAATAGGCTATATAGGTACCTAACTCGTGTGGGTGTTTTTATAATATTAAGAACACAGTAAAAAATTAAGTCCGAGTCTAGTGAACCACAACACCACAAAACTTTCGTGATACTAGTTAATCTTTTAAGATAGTCCATCTTCATGACAGTCCTTAGAGCATCGCAGCCTCCGTCCTTCTTCATGACAGTACATCTTCTTTAAATAAAGTAAAATAAAACTTTAGCTTGAATAAAAAACTGAAACGGGATTATAATAACTGTAAAACTCGGGCAAACTTCTTCGACTGAGCTGTAAAATAGTAGAAAGTAAAGTTTAAAATGACAGTACCTACAATGATTAAGCAAATGTTTTAAAAAAAGCGGCCTAGTGCGAGTCGGACTCGCCCATGAAGGGATCCGTATTATCCGTATTCCGTATTCCGTATTTATTGTTTTTTTTTTATTTTTGTGTGAAAATCTTAATGCGGTTCACAGAATACATCTACTTACCAAGTTTCAACAGCATAGCTCTTATAGTTTCGGAAAAAAGTGGCTGTGACATATATGGGCAGACAGACAGACAGACATGATGGTGTTCCGTTTTTTGCCATTTGGCTACGGAACCCTAAAAACGGTAGTTTTCAGTCTTTCAACACCAGTTTTCATACAAATAAACCGCATTGAAATCGGAGCAGCCTTTGCACTCTAGATCCTGTCCATCGTGTGCTGATCATCATCAGACCCTGGAGTCTGCAGGAGGAATACTGTCAGTCATAGTTTGAAGTTTGAGCTCAAAATAGAAGATTTAGCGAAGTACCCTAGATGATGTTCATCCTATGCGAGTCATCATCAGACCCTGGAGTCTGAGATCTAGCCTGATGTCAACGGAAATTAACAGTTGGAGTTGAAACTTAAGGTTTAAGATACAAAAATGCCTGAGTTCCCTGAAAAAAATGGTTGCGAGCTGATGATCGTGGAAACGGGTGCGACAATTTCCACCAAATATAGCTATGAACCATTTCGCAAAAACCATTTTTCATACAAAACTATCCACATTGAAATCACATTTATTTGTATAAAAAAACTGGTATTTTAACACGAAAATACTTAGTAAGGGGTTTCAATGTTTTTATTAAATTAATTTGTTAAATAATGAATACTTAAATCGATTGAAACCTTAGTTTTTTGAACCACGACTAAAACGAGGGATGTTATAAATTAAAGGCCATAGTGACTCTGTCAGTCTGTAATAGTATGTCTGTTCTTTTGTTAAAATGATTTAAAAAAAACACCCGCTCTGATTTCAATGCGGCTTTTTCTATAAAATATGGTGTTTGCGAGATAGTTCTAAGCTGTTAGGTGGAAATTGGTGCAGTAGTTTCCAGGATCGCAACTTTTGAAGACGTTCATACTTTCCTAGTCCAACGCCTCTTTTTCCCCTAAAGGGTAGGCAGAGCCTCAATGGGCCTCTCTTACCCGTGGGTTGCACCATCGTGGGGATATAATTACTGATAATAGCGCGTTCTATTGTCCCTGTGGCGCCATCTAGTCGGTTAACATTTTCATGAAATTAATACAGTGTTTTTTTGCCTTCACATGGCGAGCAGAAGAGTATAATGTTCCGAAATGTTTATAATTTCAACCAACAGGGGGCGTGGCGATTAATAATATAATAATATAAATGTTTATTTCAGACCAGTGATCCATACGTTCTTTGACTCACGCTTTATGTGTATTAGTAACTCAGTTGGTAACGAACGAGCAGCAAAGCTAACACAAGCTACCATTATCTCTGACCAGGAAATTCAGATACCGAGATACAGGCCTAGCCTAGTTTGGGACCCACTGTATAATGTCTCAAATTTGCATGTTTTTTACTTTTTATTGTTATTTTTTAAATATCACTGTTTGATACTAAATATTAACCTGTGTTTGTTTCGTAATAAATTTATCTTATCTTATCTTATATTGGGTTAGTAACACAAAAATAACTTAAATTATGTTAGCACAATAAATAACCTAACTTAAAAAATTCTAGAGGTCATTATAGACATGCTGTGAACCTATTGCATCTTTAAAACCTACTTGGACACTAATTTAGAGATTGGTCTGTAGTTGGACTTGTCAGAGGCATCGCCAGTTCTTCTTGATGATGGGTACTACAACAGTCAGTGATTAGTCAACAGTGATTAGTCGCAAGCTTCGCTATTTGAACTAAGAAATAATAAGAGTAAATTATGTGCCAATTGATGACCTCCGTGGCGCAGCCGGCAAGTAGCCGACTGAGTCGCAAGAGGTTGCGGATGCGATTCCCGCTGCGGAACAAATGTTTTTATGGTCTGTAAATATTTGTTCCGGGTCTGGGTGATGTGGTATAATGGTACTCGTAGTTCCTGATACCCACGACACAGGGAATCCTAACAGGACTATATATGTGACTGTTGGGTGTTATGTTATATCTAATGAAAGTATCTCCTAGTGTAAGCTTATCTCATCGCTACACAGTTCCACCATCGGTGTGACCACCGACCTAGATGGTCTCACTCTTCATGCACTTGCACTGAATAACCATTATTTCTAGACCCTACCCTAGCACTAGTCTTGCCGATGGCAGACTTCTTATCTAGAAAAAGACTCTATATTTGGGCAAAATCTCGGTACTAGTAGGTTCTTTGAAGTTATTGTTTATTGAGGTTATTTGGTAGGTGCTTCATGCTATGTTAAAACCACTACCTACCTGAGGGAGTCTGACAAATCATATTTTGATTCAGTTATAAATCTATATGACTACAGACACGACCACTGTGGCACGGCGGGCGAAGCTTGGGCTGCGACGCAGAAGGTTGCGGGTTCGATTCCCGCCTCGGAACAAATATTTGTGCGATCGCAGATATTTGTTCAGGGTGTTCTGGGTATTTTCTATGTATAATAAAAACATATCTATCTATTTAATATATTGTATTAAGTATATCAGTTATCTAGTACCCATAACACAAGCTCTGCTTAGCTTGGGGCTAGATAATGCTGTGTGAACTGTCCAGCATTATTTATTTATTTATTTATATCCTACTAATATTATAAACGTGAAAGTTTGTAAGAATGGATGGATGGATGGATGGATGTATCTTTGTTACTCTTTCACGTAAAAATTACTGGATGGATTTGGATGAAATTTGGAATGGAGATAACTGGACTCCCAAAATAACACATAGGCACATTTTTATCCCGATATTCCCATGGGATCGAGACTTACGCGGGTGAAACCGTGGGGCGCTGTTGTACTTATATAAAACAAAGTCGTGTTAGTTACACCACTTATAACTCAAGAACGGGTGAACCGATTTGGCTGAAAATTGGTGGGGAGGTAGGTTAGAACCAGGAGATTGACATAGGGGGGGGGGAAGGAGGTAGGAGGGGGGGGTCACCGGGGGCTACCCGTGCGAAGCCGGGGCGAGTCGCTAGTTTATAATAAATCCACACTGAAAGAAAAACATAACTAACTTAGGTATGCAAGTTCAGCATAACATTCATCATTCTCGAGTCATTGTTCCCTTTGCATAACACGATAACAGCTGCGTTTAATAATTGCGAAATTATCGCCGTAATCAGCCATCTGGCTTTACACTATGACTCACATAAGGTAGCCCTTTCCTTAGTACTCGCACACGGGCTCTTAGATCAATAAGTTGCTCGACGAAAGAGACTGGAACAATAAGGCGATATGTCAACGTGAAGCTATATAGAAGTTCCCCATCATCAGTCATATCTGAGTTCAGACCTACGATGACACAAGGGAATTCAATTCAATTCATTTATTTCCAGTAATACAAAAAAACATTGTGTTGGAAAGTTCACATATAAAGTAGTTAGTAATTATTACGAGTATCATTCATACAATCATGTCAATAATAATTAATAATTATATTAAAAAAATATTACAAAACTTGAAAAACAAACACATTTACAATTATATAAATTAAATAAAAACAATGGTGCAACCCACTGTGAAAAGAGGCCCATTGAGGCTCTGCCTACCTCTTCGGGGAAAAAGGCGTGTGTCTATGTATGTATGTATGTATAAAAACAATACAATACAAGATGTGGAGTGATGGATATGTGTGGCTCATTATAATTACGTCAGAACATGATGATGGGCATGTATTATTATACAAACACATAAAAATTTTTTTTTATGTATTTGAAATAAAATTGTTAAACTAGTTCAAAATAGTTCAAAGAGCGTATATGGACACTTTTTCAATAAGAAAGCCTTTAATCTAGTTTTGAAAACTATTTTCCTATGGAGCTCCCCTTTGATATCCAATGAAAAGCTGTTAAAAAATTCACAGCTTGATATCTAGCGCAGTGTTTCATGATCTTAGCGTAGAGTGAAATAACAATGTGGTATGTACAGGTACAATAATAACATAATACAAGAGAACAACAGTTCAGACATAGTCCTGATCCCACACTAGGACGATATCCCCTGTGTTGTACCCACAAGACAACCCATCAGAGACAACGAGTACCACGTATGTGGCCTATGGTGTGAATGCATGTGTCCTCCCTGAGAACAGAGCCCTCCGTCTCTTCTCGTGGATGTCGTACATCCTGGGAATGGGCAGAAGCATAGATCAGAGTATTCAACACCAATACTGCGATCACTAATCTGTCTGCCAAGCGTCGTGCGAGATTATGGCAATCTGTCTGCCAAGCATCGTGCGAGATTATGGCAATCTGTCTGCCAAGCGTCGTGCGAGATTATGGCAATCTGTCTGCCAAGCGTCGTGCGAGATTATGGCAATCTGTCTACCAAGCGTCATGCGAGATTATGGCAATCTGTCTGCCAAGCGTCATGCTAGATTATGGCAATCTGTCTGCCAAGCGTCATGCGAGATTATGGCATTCTGTCTGCCAAGCGTCATGCGAGATTATGGTAATCTGTCTGCCAAGCGTCGTGCGAGATTATGGCAAATCCCCTATTGCATTACTATGACCTCTTACATCAGCTGAAGAAGTAGATAACAGTATGTTATGTTGATCTACATTATTTCTGAATGTAGGTTTATAGAAACATTGAAGCATCTATATATATATATAAAACAAAGTCGTGTTGGTTACACCACTTATAACTCAAGAACGGCTGAACCGATTTGGCTGAGAATTGGCGGGAAAGTAGCTTAGAACTAGGAGATGCACATGGGGGGGGGGGGGGGCTATTTTTCACCGGGCGCTACCCGTGCGAAGCCGGGGCGAGTAGCTATTTACATATAAAGTTGCCGTAAATGGTTTAGCTGAAGTCAAGTTCCCGGATAAAATTAATTAATATTTAATTATTGTCCGTGTGAAAGCCCTTTACTAAACTTTAGTCACGCAATACGCTTTCATTAAACTGTTTTTGAACAATGTTATCTTGGTCGATGCTATCGGTTCATTCGGATTTGCCAAATTTACACTGAAAAAAATAATATCCAACTGTTTGCAAAAAGTGCACAGTTAAAATTTACACAGTTGCTACAACATATTTTTCATTGAGATCTAATTAATTTACACCGTTGGGGCAACTGCAAAAAAACAGTTAGGAAGCAAACAGTAATATGTATAAACAGTTACAGGAACTTTTTGGTCAATAATAACAACGTATCCTGGCGTAATTTAAATTTCAACGGTTAAACATCAGTCCGGATAAGACAGTAAAATTAACTGTTTTACTTTAACTGTTTTTTTTCAGTTATGCTAACGTTTTTAATGTGTTGGCTCCATTTTAACCTCGCAGAACGGTAACTTTTATCGGTTTTCGGGTTACTCGAACTGGATTTTTTTTTCAGTGTATTGAAAAAAGATTGGGTTGAATGAGAATTTCCTATTGGCTCACAGATTAATTAATAATTCCTAAGTACGGTTAGAACATTACTTGCCTAGGGCATGAGAACGAACAACCTTGAAGCGTCTCTGTCTAAAACGGTTTTAACCATCGTAAACTCTTAGACTACACTTGTCTAGACGTAGCGTCGCGGTCGCGCAACAAACAACCCCAGAAGGTGTGCTGATTTTCAAATAAACGTGTGCGTGACAACTTTGTACTATTTTCAAGGCGCTGTATCAATCGTGCGCCCGCACGTGTGGAATAGGCTCAGAAGAAGAACTAAAGCATGGGACTAAGGCTAAAAACAAACCGGTATCGATTATACCAGTCTCATTCTTTTATATGAATGTATTCATGTGTTGGAATGAGACAAGCATATATCTATCTGTTTTTATTTGTGTAACTCGTACCAGGCCAAACGTCAAATTACTAGTACATTCATGGTAACAATCTAGGGAGATGTATATGCATGGTACCAATATTCAGGGTACGGAACGGAAAAACGACTGTCGTGTGACAATATATTTGTTTCTCTCTAACATAGGATAGCAAGCTATCTTCTAGGATAGGAGTAAGAAGGAACACTCTATGCTATTTTAGCACTCAATCCTTACTATTATACATCCATGGGAATAGGAAACTGAATTTTTTGACGTTTTCTCGTGCCCTACTGTCAGTGTAGACAGTGGTCCAAGTACGAATAATTAACGTTAGCAAAACGCTAGCAAGGCGATAGCAAATGTCAAATATTAACGAATTAAATTATTACGATTTCTAGTCACCCAGATGTTATTGACCAATATTTGACGTTGAGTGTCGTCTCGTTAGCGTCTCGCTAACGTTAATTATTCGTGGTTACCGCACAGGTATTATTATCTAAGCGTGACACTCGTTTCATTGCGGTAATTGTCATTCGTTGTTTTAGGTAAATAGGAGTAATATCTAACCAAATAAATATTATAATATATTATAAATATTACCCTTAACCGACGAGCATGTATGAAGAATGTGATGAGAGTGAATGAAGCAAAAGAGGTGTGTCAGGATCGTAGCAAGTGGAAATCCGTGGTCTCTGCCTACCCCTCCGGGAAACAGGCGTGAGTTTATGTATGTATGTATAAATATTATTTCGTCCAAACTCGCCCTAATATTTTTTCTGCATATACAGACTTTTGAATACCAAGTAACATGATACTTTTCTCGAAGTGATTCACAAAGCTCTTTCCAACGAAGTTCTGATTTTATGAAATCGATGCCGATTGGTTTTGCGGTTAAATAAGGTAATTCTAGGTATTTTACTTGATCATAAATAAATAAATAAATAATGCTGGACAGTTTACACAACATTATCTAGCCCCAAGCTAAGCAGAGCTTGTGTTATGAGTACTAGATAACTGATATACAATAACATAGATAGATATTTTTGATTATACATAGAAAATACCCAGAACACCCTGAACAAATATCTGCATATCGCACAAATATTTGTTCCGAGGCGGGAATCGACCCCGCAACCTCCGGCGTCGCAGGCGAACTTTCGCCCGCCCCGCCACAGAGGTCGTCATTAGGTAGGTACGTTGATGTCACGATAATAATTGGTTCCAGATCGGTTATTACCAGCTGAATTAGATAATGGATCAATTCACGTGTAAATCCATAGCTGATTAAACTAATAACGATGTAATTGAATGTTATGTGTTAGTATCGAGCCTAATTATTATCTAGTGTTGATAAAAAACTATAACCCTCGGACAAAAAACAAAACCATTATAATACTAATTCATTTTATAAAAAACTAGCGACTCGTCCCGGCTTCGCACGGGTAGTTTCAGATGAAAAACAGCCCCCCCCCTCGTACCCCCCCCCCCCTGGTAGCCTATGTCACTCAGGGTGAACGTAGCTTTCCAATGGTGAAAGAATTTTTTAAATCGGCCCAGTACTTTTTGAGCCTATTCATTACAAACATACAAACATACAAAAATAGGTACAAATCTTTCCTCTTTATAATATTAGTGTAGATTAAAAACCTCCGACTATTGTCATTGTTCCATCATCTGATGTAGGCATTGTTTAGAAACTCATTAAAACCATACATGAAAACAAATATCGACTCGCAATTCGATACTCGGGATACCGAATGCAACATTTAGGCAAAGCTGTGCCTACCACATGATCTCTGATTTAGAGATATTCTACGATAACATAATTCGCCCCTCTTTACTCAAGGTAGTCTTCGCAATCCATTTTTGATTGCAATTAAAAATAATAAAGTACTTAACTGAACCTGATAATTGGTTAAGATAAACTTTCTTCTCTTTGTCCGACTCTAATTGTGGTTACATAATTGCGCGAAGAGGCACTAACGACCGCATCCGTTGTCTCAGCGGTCCTCTGTGGGTAACTTCCACAAAGGACTATCTCGGATATGAGCTTACAGACGCTAATAGGCACTCTTACAATTTGGCTACAGATAACGTAGACTGTTTAGTTGAGACACCTCCAGAAAATATCTTTAGAAGTTTAGATATGTATGGTGATGATTGTATCGTCACTGTTTCTATTTGTGAGAACCTTTAATTGGCTCTCTAATGCTATCATAATGTGTGTTCTAATATATGTAAGCTGTTGGTTCTCCTTTAAATAAAATATATAAAGTAATATATTGCGCGAAAATTAAGCGCAACACATCATCACACACATCATCAAACACTAAACACATACACATATCATCATAGACATTTAAACACTCATAAATCTGACGTTTCATATTCCATTCATATTGCTTTTTGAAGCGGACAGTACTTAATCCACTGCGGAATTTCATTCAGGGAATTTGACGGAACAAAACACAGAAGTACCGATCACGGAACTAGTAAGAAAAAAAATATCTCTTCTGGAACAGACGAATCTCAGAGCCAAACTTAATAAAACACACAGACTAAAACACATTCAGACACGTGTGGGGTGGCCTTGCTAGAAGAGATGGCCGTGAATTCTACAAAAGAATATTAGGACTATAAAATATATTGCTGTTTGATTTCGAGTCAAATTCCTTGGAGCTCGCCTCCGTATAACTATGGAGCCGAGAGATTTGTTCTCTGTGGTTTTTGACTTTGACAGAAACACTCTATCTATGAGTTTTGGAATAAAAAAAGTAGGTAGTATACTATACGTCTTGTCTTGGATCGCGAGATAGTTTGCGGATGGTTGAAATCTGCCATTTTTGAAAGAAACGTCGTCATTTTTATTTTATTACATTTTAATTTGTTTTTTCGAGTTATTTCGTGTAATTTTAGTGGCATTTTAACCGGTGTAACTTGGATAAATGGCACATGTGTGATGTAGTGAAATTTGAGTGTATTGCGAGTCTTTTCGAAATGGTGGATTTTTTCCTGTAAAAACTCAGTTTTTCTGCCACAATTTAAACTGGGTTAGGACTAGACGGAGACTCTTGACGACTTGACTATAAAACTATAATAATTATATCACTTGACATTGGCTAAATTGTTGCTAATAATGCACAGAAGCCATTACCTAAGATAAGAAGAAGAAGAAGCCATTACCTAAGAAGAGATAGTTTGCGTGTTGGATCATGGATTTTGGAAAATAATTGGAATCGGAGTGTATCCGCCTCATCTAGTGAGAGATTTGGACCTTTGCTGGCCTCACTGGAGGCGTAGTTTGTGGTACCGCCTTGGAATGGATAATTTGTGATATTCGTGTGATTTTGTGGTTACCAGCTGCCACGAGCTGAGGCCTAGCAAGGCTATTGGTGCACCCCTAACCCTATTATTATAAATTACCAGCGGCCCGCTGGCGACTTCATTGCGTGGTCCTAAGGGTAAATTCATGGTTGTTTTGAAACCTTCCGCGGCCTGCATCTACGTATCAAAGTGTCATCGCTATCGATAGTGGTTTATAAATTATAAAGAAAGACAGAAACATACTTACTATTCATTTTGAAATATACAGTTGTGGTCATATAATTAAGAACGATTTGAAGTTCTAGAAGTTTTTTATTTAAATCGTATCATACACAGAGATGTGTACCTTCTGAGAAGCAACTAGTTATGTTATATGATAGTCACATTAATAGAGCAACCTGACTTAAGAATAAAGTATGAAATCGCTAACTATTTTTTGCACATTTTATTGTTTTTATCAAAGTAACACATTCAAATAGTACTGAAACTGGACAAATAATTAAGAACGATTTATTTAACTGCTCGGGAATTGTTTTGTATGACACTTAGATTTAAAAAATCACAATATTATGTAGCACAGGAAACATAAAAAGAAATTTAATAAATATTTAACTAAAAATAATAGTTAATAGCATATCCACGGCTTTTAATTACAGCTTTACACCGGCGAGGCATTGACTCTATTAATTTTAGACATTTCGGAAGAGAAATAGAGTTCCATTCTTCTAAAAAAACGTCATACAGCTCTCTTAAATTTCCACACTTTGTATTTGAAACCTTTTTCTTTACTTCAAACCACAGATTCTCTATTGGGTTTAGATCTGGACTGTAAGCAGACCAGTCTAAGACAGAAACTAATTGCGCTGTAAGAAATTCCTTTACGGTGCGTGCAGTGTGCTTTGGATCATTGTCATGCTGGAATGTCCAAATGACCGGTAGAACGTCTTCAGCGTATGGTAACATTGTTTCTTCCAGTATATTTTTGTATTGGAACTGATCCATGTTACCTTCTATCAACTTTACAAGTCCTACATCAACTTTCCATGTCCAGAAAAGCAACCCCAAATTTTCACATTTCCACCACCGTGCTTTAATGTAACTTTCGTGTACTTTGGGTCGAATGCTGTATTCGGGGGACGTCGTACATATCGTTTTCCATCAGAACATACTCTGTTTATTTTCGTCACGTCAGAAAAAAGTACGTTTTTCCACTGTTGCACAGTCCAGTTTTCATACTTTCTCGCAAATGCAAGCCGGGATTGCCTGTGGCAAAGTTTTAACATGGGTACCTTTCTTGCTATCCTACCGTGCAATTTTTCTTCTACCGAACGTCTTCGAATAGTGCGTGCTGAGATTGCTGAAGGGTTGTTTTCACCAAAATATTCTTTTCTAAGCTCATTGGACCCTTTAAAAGGATTTTGTTTTGCCATACGAACGATGTTTCGGTCATCTCGAGGAGTTGTTTTTCTCTGTTTAGGTACACGTGGAACATTCGCAGTAGTTTGATACGTAGCAAAATGCTTTACAGCGTGAAAAACCATCGTTTTTGAACATTGTAGATGGTTGGCTATCTTTTTATAAGACCAATTCTTCCGGCGAAGTTTTATTATTACTTCCCTTGTAGATTTATCACAACTTTTATTTTTTCCCATTGTTTTTTCTAAAGAAGCAATCCCCTTTAATCTTTTACAGCACGTAATGGCGCCAAAATTATACAAACAGTAACAAATTGACTGAGTGTTCTCTATTTTAATTTGAATAAAGGTATAAACTACTTAGCGTTCTTAATTACGTGACCAGCCAGTAATAAGGAATACTTTGTTTAAAAGTAGTGTAAAAAGTTTGCCTATTGATTTTTAGCCAATCATGTGTATCAATGAATACAGTGGTAATATGGAAATGTTTTACGATACCGAGAGAAATAAAAACAAATGCATACAATTAGTTTTGCATCTTAGTTGGAAAAAATCTTCCCTTTATATCAGCGTTCTTAATTATATGGCCACCACTGTATATATCTAATGTTGATGATATTATGATGTATTTGATAGAATAGAAGATAGATCTTGGGTTAACGACCTCGGTGGCGCAGGTTCGATTGCCGCCGCGGCACAAATGTGTGTATGATATTTTAATATTTGTTCCGGATCTGGCTGTCGTGGTACTTTGGGACTCGTAGTTCCTGTACCCATGACACAGGGGTTCCTACTATGTGATCAGCACTATATATGTAACTGTTGAGTATATTTATGTTATGCTACGTTATGTTAGATTTTGAATATAAGACATGGACTAACTCAACAGTCATTGGAGGCTAATCTTAAGGCTTTGCTCCATTGGAGTTGTAAATGAAAAGCCAAGTTGTGCAATAATTCTGCCTTAGAGAACGGCGCCTGGTCGACATTTAAGAGATTTATACCTGACTTAACTTGAAGTAGTAGCTAACTCTCTGTAAAAGAGGTAGCTAGTCTTGTAAATCTCCCGGTTCTTGTATTTTATTTCAAAGATTAAACTTAATCGCAGAGCTAAGTTCAACGTAGTGCGAATTCGTTCGTGGTTGAATTATTCGTGGTTCCATTTATACCACGTTTTTTTTTTTTTTTTTCGTGTATTCAGTGAGCTGCACTTCCTAGTGGAGGTACCCACTACGCAGATCTACGTGTCCCGCGTCTACTTCGACGTGAAGGCCGTAGAGGTGGTTGAATACATCAGGAAGAAAGCCGGAGTGGGTTTGAGGGTCATGAAGTTGGACTCTCGTCATAATGTGAGCTTTAGCTCATTTATGGTGAGGGTCCCTACGGAAAATGTGAAGACCTACTTGAGCCCTGACTTCTGGCCGAAAGGGGTGAAGTTCCGACGGTCAAGGGACGCCTGTCACGTCATCCCCCGGGCCGCGACGAGTCGGCGATCGCACGTGTGTTAAGTAATAAATAAAGTGTTTTTTTTTATGTGTATGTTAGTTTCTAAGGTATTTATGTTGATATGGGCTTACTGTTTAGGTTTAGTGCATTTCTCAGTAAGCCTAAAATAAAGATTTTCATTTGATTGATTGATTTATTTATTATTATATACATTTCATGGTAAAGTTATTTTATTGGATTAAGGAGTTTTCGTCATCAGAACAATATAGGGTAAATTCCTTAACAGCCAAATATATACAATTATTTTATGGGGATCTCGTATTCGAATACCTTCATTAGTCACTTCTTAAAGTCTAGTGAAGTATATTGATAATGTAGATCTAATGACTATGCAGACATCAATGTAACGTTAGTTGTGGTATCGTGAGTCGCGTCAAACAAATGTAATGATCACTCATGGTGCTTAGAAGCAAGACCTATACCTACTCCTTCCCAAATTACCAAAATCAATATAGTCGCTAATGATTTTTCAGCTAATTAATTTAATCCATAATCTTCAAAGAATCGGACCATTAGTCAGATTTAAATGTAATCCAAAAAAATCCTTTACCGCTGGAACGAAATTTTTGGTTTACATTTAAATTTAATGTTTTCCATAAAGTGTGGTTTACACTTGAAACATAATAAACTATCATTAGTCAGATCTTTATGGCTAGTTCTCGAAGTAAACGAAGCTTTTACGTGAAGCCTTAAGTTGAGCGGAAATGACTTAGCATGCATTAGAGTATTAGTCCGGCAGCGGAGGCCGCTTTCTGTTCCGCTCGGCGCAGGCCACTTCCGGCTCTAATGAGTCTGTTTTATGAACAGATTTCTACCTGATTGTATTCTATGGTAGCTATAATCACTATGCACTAGCGGTAGGCAGGAAACTACGCCATATCTTCTCTACACAGGCACCGCAGGGCCTCAAGACGAAAGCCTCTAGCTTATTACGTATCTTGCAATAGCAATGCGATAAATAAAAATAAATAAATAATAAATAAATAATGCTGGACAGTTCACACAACATTATCTAGCCCCAAGCTAAGCCAGAGCTTGTGTTATGGGTACTAGATAACTGATATACTTAATACAATATATTACATAGATAGATATTTTTTATTATACATAGAAAATACCCAGAACACCCGGAACAAATATCTGCAGATCGTACAAATATTTGTTCCGAGGCGGGAATCGAACCCGCAACCTCCTGCGTCGCAAGCGAACGTCCGCCCGCCGCACCACAGAGGTCGTCGATAGCAATAATTGCGCGAGAATTGCGCGATCATCGCATCCAAATCGCAAACTCGTATTACGATCGCTGATACGTAATACGAATTTGCAATTTGGATGCGATAATCGCGCAATTCTCGCTATCGCTTTGCTATTGCAAGATACGTAATAAGCTAGCCTGTAATCAGTGCGTATTAGGCAGTAACGATTGACCTCATTCAAAAGCACAAAGTTGCGAAGCAGTCTATGGAGAGAGCTATGCTTAGAGTTTAAGGACGGGATATAATCCAAATGAGGAGATCCGTAAAATAACCAAGATCACCGACATCCCTCTCAGAAATAGCAAGTTGAAGTGGAAATGGGCAAGCCATATAACTCACAGAACTGACAACCGTTGGGGACTAAAGGTTCTCGAGTGGCAGCCACAAACCTGACCTGGCAGAAGAGGATAATCCCCTCTTGATGAACCAAATACATTATGAGGGTCGCAGGATGTCTGTGGATGGAGGCGGCTCACGACCATTCGTCGTAGCATTATATGCAATATATATTTTTATTTTTGTAATCTTAACTTATATGTTTTTGTTTTTTATCCTTCCGTGAAGTCACTCTTTCTTGGCCCCGTCTGAAAACCAGCGCTGCTTCATATGTTTTGCATATGGAGCAGCATTATGCTGAGACCATGCCTTTTTGGCTTCTCACATTATCGCATAGAGCGGACTATTTATTTACAGCCTTATTCATAAAAAGTTATCGGACATCTAAAGTCTCTCTAATGTATGGTGGTCGATTTTTTGTATTCATAAACGCATTTTAGCACTAATACGTTGATTAGATGCATTATAACTTATGGACAAGTTATGGGAGGCAGGACCCTACTTTAGCGCCATATTAAGAGGAAACATAGCCGACTCACAACAGCTGATTTGTATTGTAATGGGTGTAACTGTGCATTTTGTCATAAAAACAATCTGACGCGCAGTATTTCTCTCCGATTTCTTCATCCTCGAGTTTAGTTGTGATAGTTCATAGTTAGTTTATAGTTAATAATTGAATTTGTGAGTGACGGTCTTATTTTTGTGTACCTACATCCTTGAAATATGCAAGCGCTAAATAGATTGGATGTTGTTGCAAACGTTCAAAGTTTAGAAAACCCTCCACGCCGTGCAAAGGTTTACAAGGACAGAATTGATAATTTTAGTTTGGATGACGAGGACTTTAGAAAAAGTTATGCGTTATATATTGTAAACCAATCATCAAGACAAGCAATCATTAGATTCATTAGTAACTTTTTGGCGGAAACTCTCAAAAAACTATAAATGTCAATGTCAGAAACTCAACACAACCGTCAAATATATTAAATATTATATTATATAATAAATATATCACTTGACATTGGCTAAATTGTTGCAAATAATGCACAGAAGCCATTAACTAAGCTAAGAAGAAATATATTGCTATTTGGGTGCGTGTTGGATGGTTTGACGGCTGATTTCATCAAGCACACGAGTAAACAGGAAATATTTCAGCTAAATGGCAACATTTTTATTTTATGGTGCACTACAGTTGCACATTAGCTATCGGAGCTTTAGTGAACGTTTATGAATAATCAAAATTTTAAAACGCATATTAGGCTTAATGAGCCTTTTAACTAATCGACGTCTAAAATGTCTTTTAGCGTTTTTTTATGAATAAGACTGTTATTGTTTATAATTTTAAATTAAGTCTGTAGATATTATAAATGTTTTGTTTTCTTTTGTTATGTTTTCATATATTTTTGTTGTATCTACGCTATCGTTTTATATTCTGTCTGTTCTGTGTTTTTTGTGTGATTGTCAAATAATATTTTTTTTTTTTTTTTTTTTTTTTTATATGGGAGAGGCCTATGTCCAGCAGGGGCCTTCTATAGGTTGAAGATTGTGATAATTGTTATTATAAGTCGTTGCCCAAAATAAGAAGAAATAAATTATACAAGAGCTTGCTAGTCGCACTTATATCCTATAACTATAAGTAATATTTAAAGATATTTAATATTATAAGTATAATTTCAAGCGAACGACATCCGGTTGGATCCCTTGACCTGATAGGGGGCAGTCTGTGACTTGAATTCGCACGCGAACGGTCGTGTAAGGTGTTATGCAACCGTTTCATAAAATACTATTATAAAATTAACTTGGTTACTCCAAGAAGCAATAACAATATCAAGATTCCCTAAAACCTTAAGGGTATCTTTATATTGCTATTGCTTCTTGGATTAACCAAGTTAATTTTATGAAACTGTTACATACAAACAGTTTCACACGAGTGTTTTAATACCTACTTATGTGCAGTTTCATACACCAAGTAGATAGAGTAGGTACCTACCATTATTCTCGTACACGTCACTTGGCTGCACTCATCTTACCCACTTCCTCCAGATAATTACGGTGGACAACGGTCCCTTCAATCAACGGCCAGTTAAATTCCATTTGAGCTTCCTTTGTGATTGTACAGCCGATATTAGGTTACTTTAGATGGAACTCGTATTTATAAATTAATAATTGCCCAGATTACTAATTAAGTTGCGGCTCAAGACCGTTCGTCGTGACATTCTATGGGACAGGCCTATGTGCAGCTGTGGACTTCTGTAGCTTGTTGATGATGACGATGAATACCTATTTCTGCCGCAAAGCAGTACTGCTCGCATTGCTGTGTTCCGGTTTGAAGGGTGCCGGTGAAATTACAGGCACATGAGACTTTTCATCTTTATGTCTCAGGGTGTCGGACGCAGTGCAATGCCACATAGGGTGCGTCCTAGGTGGACGTGACACTGTTCATAGGCAGAGGTTACCGCTTAACATCAGGTGGGCCACTTGCTTGTTCCGTCATCCAAGTAGTAGAAATAAAACAATAAAAAAATATACTTATAGCCCGCTCCATATAACGTAGTTTGATCCTTCTTTGGATATTATTCAAGTCAATAACGTTTTGTAGACACAATTAGGCTAATATCTAGACCTGTGGTTTGTCAGTACAGACTCAAACCACAGAATAAATATTAGTACAAGTAGTGCTCAAACTAGCATGCGATATAGAACATCGAGGGCCGCGTGGGCTTAGCTTGATCACAGTTCACACAGTGAATCACACTGTATTTTACCATCCACAGAAAATGTTGAACAGCGCTACTCAACACAGCTTAACAGTGCTTTTAGTAGTAGTAGAGCTTTTTTGTGAAAGAGTTCGTCCGGGGAAGTACTACCACCATACCTATTTCTGCCGCAAAGCAGTAGTGCTCGCAATGCTGTGTTCCGGTTTGAAGGGTAAGGGTGCCGGTGAAATTACAGGCACATGAGACTTTTCATCTTTATGTCTCAGGGTGGCGGGCGCAGTGCAATACCACATAGGGCGCGTCCTAGGTGGACGTGACCTATGAGGTAATGCACTGTTCATAGGCAGAGGTTACCGCTTAACAACAGGTGGGCCATCAGCTTGATCCGTCATTCAAGTAGTATAAAAAAAAAAAAAAAAAAAAAAAAAAAACTCTTATAAAATGATACCAAGAATATTTTTCTAATGAAAATTGTTGCGTGTTTCGAATTGAAGCTGAATCCTGAAACCATTTCGGTTGAAGCAAATACGAAGTATTTTAATAATCTCCTCGTACACCGTACCTACTCCGCACAAGTATGCTTTTATCTCGAAGTTTAATTCACAACAATGTGTTTTATGTCATACCTGAAGATGAATTTGCGGTGTTTAAGATCCGTTTGAGGAATCCAATTTATGGCGTGCTCAAATACCACTCGCTAATGTGATGGTGATATTACTAATGTGTTAATTTACTTGTCTTTGCTTCTCGTCTCTTCGCCTGAAGCTCTCATTAGGAAAAAGTGTTCAATTAAATAATAAGTCTAACTGATCGTATATATAAAATACTAGCGACTCGCCCCGGCTTCGCACGGGTAGCACCCGGTAACCCCCCCCCCCCCCTCTCTCTCTCTCTAAGACAATCTCCTGGTTCTAAGCTACCTCCCCACCAATTTTCAGCCAAATCGGTTCGAGCGTTCTGGAGTTATAGCGTCAGGAAGGAAAACCCGACTTATTTTTATATAGTAGATTATTGATGCAATGGACTTATTAGCAATAGCTTACTTATGCATCCCAACTGTATGTAGGTACCACCTCTGTAATAGTCAATGGGTAAAACGCGCTTCTTGGCGCATCTTGGCGCCAATACGTGCGTTCACAGGATCGTGCGTGCATCAACGGACAGTGCAGTTGTATTTTAACCTTGCAAAAAGTTTGGCCAACGCTTGGCTCAATCACTGGCCCAATAGTTGGGCATGTGTGTCAAAGCTTTGAACTAAAAATTAAGTTTTGGTCTACTACTTTTACCTACAGTTTGTTTACAGACCGTTACAAATGATCTAAAAATAGCTCAGCTGATCCAAGTCACTATCAGAAGGAAGCGGATGTTGCCTGCATTGCTATGCTGAATGGCAATACCTAATACTTAGAGCTCAAAGACATTCTGATAACTCTACTTGTAGTCTTTGTTTGAGCCAACACATCAATTATAATAATATATAATATATAATTTCATTTATTTCAATCAACAATTGGATCATAATTGTGTAAGTTGTTTTCTTATCCTAGGTTAGTCACTCTAAACATTCTGATACAAAGAAGAAATAATCAAAAAATAATATGCCCAATCTTACAAAATATACTGAGTAAGATAACTTTCAATCAAGAATTTAGTTTGTCAGTGTTCCCATCGATAATTGCAAATGCTACTCTTGGATGCAAATCTGCGTGACCTTGTTCCCAAGTAAATTTATCTAATGATGTCTATGCATTACAAGAGATCTTTCAATTTTCACAACCAGATAGACGCCCATTCAGAATCCAGGATCTTCTAAAAAAACCTCTGATACTCAGGTTTGTTTTGATTTAATCTCTGTCTGTTCTGGGCGCACCAAAGCTGGATTTTATGTACTTTATTGAAATGAGGTGAGCTGAAGGAAATGACTATGGTTCCGATGCCAGCGCTCCATTGCGCTAAGTGATAAGACTGCGGAACTCGTTGCAGCTTGACGCTCGTTGCAAAAACTGTTGCTATAAAGTGAATCCTATATCTGAAATGAATTGACGATTTTTGTACTGAAAAAAAGCGCCCGCTTTCAAAGCTTTTCCCACTGCAGTTAGAGTGCGATATACATTTGAGGATAGCGCCGCTCTGAGAGTAAACGAGCAACTAAAATTAAAGCGATCATAGCTCTTTGTATCAGAGCTCATTTTATTTCCGTTGAGAACTGAACATTTAAAAGTTTAGTTCACACTCTTATTTTTAAATTACATTATACTCAAACAAACGAGGCGCAATACTTTTTTTTTTCTTTTTTTTTAAAAAATAATACTGGAAAATTCACACCACATTATCTAGCCCCAAGCTAAGCAGAGCTTGTGTTATGGGTACTAGATAACTGATATACTTAATACAATATATTACATAGATAGATATTTTTTATTATACACAGAAAATACCCAGAACACCCTGAACAAATATCTGCGATCGCACAAATATTTGTTCCGAGGCGGGAATCGAACCCGCAACCTCCTGCGTCGCAGGCCAAGCTTCGTCCGCCGCGCCACAGAGGTCGTCAATGAAAGGTGAAAATCAGAATCCCAATTCTCGTAATAAAAAATAGTCAAGCAAGTGTCGATGACTTATTAAGGTCATAGGTATTGTACTGAACTGAGAATTCAGCACGGAAATGTTATTATCAAAATGTGACTTCCAAGTTTTTCCAATAATTTTGGTAAAAATTTCAGCATAATAGACGCGTAAGAGAGACGCACTTTCCCATGGTGACACTATCCTATCTATGATCGCCATTAATCGAAAGTGGATTAATTAGTTATTATGAGGTAGCAGAATATAAATTTACGGTCAATTCACAATTCAGTCTATATTCAGTATACTCTCAGATTACGAGATCCTTCAGATCACACACTTTAAATTGATCCATTGGACAATGGTTCAGTCAGGAACATTATTATAGGTATAATGGATCAAACAGGACAATGGATCAATATCAATAGATCAAACAGGAACTACTCATAATTTGTATACAAACACTTTTATCTCCAAAAATGTTGAAAAAGCAAGCGAAATGAAATTCATATTCATTAAAGAATGAAAAATGATAACACAGACATGCTACATATAGAAACGTGTGATGTGAATGATACGACGTTTTTTTACCTCCAAAAAGTACGAATAGGTATTTGAATAATACAAGGACGATATGGCAATATTTCACACAACATCCTGCCTCGCTTCCTGCGTTCCTGGTGACGAGGTATCAATTGGTTAGGAATTCAATATAGTGTTGTTAATGCGGGCGCGTGGCGTGCGTGAGGCAACTTCACATGTTCGTATTCTGCCCCCGTCGGAGACACCTGAGATGTGTCCCTAATGTATTCCTAACATGAGCTCAGTGAGCGTAACCCAAACGTTTTTCAACGTCTTTCGATGGCAGTTTGAACCACGTGGCCACAATTGGACATAAAGCGAACCGTGAAACCGAAGAAGACGATTCAGAATTTATATTCAATGAATCATATCCTGTGCTTATCCAGGGATTTATAAACATAAAATTAATCACTTTTGTGGCTTTCATAAAATTAGATTCTAATATCGGAAGGAGTGCAACTATGAGTGTATACAGCACGGGGTGTTCCTCACCACTAATTGTCTAATTGCAGCCTGGAATGTCAATTCCAATAAGTACAAAGTTCTTCAGCGTAGTAGTGCCACTAATAGACACCTTAATTACAGCAAGTGTCGTTCTTTCAATGGGGAGCCACAGGCAAAACTAATCTCAGATGGCGCCACCATCGCTGGTGCTTGTCATTTAGTTGTCTTGTCTTTTCTCATCACAAGGGAAACGGTGTGTACCTTTATTTGTACACTGAAATGCACTACACAGAGGCATGTTTTATACCAGACTATTATTTAGTGTTTATTTACTAAAATTATCCATTGATATTTGAAATTTTTGGCATTTTTTTTTTAAACATTTATAGACCTTTTTTTGCTACGAAACAACACCAGCGATTATGCGCCACTTAGCGTGATAAATAAACAGTGTTTCTCCCCATTACTTTCGTCCCACTATACCTATCTATCTTATACTATTAATTATTCTTTTAATAAGTCACCTTACTATTTTTCTCCAAGACAGTTTAATACGACTGCTAAATCACGGGTGCAAGGAAACTAAACGTTCGCGGGACTAAACGGAATAACATTTAAATTTAAATTGTTCGCTGTACTTATTTGTCATTTGGTTAGAGCGGGATATACTGGAATAACAAGATAAAATAAATTACTTGGATGGATAAATGCTAGGAGTAATATGGAACTATTGGACCGATTTTAATAAAGCTATTTCTGATGGCTTGAAAGAAATAAAGCGAGAGGCGAGTCCTCCACAGTTTGCATGAAGGAAGATCTCTGTCTGAGGACTCCTGGCATATTCAATGTTTTTGGAGTTTACATACATATTCACGCGTTTTTTTCCCGGAAACGGTAGGCAGAGCCTCAATAGATCTCTTTTCACCGTGGGTTGCACTATCGTGGTAATATAGACGCGACAAGTGGTTAGCTCATCGCCGCCATTGCTTCCCATGACTAACTCGGCTTCGTTCTTTCGCATACTAAAAGCTTTCTTCCAGTAATAGCACACTCCTTAATAAGCTAGCAGCCAGGACAAAACTTATACCAACGAATATTAGTAACGATTCTTAATAAGCTAGCAGCCAGGACAAAACTTATACCAACGAATATTAGTAACGATTCTTAATAAGCTAGCAGCCAGGAGAAAACTTATACCAACGAATATTAGTAACGATTCTTAATAAGCTAGCAGCCAGGACAAAACTTATACCAACGAATATTAGTAACGATTCTTAATAAGCTAGCAGCCAGCACAAAACTTACACCAACGAATATTAGTAACAAGTCCGGGTAATCCCTTAGTTAGCTTTACGAAATCCATGGCAGGAGATGGATGGCTCTATTCTTGGGCCGGACACATCATGGTATTTTTTTGTTTACTCCTTAATAATAGTTTTTCATTTAAAACCCATGGTATTCGCGTACCGTGAGCTTAATATGATTCTTGGCGCGATGGGGTTTAAAATCGAAAAAGTAAAGTCGTTATGTTTTCTGCACAACATATTCGCGCATCTTATACTGAACTGGACTGGAGTAAACTCCTGTCACGCGTCCTCGGGAGGAGATAGGGTCTAGTTGGGCCAGATAGACCAATAGACAATAATAAATAAATAGACCGCTGTGCTTCTCCGTGATTCAAAACGTTTTAATATACGTCGGAAGGATCCCCCACAATGCTAATAACGCCAGGGTCTAGCGGCGTTGACAGTGATGCGGGTGACATCCACTTAAGTGATACCTCTTGTACAGATTTATGTCTACCAGCGTTTACATAAGGGCTTTGCTGCTAAAAATACTTTAAGGTTGAGAAAAATGTTCAGTTGAAATTTATGAAACGGTTAACATTTTTCAAAACTAATTTACCTACACTAATATTATGACTAGCTGAATTTTACTAAAGGTCCAGTATTGGCCATTCTACTCGTATATGGGGTGAGAAGCGTTACCTTGCCTTAGAACTATTTTTATATAAATGTTTATATAGGTATATTCGATAACCGACAAAGTTAGGTGTGGGAAACGGTTTTGGACCATCCACCTTAATAACATTAATTTCAAACCAGTGAATTTTCAGTTCAAGAAGAAAAGGTAACTCTAAACGACAGTTACAGAAGTTCGATGTAATTTATCTCAAGTTTGATAAGAACAAGATAAGTATACTTACTTGTTCTCGATTTATCTCGTACGTTCTAAATCAGTACTGTAATTACCTCGGCACCGCCTTTTGTCAGGATTTCGTATAGGTTTTTATCATTTTCATTTAATTTCATTTTATTTATTTCATCTTATGACACAGTTTGTCACACAAGACAAGTCACACAAACATATTAATAAAATTTCAAAGATTCACAAATTTAAATTTAAATTGTAGTAGGTATATAACTATAACAATTCAATCTCAAGTTTACAATAGCTACTTACCCAAAACAAACAATAGTAAAAATACAAAAGTCAGATAAAAATCTATTAAAATCTAATTATAATCCAAAACTAAACTACCTAGGTGCATCTAAACAAAAAAAAAGTACTATAAATCATCATATCACACGATATCGTTATTTAGCAAAAATGAGGAATCTAACACAGTCATGTTCATAAACTCGTTTATGCAGTAAAATGCATTTACCTCAAACAAATGTTTCACTATCCATTTGAAGTCTGATGTGTGTTCCAGATTTGTTATTTTACTGGGCAATTTATTGTACATTAATATTTTATTATATTCACCTTGTTTCTGAACCTTTATTTAAACTAACTAAATTAGCATGCCATTCTCTCCATTTGCACGCCGGCAGCGGCCAAACATATTGTGTCCTATTAATATTTATACCATCAATTTGTACATATGTTTAAGCAAATAAATTATCTTTATCTTTATCTTTATCTTTATATTTATCTTTATGTTTATCTTTATCTTTATCTTTATCTTTATCTTTATCTTTATCTGTATCTTTATCTTTATCTTTACTAGCCTAACTTTTGGTTTTTGGTATCAAAAACGTAATTTATTCATTTTGTCACTTCCATTCAAATCGAGCGCGTCTAGGTACGTACAACTACCCATAAAATTCCGGAAAGGTTCCTACAAACCACTCCAGCGATACCTAAATGTCTGCGAACACTGCGCAGGCAAACTTTCGTAATAATGGTAGGTAAGTACTGAATTTTACATTGGAAAATGTCAAATGAAACGTGTATATATATAAAAATCAACCCCTATTTTTTCTGGTCCCGCTATAACTCGAGAATGGCCGGACCGATTTGGCTAATTTTGGTTTTGAAATATTTGTGCAAGTTCAGGGAAGGTTTTTAAGGTGAGAAAATGTGGAAAAACTGCGAGGAAAGTACTTAAATTACAATTTAATTAATTGTATTTATTTCCATAGTTACGGCATTTTGACATGTAAACAATTCCATAGTTACTCCATTTTGACATGCAAACATGTCAAGCGTTCAGGATTCACGCGTACTTCTTCTTCTCTTCTTATAATGGCTTCTGAGGAGTGCTCCAAACAATTTCGTCAATGTACCGTTCTTCTTCTTCTTCTTCTTCTTTATATAATAGCTTAGTGCCATCGAGCAACGCAGGCCTCCGTACCGCTTAGTGCATTAAATGGTGGCAGAGAAACCGAGTTTTAATCCACCATATCGAAAAGACACGCATTACTCTTCTTCTTCTTTTCTTATGATGGCTTCTGAGTGTCTTAATTTTCCAATACAAACTGTTCCATAGTAACGCTATTTTGACATGAAAAAATCTCAATATTTCAAATAATTTTATTGTAAAGTTTTTTTTTAAATATTTTTTATGAGGTGAAATTCAAACAGACGGCCCTCCTGGTGTCACCGCCGCCTATGGACATCTGCAACACCCACGGTATTGCAAACGCGCTGCCTATCACTATGAGCCCTATTGATATTTCTCTTGAATTTACCCATATTGTAGCCGTGTGGGAAGACATCCAACGGGAGCTCATTCCACGCCTTGCAGGTGCGCGGAAGAAACGAGCGCTTGAAACGCACTGTGCGTGACCTCCACGCATCCACAATGTGCGGGTGAGCTCGCTGACGATAGCGGGATGTGCGGTTATAAAAGTGCGAAGCTGGGATTAGTTCAAACAGCTTCTCAGAGCATTCCCCGTTAAAAATCTTATAAAAGACGCTAAGCGCGCCAATATTTCGGCGCACGCTCAACGGCACAAGAGCCGTCTCGAGACGTAGAGGGATCTAGGTCGGTGGGTGTGTCGACAATCCTAACTTACTTTACTTACTTACTTGAATTTATTAAGTAACATACGAGAGTTCTGAAAATTTTGATCGGTTGGTGATATATCGATAAATCTGATGGAGAAAACCAGGCGTGCTGTTAGAAGGACTTGCATATTTTACATCGAAATTAGAATGTGTATCAATGCGTTCGAGCAGCATAGTTACTTATATAATTGATTTGTTTCTTTGTCTGTCTGTCTGTCTTTGACAAATTATCTAGAAATACTGCAAATAAAATTTTGACGAAATAGTATAGGGCAGGTAGTTTGAGGCCGAGAAAACCGTTCAAACTTAGTTAAACACCAGGAAAAGTAAAAATCCCAAATAATGAGAAAAGTCCTTTGTTCTATAACGTTTAAAATGGGGTCGTATGGGTTTGTGAGGCTTAATAGGGTTCGTAGGTGTTGTAAAAAAAAAGGAGTCTTACAAGGAGTTTTAAGGCAGAGAAAACGTTCTATCTTGGTTCCCGCCTCAGCTGGTAAAAATCCCGACTCCCAAGATAGACTCCTGAGCAAGGTCCGTCGTAATGGATGGTAAAATGGGGTCGTATGGGTTTGTACGAGGTTTTAAGGGTTTCTCAGAGTTTAAGGCATTGTATGAAATCTAAGGAGTTAGGGATGGGTATAAACTCTGTGTTGTTATGAGTTTGAACGGCTGTTTTGAGGTTTGTAAGGCTTCTTAGGTTGTGAGAGTTTTAAGAATAATTATTTTAATTTTGAGGATCTGTATTTTTTGACTGTTTTTCGGGGTTAGTTAGTATCTTGCCAATGTTCATTTGGGATTCTGCTATGATGCTTTAGACCAGTATGTCTACTTGGGTAAATGATTCAACTAAGAAGGTGTTGGACTTTCTATGATGAGGTTAGCCGACGAATCCAACTCAGATGAGCAGCTTTCAGGAAACTACGCTATATATTGACATCACAGACACTGGAGAGCCTCCAGATGAAAGTCTGTTATCGGTGCATGTTGCCAGTGATGACTTACGGTAGTGAGATGTGATTATCAACTATAAGCATGATAAAAGTTCAAAATCGTGCAGTGGGCTATGGAAAGAGCTGTGTTCGGAGATTCTGTACATGTACCTGAATCCGAAACGAAGAGATGCGTAGAAGAATCGGGACCACTGACAAGCTCTCGAAATTAGCAAGTTGAAGTTACAATGGGCAGATCATATAGCATTATTTATTCTATGGCAGAACCAACAACCGTTGTGGCGTTTAGGAATAATTGCTCTCGAGTGACAACCTTGAACTGGACGAGAAAAAAGCCTCCTCGACGGGCCGACGACATGTTTAAAGTAGCAGGAAGTCGTTGCATGGAGGCAGCTCAGGACGTTCGTTGTGGCATTCTATAGGGGTGGCCCATGGCCAGCAGTGAACTTATATCTACAGGCAGATATATTTACCTACAACTATTCACAGAATGCATAGTACGTGTAGGTAGGTACTACCTAATCTACGCGCGGACGAAGTCGCGAGCGGGTCAGCTAGTAATATAATATAATGCTGGACAGTTCACACAACATTATCTAGCCCCAAGCTAAGTAGAGCTTGTGTTATGGGTACTAGACAACTGATATACTTAATACAATATATTACATAGATAGATATTTTTTATTATATATAGAAAATACCCAGAATGAACTCAATGTTCACAAGTTTGGGAGGAAGAAAACGGCTGAATGTTTTTTTGTGAAACATGCGCCAAAGGGCTCGGCATATCCTCATATCTAACGTCATAGAACAAATTAAGAAAGAAAAAAAAATATTTATTTCGCTATAGTCTCGACTGAGCTCTGCTTGAGACTGCGTGAGAGTTCCTCTAAACGTAACGTCGAAGTGTGTGTACAATAAATGGCGTTTTAATCTAACGGTCTCACCAGCGTGCTGGCGGCATGCTAGCTGCGTGCTGGCGGCGTGCTGACGGCGTGCTGGCGGTGTGCTGGTGGCATGCTGGCGGTGTGCTGGTGGCGCGCCGCTTATTTACTTTGTGGATTTGACTATTTCCACACAAGGGAAGTTAAATAAAAGCTTGTAAAAACAAGATGGTGGTCTGTGTATAACAACAGTTTTTAAATCCTGTTGTTATTCAGAACGCACGCCAACTGCTCCGCACTAGAAGTCGTATGTCGCAGACATTTCTTATTTCTCGCGATATGTTGCCTTATCTGGGCTATTTGTACAACTGCAGTTTTGTCATTCCTATTTTAGCTTGCATACTCGTAGTTAGTACACCAGATTGTATATACTAATTTTTAAAGTTAGTCTAGAGTTGTTTTAGTACGTTATATACTCCACAATAAAGAGCTAGGAAATCGCTGAGTTGGCCCACGATTTAACTTGCCAACATCATCTCGGGTGGATGCTGCTGAAGTGCTGACCATCCCCTGATGTAATCTCTAAGTCAGCTTTCACGACATCCACGGGAGGAGACGAAGGGGTCTATTGTTAGGTCGGACACATACCAGAGCATGCAAAGTGTTTTAAGTGGTTTTCTTGCTCTACTGTAAAGAACTCTCAAATCGCTGAGTAAACCAACAAACTTAGTGGAAAGTATAAATGATTTGACTCTATTCTTTTGGCGCCAATATCGGCCTCATCTCTTTTGTCCAATAAAGTTGTATGTAGTATGAATTATTCATCGGCCCATTTTCACCAAAACCAAATCCCTTTGTCCAAACAAGGAGGTGGAACAAACATCAATCAATAAATGCCATCAGCAATCCAAAGCTCGCCCATTCGTGAGTCACTGAATTAAAAAATCCTGCGCGTTTGAAATCCACTCGTCGTGATAACCATCGCACATACTCCATCACAGAATAATATTTACAAGCAGTAGGTACACTAGAAATAACTTGTCAATTTCATGCCTTGCATCCATCGCCCTCCCAGCGAAGAGTGTTTTGCCAAACAGTACAATATTCTAATAGTTCAGATATATGTAGAAAAAAAAACGAGCGAGCACAGTAGTCACATATGATATGCGTAACATCTGACATCTCACCTCCTTGGTAATAAGCAACATGGCTGATAGTACCAACCTCGCGGAAAAAAGCGCGCTTCCTATAACACAGACGTGCCTTTTCACGAAATTACTCCCACCGATTGCAGGAAAGCGAGAGGAAAGATGTTACACATAGGTAAACAAAAATGCAGACCTATTTTTGAATCATTCAAGTATCAGAACTGCTTGAAAAGCTGTATTAATACTGTGACCGTACAAAAGGCAACATTCGAACGCCACTTGACGTGCAAGGTGTGAAGTAGCTCGCTGTGCAAAACGTGACATCACGGGGGAATTTAAAGGTGGCATGTAGTTGCCACTTTACCTACTATGCGTCATGTATCTGTATGTAAGCCTACTGAACCTTAAAGCCCGGCGATAAAGTAGAAATGGAAACGCATAAGAGCGGCCAACCCGTCAAACTTTCCACACGAACGCTCGTAAGTGATTATGGCGCTGTAACAAAGTTTTCTTTAGATCTTTTGAACTAATAGTTACTGGTATCTTGTGCACTATGTCTAGGTTTTTAACGAAGAAAATATTTCAAATTATTATCACAAAAAACATTTTTTTTGTACTTTTACATGAACTTTGGTTGTTCATAATGTACTCATAGATTGTAACAGTAAATAAAACAACTTACTTGGAACTTTGCACAGATAATGGAGATTCGTATGTCGTGGAACATATTTTATGTAATTTTTCGCGGTTATTGCCGTTCAGGAGCTGATTTTTCTTATTCCATCCAAGAGCTCTGGGGCGAAGTCTCTCATTTTTCGTAGTCTCTCTCTTTCAAATGTTGCGTTGGACGAACCAAGCTTTTAGGCTGATCCGGGCCTCTTAAGCCTATTTGGATGGTGTGTTGATTATCGGTTTACGCTTCTTCGCAAATGAAAACAAGTGACTTCTTGTCCCTAAAATGTAGCATATTGAAGATCTGTTTTATACGAATACTACAGACAGCATAGCATGCTTCGACCGAAGTAAAATTTGGTCGAAGATAGCATGCATTTTAATGATCTTATATGAGCCATTAAAATTTACGCCAATTAAGTATCCTAAGCAAAAAATCATAGTGTCATCGGCGTATAATCGTGGGGTCTGTTTGAGTATCTCACAAACTGATTTTAAAAAGCATGTACGGCCCATTAAATCCGTCATCGTCCTCAATTTATGGCCCGGTCTTGATGCCCCCTCCAATAAAAGTCGATGAGCCGTGATCTGTATGCCAAAACTTCCACAATGGAGCAATAACTTAGTATTACTGTGTACCGAAGCTTCCTGATGCATCGAGGGGACATTTTAACAGTTTGTTAGATTAAATCTACGATATACTGCTGCCTAATACTTACTATAAAGTAGCTTTATGTTTTTAATATAGCTTAACCTAAGTACAACATCTGTTCAATAACATTTAGGAGAGCTCCACCACCAGCTCGCTATAAACCGAGTTTGCTCCTCATTTGGATATTAATTAATTCAAGTCTATTCAATTTTGTATTATGTTGTAATTTTAATTAAATACCCGTGCACAAGTGCGTGACACTACCAGTAGTGCCTTGGGGAACTGCTTTGTATGAACACAATATAGTCAGTTTGGTTTGTCAGTTTCACATTCGTTTCGTTTCGTATGAGGTAGTGCTGGCCTCTGGTGTCAGAGTTTGTCAAGCCGCCCGAGGGCCTCTGATATGGCTTATCGACTGCTATTAATCAATAACAGCCGGGACCGACAGCTTAACGTGCCCTCCGAAGCACAGAGCGATGGAAATCCACACATAACTTAAAAAGTTTCCCAAATGAAACTAGCGTGGGTTGTAAGGTTTCCGTGCAAATCTTAATGTTGGTGTGATTTGGAAACCATATAATTTTATAAGAAACTGACAAGGCACGGTTCATTGACAAAGATCAGTGCGTTGATCATGTGTACAAAATTGTATGGGTTTTAATGAGATAATACCCAAGATAAGAGTAAACTTCTTTGTTTTCGGAGGGTTCCAGTGCCCTAGCAGTACACTCCTGATGTACTCAGCGAATGAATTCGTCTTTAGACATAGGTCGTTCTACAAAACTAAACCAATTTATTCGGAAACATCTTATTTCCAACCTGCCCTTGTAGGAGTCCAAGTACCTGTAGGATACTCAACGGCTCAATATTACAGATTCTTAAGTATGACATCAAAAGAAAAACTCAAAATGCTCGAAATAGCTTCAGTGGCAACTTCGCTAAGTGCTTGTCCGTAGCCGAGAATCAATAAAAATCAATAGGTACCTAGTGTTGCTGATGTCAATGGACGATGGTGACCATAAAAGGACCATAAAAGGGGCGGTTTTAAGGTGGTTGCTTTCGCTTGTGGCGCGAAATTAAATTTTTTGCTCATCATAGCTCGTCAACAATTCTGCAGATAGCGAAAACTATGTTGCCGGTAATTATATGACCTAACGCACAAGTTTTAATTTATAGTATCACATAAATATCATTAGTTTAGCTACGAATGTGCTTCAATGGTATTTACAGTGTTTTCTTGTTTCAAACACATTCATAGCCAAACTAATGATATTTATGTTATACTATAAATTAAAACTTGTGCGTTAGGTCATATAATTACCGGCAATATAGTTTTCACTATCTGAAGAAGTGTAGACGAGTGTGATGATCAAAAAACACGAAAATAATTGAATTTCGCGCCACAAGCGAAAGCAACCACATAAATAACTATTATAAAATCGTAAATAAAAGTGACTATTATTTTATCTGTGACCCAATAATTATCTTTCTCGTTTGTTCCTAGGCTAGGTATACATTTCGATCGTTGATTTTGTAGGCTTTCAGGCAGCGAGCTTATCTCAAATTTCTGTAATAAAATGACTTCCAAATATTTGTGCACAGTTAGAGAGTTTATTATAAATACGTATGCAAATTATCTGGATTTTCGGTAAATTTTACTTGGTAATATTTGTCCTGGCTTGTGGTTTATTGAGGAGTGTGTTTGTATTGAAAGATTGCGATAGCCGAGTTAGTCGTAGCGGCGATGAGCTCACCACTGGTCACGTATTCACGCGATGCGATCCACGGAGAAAAAGGCTTGTGTAGTGTGTTATTACTGAAAGAAAGCGTCAGCCGAGTTGGTTGTGTTAATGAAATAGCGTCGATGAGCTCACCATTAGTCACATATACCTGCGACCGTGCGACCCACGGAGAAAAAAGCGTGTGTCTAGTATGTATGCAAAATCGATGTTATAGTATGTTTGTGATGTAAAGTGTGATCATGTCAATTGTGATACCAATATCACAACACTATGCCAACATCATCAATACCACAACGGAAATCACGGCCGACTTGAGATGTTACATCGAAAGCCTCTTGGGAGGTTTCAAGCAGGTATTTGTGGTAAACCCAGGATGTCTTGACACTTTTACTAAAGTTTCCATTTCGTAGGATATTTATGTGATAGGTACAAATGGAACTGTCCCTACGGATTGGATTGACATGTGGATAGATCGAAGGGCGAGTTGTGACTGCTCTCAAATACCTAAATAGGATTGAGACCTAGCCTGCCAGGAGGGTGTAGGTTTATTTTTAACCCCCGACGCAAAAACGACGGGGTGTTATAAGTTTGACGTGTATGTCTGTGTGTCTGTGTGTGTGTGTGTGTGTGTGACTGTGTCATCGTAGCTCCCGAACGGATGAACAATTTATTTATTTTTTGTTTGAAAGGTGAATTGGTCGGGAGTGTATGTTTATGTGCTATGTTTGATCAAAATCGGTTCAGCCGTTTCATTGCGTTGAGGGTTTTTGTATTTTTTACAAAATTAATTACTTGTTAGAACATTGTAAATGATCCTTTAAAATAGACATCCATACAAGAAACACGTCTTTTTCCCCGAAGTGGTAGGCAGGGCCTCAATGGCCGTCTTTTCACCGTGGGTCGCGCAATCGCAGGAATATAGACGTGACCAGTGGTGAGTTCATCGCCGCCATTGCTTTTCCACGAGCAACTCGGCTAACGCTTTCTTGCAGTAATAGGTACCTAAATAAGCCTGGAAGTAAAACTTGCTGAACAGGTACGAACATTGCTTGTACGAGTAGGCATAGATGTACCTAAGTAATATAATTTACTTACGTCTATGGTTGTAGGTATTATTAGCACAGTTGTTAGGTAGTAGTAAGAATAAGCACAGATAAGTGATGCCATAGTATATTTTTGTTTGAAAGTATCTTTGATAATTTTCGTAGATGTAATAGGTACTATTTTAGGTCAGGAGAGGACGCTATAATCAATGGAATGAGGTAATCACATATATGAGCTTCAGGACACAATTTTTTTATTGTAAATTAAGTCTTACGTAATGTATAAAATATTTTATTTAATCTGGGAAATAATATACCTAATTATATTATTAGATTATAACATTTGAATCAGTGAAAACTAATTTTTTTTCGTTACATTATTTATTTTATAGTATATGTATACAGAAGTTAACTATTTTATTAATTTAATGTGTCGATTTGCTTGTTCAGATTATCGGCCGCGGTAAACTCTTCGCAAATAGTCCGAGTGATAGATATTTTCAATAACAATTATAGAGGAGGCGCAACACAAGCTCAATCGATAGCGAGGCAAATAAGTTCGTTCCGCGTCTCGTTTTGATTTCATCGCCGCCCAAAGGCTCTAGACTGAAAGCATTTATCTCTGCTAAATTACGTAGTTGATATATTCTACTTTATTAATATTTCAGTAAAACATTGGAATATTTATTTTATATTTAAATGCGTGAATGACGGAATAAGCAGATGACCCACCTGATGTTAAGCGGTAACCTCTACCTTACCACACAGCGCCCGCCACGCCGGCGGCGAGACAAAAATGAAAAGTCTCATGTGCCTGTAATTTCACCGGCACCCATACCCTTCCAACCGGAACACAGCAATGCAAGCACTACTGCTTTGGGGCAGAAATAGGTATCTCGGTAGTACTTCCCCAGAAGAACACCTTCATAAAAAGCTACTACAACTAAAAATAAATATTTTATTTGTTTTTTATTAGTACCTACTTAGGTTAGCATGGAAAATAAAATAACGAGACGTAAAATGTGTCAAATCTGCCTTTTATATCTGTCCCTGAGAATACGTGACTTATTCAGTTAAGTCTATACTTTTTAGTAGTTTATACGAGGCGCAAGAAACATCTTCACCGAAGTTTTTCCCAAGTTTTAAACTTCCCCCTTAGGAGTTGAAGGTATGGAGTCAACTCGGAGCCGTTGTTAGAAAGCTGCCGATCAAAATTAATGAGGTTCCAAGTGAATAAACTTGCTAAAGGAAAGTATCTTTTGTGGCTTCGGAAGTGATAAGACGAATTATGTAAGTTCTTCAGATAATGGTTATCGTACAATGTCACTAGTGTTGTTATAATTGCACGGGGTTAGATTGACAATCATCTCATTGCCGTCTCCATAGTTTTCTAAACTATTTTACTAGTCGCTCACGATTTACCCAGATAAAAACTAGCCACTAGCTAGTTAGTACTTGTAACATTATTTTCATCACACTTGCTCATAAAGTGGCTAATTTCAGCGCAATTGGGTACATAATGACACCTGTAATCAAACTGTGACTTTTTCATTGCTATTATTCACAAGTGAGATGACGACCTCTGTGGCGCGGTGGGTGAAGCTTGGCCTGCGATGCAGGAGATTGCGGGTTCGATTCCCGCCTCGGAACAAATATTTATCGCAGATATTTGTTCAGGGTGTTCTGGGTATTTTCTATGTATAATAAAAAAAAACTATCCATGTAATATATTGTATTAAGTGTATCAGTTATCTAGTACCCATAACACAAGCTCTGCTTAGCTTGGGGCTAGATAATGTTGTGTGAACTGTCCAGCATTATTTATTTATTTATTATTTATTAGTGAGTTATAGAGACAGTTGAACATTTACACAGAGTGTGTATTTCTGTTTTATTATATTTTCTTCACTAGTGTGTTGAAAAACGTCGTATGATACACGTGTGTATTGATCATTACCGTCCTCGGCTCTCTTAAGACCCTCACTTGCGGTAATCACCAACATTACACACTAGATCCATAATGTACTATTATTCGGTGCCTATAGCTCAATCCAGGTCATAATCTCATCGAAATTGGTTCAGTCCGGCGTGATAAAGCAACAAACATCCAAACATCGTAACTTTAACATTTATTATATTAGAGAAATAACATTAATAGTTGTTTGTCTAAATTTATTATAGTTGCCCGGAAGAAATCGCTTCCATCAATAAGGCCTCCCATTGTATTGTATTTTTTTACTTAATCCTATTTATTTTTTGGTGTACAATAAAGTGTTAATCTATCTAATCTATCTATCTATCTATAGTACAGGAAAACATGTTTTTTTTTTTTTTTTTTTTAATTTGTGTATTTTACGTTCATTTAATTACTGGTGTGTAGGATTGATAGATTGCGTGCTGTGTGCTTTCCTTTTAATAAATATGGCACTATAATTCTTGAAATTTTGTTTTTCTTGTAATAATCCGAAATATCCGATTAACAGTAAAACCCGGTGTTTTTAAAATTGTTGGTTTTTGGGATATAGCAAGACTAAACGATGTTGTTTAATTTGCTTACGTTAGGTACCTAAACTACTCGATATACCTAAACTATCCTATACCTACCTAATATATACGTACCTAAACTATTCGATTACATAGAAGTGTTTTCATAAACTGTCCTTCTAAAATATAGTTCTTGCAGAAGAATTGTGGCACGCAATTTATTTAACTGCATCCTAGTACTACCTACGTAACTAGGTAAAGTTGTAAAACAGTTTACAAACAAGGCAGATGTTACCATAAATCACTAATCTCAGATTACTCCAAGCAAATTACCATCATTGAACACCATTAAACATAACGGTAAGAACATAACACACTATAGCAAGGTGGCTACAGATTCATGCCAAGTCACTTTGCTGAGAGTGCTAAGTGCGTTTTCGAATGGCCACGAAAATATCGCCACGCTTGAAGCGTCAATTAAAAAAACAATGGTTCCGCTACAATTAGCAGCGCTGTTTTGTGGCCTTGTAAAAGATTTAACACATAGGTACATTTGTTTTTGACGCCCTACGCTTGCAAAGCAGTGCGATTTAGCTTTGAGCATTGCGGATCGTGACATAAAAGTCATGTCGTACCTATACGCTAAAACCATTATTTTCCTTTAAATTAAAAAAGACGATTAATTTAAAAAATAATACTACAATTTTGAAGTTTGTTTGGATAAACTTACCTTGAAAATTTCAAGGCTTAAATCGGTCCCGTTTGCCTGTAAAATGCAAAGCTCTGTTTTTGTCCTTGATAATTTTTTCTCTACTATAAAAGTTAACCAATCGTGAAATGCTACTACAAAAAAAGGCAGTGGTATAAAAAAATTAGGTAAGTAACCAAATATCACTTTCACATGTTTGTAATTGCTGAGAAAAATCTAGATACCCACCACCAAATTTTCCAATGCGTCATCTTAATTTTGTTGAAAGTTCGTGTCCATTTTTGCATTTGTGTATGTTACGACGACATCTGTGGCGCGGCGGGCGAGTAGCCAGCTGAGATGCGAGAAGTTGCGGGTTCGATTCCCGCTGCGGGCCAAATGTTAGTGATCTGCAAATATTTGTTCCGGGTACCTGTATCTGGACGGGTTGTGGTATCTTGGTACTCGTTTTTCCAGATACACCCTAGTGTGGGATCAGGACTTTGTGACTGTAGGGAGTTCTGTTATGTTATGTTAACGGCCGCTTGCCATGAGTCTGTAGGCACCATTATGTGCATAATCCACCGGGTTATTTGTCATAGTGACTGGTTTTTGTTAGTAATCTCTTAGTTTTTGTGGGTATAAATGTTTGGGGTATCAAATATTATGGTTGTTGTGTAACATGCTTTTGTTGCGCGTTACATCTGAATAGTTGTCTATTGTGATGGATGATCGAATATGCGGGTGTGTAATCGGTGCTTTATAAAATATCGCCGCTCAATATGGCTTATTATGTTTGTACTTTGGACGCACTTTTGCTGTGTAAAATATTATCTACTAATGTCCGCCCGCGGCTTCGCTCGCGTTTTACATGGATTACAGTAACCTATAGCTCAATCCAGGTCATAATCTATCTGTGTACAAAGTTTAATTGTAATCGGTTTAGCCGTTTTGGCGTGATTGAGGAACAAACATCCAAACATACAACATACAAACATCGTTACTTTGATATTTAAGATCATATTATTGGGATTACTTTGTTTCAATACTAATGCATCGATTCTCGAAATATGTAACTACTATGTATGCTAGCTACTATTATTTTGATTTGGTATATATACAGGGCGTCCCAAGTCTATGCGACATGAAGGGAAAGTACCTTATATATTGCAGATAGGATATTTTACTGAAAGGAGACTTTATTTTATTTATAAACCTTAGTAATACTGCAATCAAAGATTTTCTAAAAATTATTTGCTTCGTCTGGGAATTGAACCGACTTAAAATTAAAATAATTAATTTTACGGTTATATACAAACATAGAGGACAAAATCAAAAATCAAAATTAATCAAAATAAACCTACAAAAGTAAGTAAAAGTGATGACTGGCCTTTACGTTTATATTTTGCCTTAATTTCTTACCAAAAGACGCTTCCAAAAATTCTCGTTCCTTTCCCCTCAAAGAACCTCGAGTAGCCAACAAACTAACTGTAACATTTTTATTCGTTGCTCTACTCAGTACACACTCTACCAATAAAAATACTGAAAAATACAGTAGAGTCTACTGAATGATGAATGAAACATGAGCCCATTTACCAAAACAATATTATGAATCTTTGACAGTGTTCTTGTAACATAGAAAACATGTTATACATTGTTATACAATGTTTACCGATACCTACATGTTGATACTATCCTACGCTTTTACGGTGCCAAGTCAAACAATAGGTTGAACGAAAACTTTTATATGAGGCAAAGAAGGTGAGCGCACGCTCTATACCGTGTTTATGTTTAAAAATCAATAATATAAAAATGCACTTTAATGTTTTGTTTTATTCACTAACTCAATCAATACATACATACATACATAGACACACGCCTTTTTCCCCGATGGGGTAGGCAGAGCCTCAATGGGCCGCTTTTCACTGTGGGTTGCACCATCGTGGAATATAGACGTGACAAGTGGTGAGCTCATCGCCGCCATTGCTACCCACGACTGACTCAACTAACGCTTTCTTCCAGTAATAACACATTCCATAAGCTAGCAGCCAGGACAAATCTTATACCAACAAATCTTACTAACAAGTCCGGGTAAAAATCTTACAATTAATAACATCGAATAACACGGAACGGAGGCCGCATTGCTCTAGATTAATAATTAAGAAGTTACCAAATGTTTCAAAAATTAAACCGTGTAAAAAGTATGTCTTAAATTGTTTTTTTTATACTACTTGGATGACGGAACAAGCAAGAAGCCCACCTGATGTTAAGCGGTAACCTCTGCCTATGAACAGTGCATTACCTCATAGATCACATCCACCTACGACGCACCCTATGTGGCATTGCACTGCGCCCGCCACCCTGAGACAAAAAGATGAAAAGTCACATGTGCCTGTAATTTCACCGGCACCCTTATATACCCTTCAAACCGGAACACAGCAATGCGAGCACTACTGCTTTGCGGCAGAAATAGGTTGGTGGTAGTACTTCCCCGGACGAACTCTTTCACAAAAAAGCTCTACTACTACTAAATTTAAAAACCATAAGAACTATTATCAAAAAGTTATAAATTTTAGAGTTTATTATAGACATTTCGTGAAGCTAATCACCATCTTAATGATTTTTGGAAAAAAGCATATAGGTTCTAAAATAACAGGTTAGTTTAACAAAAAATAAAAATCGTCTAACTAATTCCAGTGTTCCAATTTTTACTTTGGTCGAAGGTTCCAACACCAGTTTACATATAAATAAAACCCCATCGAAATCGGAGCACCCGATTTGCACCCTAGATCCTTTCATCGTGTTCGGGTCCTCATGACAGCCTGAAGTCATCTTAATTAATTTGAAGCTTGAGCTCAAAGTTGAAGATTTAACTTCAGTAGTACTTACCCTAGACACTATTCATCCTATGAGCTGGTCATGTTCTGACTCAAGGTTCCAGCCTCAGAAATGGCTGAGTTCCGTGCAAAAACATTATTGCAAGCTGATGATCCTGAAAATGGCTGCACCAATTACCAGCAAACATACTAAAGAACCTTAAACAAACACCATCTTTCATAAAAAAAAACTGCATTGATATCAGAGCACTCGTTCCGGACGGCAATGAAGAAACATGGATACATACAGCACCAAGGCCTCAATAACACCCCACTTTTCAGTCGGGGGTAAAAAAAACATCTTCAGCAGTCTCTTTGCAGTAGAAAATAAAATTGTACCTTTTGTAGTTCACAAAGAACACACGTAATAGAGTTGCCAACACGCGGAAGGTTGTTTTGTGAAACACAACGTAAATTGAAGGAAGCCTGACAAATGCCTGTTCCGGTTTCGAGCGAACTGCAGGCAGTGCTAGGGCTTCCCACCGGGGCCGGTCCAGGAGGCGGCGACCGCAGCTAGCACACAGACCTACTTACACCACAACATCGATAATACTACGAGATTGTTCAAAAAATACTCCTCATAAAACAACATAAGGCCTGAAACGATTTTTTGACGAAAATTTTGCTCCGTGGAAAGATAAACATACAATAATAACATTACTATAATTAAAAAAGCAGTCAAGTGCGAGTCGGACTCGTCCATGAAGGGTTCCGTACCAGCAAGTAACATAATATCAAAGTTCTTGGACAGTTTACGATTTATGACGTATTAAAAAAACTAATTGCTAGATATTTCGGTGGAAGTTTACATGGTAATCTAAATTATATTTTTTTTTTAGTTTTTTTATTCTCTTATTTTAGAAGTTACGGGGGGGGGGGACATATTTTACCACTTTGGAAGTGTCCCTCGCGCAAACTATTCATACATACATACATACATAGACACACGCCTTTTTCCCCGAAGGGGTAGGCAGAACCACAATAGGCCTCTTTTCACAGTGGGTTGCACCATCGTGGACTATTCAGTTTAGAAAAAAAATATTAGAAACCTCAATATCATTTTTGAAGACCTATCCATAGATAGACACGTATGGGTTTTTTTTTATAAATAGGCAAACTAGCATACGGCTCACCTGATGTGAACTGGTCACCGTCGCCTATAGACACCGGCAACACCCCGGGTATTGTCGATGCGCTGCCTACCCTGAAGGAATTTATGAAAAATTTTCTTGAAGCGACACATGTCTAAGCGGTAAAATCTCAGATGGATTAGTTTTGATGAAAAAAAGTAAGTTCTAAGTAAAAAAACATAATTGTTTTTTTTTCTATTTTTGTGTGAAAATCTTAATGCGGTTCACAGAATACATCTACTTACCAAGTTTCAACAGCATAGCTCCTTTAGTTTCGGAAAAAAGTGTCTGTGACATATGGACGGACAGACAGACATGACGAATCCATAAGGGTTCCGTTTTTTGCCATTTGGCTACGGAACCCTAAAAATGACAATAGCAAAACTTAGGTACCTACTTTAGCTATCCAATAATGCTCTAATTCTAACATAAAATTGTACATTTTCAAAACATTTAACATGTTAGTCATGTTTTGAAATAAATTCGTAGAACACTTTATATAAAGCCCAGCTTTTGTGTTTATAGGGATACAAAAACCAGCAACGTGCTCTGTATTCGTATTCGCAGAGCAACAATTAAATTGTAGCATAAAACTTAGCATAAATTAAAGACTGTAGCCATTACCAGTTTACAACAACTTCGGCCTTTTTTTGTTAGTGGAGACCAATTTGCAGGTTTTTAGGGTTCCGTAACCAAACTACGGAACCCTCATAGATTCGTCATGTTTGTCTGTCTGTCTGTCAGTGTATGTCATATCCACTTTTTCCGAAACTATAAGAGCTATGCTGTTGAAACTTGGTAAACAGGGTGTATTCTGTGAACCGCATTGAGATTTTCACACAAAAATAGAAAAACAACAATACATTTTTGGGGTTCCCCATTCTTAGAACTGAAACTCATTTTTTTTTCATCTAACCCATTCGTGGATAGGTCTTCAAAAATTATATTGAGGTTTCTAATATAATTTTTTTGCGCGAGAGACACTTCCAAAGTGGTAAAATGTGTCTTCCCCCCCCCCCCCCGTAACTTCTAAAACAAGAGAATGATAAAACTAAAAAATATATATGATGTACATTACCAAGTAAAATTCCAACGAAAATTGGTTTAAACCAAGATCTAGTAAGTAGTTTGTTTTTAATACGTCATAAATCGTAATCCATCCAAGAACTTATATATTATGTTACTTGCTGCTACGGAACCCTTCATGGGCGAGTCCGACTCGCACTTGGCTGCTTTTTTGGTAACCTAGACATGTGTATTCAGATGTTCGCATTGCGTTCATTGCGCTAACCGCTAGGTATAGTATTATTTTATCTGTGACGCATTTTTTTTTTTTTTTTGGTAGATTATATTACTCGTCTTCAGCATAAAGGAGATACAATTTATTATCATGAATTTATACGCTATTGTTACGTCCAATTAAAATAAACTTTTTTTATTTATCCAACGCCCAAATTGTTTCACAAAACGATCTACCATTCATGAAATAAATTAATGCTTCAGGCGCTCACCAAATTCTTCGCATTTAAACAATCATTTTGAATTCCAGAAATAGGTTTCTATCATAAATATTGCTGGGCAAAATGAATGATTACAGTTTTCGCAACTCTGCTGGGAGATTTATTCGGGTCCAACTGTAAATAAATGGCGGTGCTGCCATCAAAAACCATCAATAAAATGTTCGCGAACATATAACTCAAACAACTTTTGGACAAAACGAAGATAAAAATGACAAAAGAGTGTAAATAGGTTACATCAATACAGTTTGTATGCCTTCATCCATCGAGCCGGTCCAAGCCTTCATCCTCCACTCGTTTCGTATTTTTTTGGGATTTAGCCGTAACTCTAAACAGTCTACTTAGAGAATTACACTTTTAAATAACATAAATTTTTCATCTAACTCTACCTTTCTTTTTTTTGTATACTACTTGAATGACGGAACAATCAGATGGCCCACCTGATGTTAAGGCGCGATAGGTTCTCAAATGTCTCTAGAATTTTAAAGTTTTTGATAAGAATTTTCATATTTTTGTAGGAAGAAAAAATATATGATATTCTTGAGCTTTTTATCTAGTGATATCAATAATTCAATACAATATTTGAATTACTTCACTTGATAAAAAAAAATAACAAAGATACCTCCTTTTTAAAATTGAAATGCAATTTTTCACTCACTTCTCTCACGTTTTAATTTTTGAAACATTTGGTTACATGTTACTTATTATTTGAGTTAGTGAATTCATCAGCAAAATTAAACAAAACTTTGAACGACATTTTTATATAAATTTTTTATACATAAAAACACGGTATCAGAGCGTGCGCTCGCCTTCTTCGCCTCATACAAAAATGTTCGTTGAACCTATAGCGCCTTAAGCGGTAACCTCTGCCTATGAACAGTGCATTACCTCATAGGTGATTCTAAAGTCCTAACAGTGAGACAGCTTTTTGTGTTCCAGACTATTTTGCGTATGCATTCTTCTTTGAGTTTTAAACAGAATATCCTTAAAAAACGTAGGGCTGGCCCAGTTTGCAGTATCGACAAACACAGAACTAAATTCTATGGTCGCTTCTATCCCATAATCGCCCCAAGATTGTACAATCGTATCAATAAACAACTAAACATCTATCACCTAACCAAATATAAAATTAAAAGAGAACTAACTAAATGGCTGTTGAATTTACAATACAAAAATACTGAAAATCTTTTGAGTATTGATGTATACATATTATTTTTACCTATTTCTCCGTTACGTGTACTAACCTTCAGTATCTTCTATTATATTTTTATCAGCATATATAATAGATAATATGCTCATGAATCATGTATGAATCATGTTTTATGTTTGTTGTTGAATTATTGAGACAGAACACACAAACATTTACACAAACACTATACATAAACAAACACCCACACAACACACAAACAAACGCTCTCAAAAAAAAAAACATAAACGCACCCACACACATATACCTACTTGTATCTATATTTCGTTCTTGTTATAGGTACTGCAGCAAACATATATTTGTTTATAATTTAATTATTTTGTATTTATGTATCTTGAGCTAGTAGCTAAACATGTCCGCCACATGATAAGCTAAAAATGCTATAATTATTATCTTTTTGCCGAATCCGTGTACTACTCAAAAGCTATGCCACGTGATGACGAAGACTGCTCGGTGAGGATTGAAGCTGACCCCTGAGATACAGTTTAACACTAGTTCAGGGGTTGGTCAATATCCATACCATGCAACTCCGTTGTCGATGGCATTGTTTTTGCATGTAGCTTAGTTTTCTTAATATAAGTTTAGCATATAAACGGTTGTCTGGAAGAGATCGCTGCCTGCGATAAGACCGCCGATTGTAGGACATTAACTTTAATTTTATCTTTAGTTTACCTGTAACTCATATTGTGTCCTCAATAAAGTTTTATATTATTATTATATTATAGGTCACGTCCTCCTAGGACGCACCCTATGTGGCATTGCACTGCGCCCACCACCATAAAAATAAAAAGATATAAAGATGAAAAGTCTCATGTGCCTGTAATTTCACCGGCACCCTTACCCTTCAAACCGGAACACAGCAATGCGAGCACTACTGCTTTGCGGCAGAAATAGGTACCTTAATAGAACAATGCCTCAGATGAGGTAGAGAGTACATAGGTAGTTTAACTTTCATTACTCTAGCGAAGACGAGCTGCGGCATATTTTATGCGTAGGTTTACCAGATTTATTTTACACCCTACTGTTTAATATCCAAATGCTGCTCACTCTCGACTCGACAAGATAAACGACGTGAAAGGTTTACGCGAATTTCCGCTGGATTTTGTAAATTAAGTTCCGGAATAGCTAAGTATTGAGTCATGGACGTATGGGAGTAAAGTGGCTTCTTTCACTATCTGATGTGTAACAATGGTATCGTTGTCCTCCAATGGTTCATATGAATGCAGCCGAGCGCTCCATTCGGTGCACAGCGGCAAATCAAAAGGCCACTCAGGAAATTCTCACTCGGTGGTCTGACATCCATACAAGCTGAGCTTAGTTATTGCAAAATTTGCATCGTATTCTGTTACAATCTGCCGCCAATTTCTTAACAGTGACTTCAATATTATTTGCAGTTTTGTAGCAACTAAATCACTTTGCAGTCTGCAGAAAGTCACTGAGTTCGCCCGAGCCGAGACTAAAGATCTTCTCTTGACCATCACTCCGACGACGGTGAATTAATATTTTAGCTTTCGTGCGAAGTCCAGATTGCTTATTTTATTCGGGCTTCCATATTTGTAAGCACCTAATAATTGAACCCAGCTACAACTTCTTTGAACTTATAAGAAGCCTGGCTTCATAAATATATTAGTATATAGAGAAATTCGTTCTCATTGGAACAATATTTTGGGGTCACATATATAATAATAGGTGACCTGGGAATCTTTACAGCATGACCTAAATTCTGTTTTCATTACGAAAGCTGATCGTAAATTCAAATTCAATACACATGACTCTCAAACGAGGAGCAATGAGCGTTGCCATAATATACCGGAGACTTGCTATTCCAAAGTAAGGAAGTACTTTCAGCTTATAGAACATTGCTTAAAGAGCTTTCTCTCGCACATTTAATTTTATTTATCGCATGTAAGCGCGGATTCGACACGATATTTACGAATATGCTCGCACCATCTATTCAAAATAATGTTTTCTGTGTGAGTGAAACGAAAACGTTTGTGCGGAACGGTTTGTAGGTTTACGGGGTACTTGTAGGTTTATAGATAGGTATCTAAGGAACGATAACTTGTTTACGAGACCGTAATAATTTGAAAGGAGATAATAAAAATATACAGATCGCCTTGTTATAAAGGATGAAATGTAGATAGTTACTTTAAAAGCTCATCATGACATTACTTACAGGAAACGTTACACAAAATAACATTCATAATGAAATGTCTGGAATGCGGGCTCCTATTGTTCATACGTCCGCTTGCGCTCGATCATCCGTCCGACCGCGTAGGTACTTGCACAGACTGTGGCCCTCGACTTCTTTTGTCTACTAGACTATTTTGGAAATCTAGTGAGATATTGCTACTCCGCTGAAACACTTTTGTAGGCGTTCATCCAATAAAACGAAGGAATCATTTGTAAATTCGTTATTGTCAGACTTAATGATATCTATGATAGTACTCTTGTAACGCAGTCGAATTTCTTCATAAGCGCTTTAGGTATCATCATTAGCAGCCACTGCTGGGCGAGGGCTCCATCGTAGAATACAATATGGGGATTTGAAAGAAGCTGATTGGTGATTGCAGTATTGGTGTTGAGTACTCAGATGGATGTTGCTGCCCATCTCCTATTGTAATCCCTAAGTCGGTTTGTACGACATCCACGGGAGGAGACCGGCCACACCAAAGCAGAGCACTAAGCCATACTGCCTAGGTTAGGTATATTGCTCTCGCTTGTGGCGTGAAATTAAAAGTTTTTGGTGTTTTTTGTTTGTCAACACTTATTCAGATAGCGAAGTAGATTTCGCGAAAACTAGGACACTTAACACACATGTTTTAATACGACTACCGTACGAATACCGTGGCTAAACTGATAATATTTATGAGATACTATCAACTAAAACATATGTTCAGAGTCTGTACCTTTCTAAACACTGTATACATTGTAAGCATTTATAACCAGTGCAAATAAAAGGAGACAGACAGTGGCAACGGCCAGCTAATGTTTCATTCATCGTGGAGGTCTGTCTGCGAACATTGTTGGATGATTGTTCATACAAAATTAATCAGGACCTAATAACTTGGCAAGTCCGAGGGTGCGTGAACAAATCCCGATGGGGCTTTATCAATGGGGATGCCACAAACGTACAGTATTCAACGATTATAACGACTAGCATTGTTGTGCATATGGCGAATTAAGTTTTCAATAGCAATGTGTTGACCAGGGATTAACTCACATTAGACCCTCCTGTTGCTATGTTCGCTAAACTCGATTGAATATAACATTTCAGCAACGAGATTAGGATCGAAGCGCGACCTAAATTTTGTAATTAAATTTTGTAATGACAATCAAATTAGGCAGTTTCAAATCACTTAGGTACATATTTTCTAAAAGTTAGTGTTTAGACGAAAAACACAGGTAGGTGCTATAGGTACCATAGTTCAAGTTATAAGGCAGCATGTTATTGAAGACACGTGTGCACTCACCAACTCGTCAAACTAAAGTAACACCAAGTGGCTGTAAAATGTAATTACCCTCAAGTCTGTGCCGAGCAATTTACCCCGATTGTGTAATTTCGTACGATTTGGGGGTCAATGAAGTTCGCCGACCCTGTTGACATAAAGTCTGGTACAGCTGTTTAATCCTGGCAGCGTCTCTGTCGGCGCCAGAAAGACTGGACTGGCGCGACAGTTCGGCGCCAATCTATATACCCTGCGAGATACAACATACAGATCCGTAAAATCTGATTGCTCTTGTTTATTTGAGGGGTGTCTGGAGTCAACCTGATCAGATATTGCTCTTTGTTGATTTCAGTATCAGGTCAGCGTGACTTTGATTGAATGGTAATTAAGAATCCATTTCTCAAAATATAATAATACAGGCTGTACCCTCTGGAACTGTCACCGTTCAAGTGCTGGTGCACTTTTGATTATGATACCCGTAGGATTAAAACAATTAAGGGGCTTTGAGCACTCATAAAACAGCATTAGATTCTCACCTACTGCCGAGAAGTGAATAAAGATACAAAACTACATAAAAGTGTATCATAAAATAAACAGCCCAGCAAACACTTTTTTATTACTACTTTATTTCATTTTATGCGCCATTGGATTCCTATCTCCGAGCATGTTCAATCGTAAATCTATCTATCGATCGTTCGCACTTCCCTAGATTTGGATGCCAATCCACTTTGCTAGAAATGAGTCTATTTGGTCGGGAGTGCCTGAGTTCTTGCTGAGTTTTCAACTTTGCTAGCAGTCACAATGTGATGATACAGGGTTATGTAGAAATCTCGGAGAATAACTTGGCAGGTGAATGGGCTGACTAAATAGTAGCGTCAAACTCCTAGTTTGCCAGAGCCGCCTAAAATAACTCCTCATATCTAATATTTCGTTGGAGATTCAAAGTGATTTGAATTTTCCGATCGTACAGTAAACTACAGCGATTATTATTTTAGTTTATTATCTAATATTTGATTAGATGCTACATGATGTTATAAAATGGTCATAAGAATCGGATATTATTGTAGACAATTCGTTTTCCCTCTTTTTACGCATTTTTCTTTAATTCACTTTCACGGCTGTTTGCTTGTTCGTTTGTTTCTTTGGTATCTTATTTTGGTCGAAGTCTGGAATCTAATCTGACGATGGAATTTTCAAGCACTTCTGGATATTCGATTGAGCTGAAATTTGGCATACCTTTCAAGTTCCGATGACAATACAACATACCATATTATGGTGATAGCGAGCTGATATGATGATGGAGACGGAAGGTGGACAACGGTACTCCTCGATGGATAATAGTAGACTGGCCGTGTTTAGGCTCATTTTGAGCAGCTCAAGGTTCTGTTTACTTATTTCGTTATCATTATCATCAGTAGTAGTCGAATGTACACTTCTTAAAAGTTGGTTAAAAAATATTCTTTTTGAAAATTTTATGTAACGAAATATATGGTTTTATTTACAGAAAATTATTTATATATTTACCAACTGCGCTGTTATCGATTGGTGTAATAATAAGACATTCCTCAACCGTACAAAATTGCAGCGATACATTAAGCTTCTCCTACTTGCAAAACGTTTTCCGAGCAATTTATCCACCCGAATTCATAGTGGGATAAAATGGTAAGTCTCTGTGATCCGCAGGATGCTTGAATGATTTCAAGGTATTTCCCTTCGTTCCGTGATCTTGTTTTATGGGCTGATTGAGCGCAATTCGAACGATTGGCACGTATCTCTGATAGCCTTTATCGATAAGATACCCATCTCTCTACCTGGCGGCATAGGTGCTTCGTAAAGCGTTCTATGATGCAAATTATGTTTTATATTGGCGAACCCGTCTTTCTCTATGTTTACTCATTCAGACTCAGTTTTCAGGTATGAAGTATGCTTAGGTACCTACATTATATTTTTTTTTTTGTTTTTTATTAGCTGATTGTGGCTTTTATATCACTGCGACCAGTTAGGCCTATTGTGATCGCCACTTGTTACATACCGCCCCTGGAGAGGGCGTTTACAGTTCACCGCTAAGCCCTACAGCTGCTAGGAACTGTAGGATTTTCTTAGGGGTGATTTCTTTCAGTTCATCCGGGCAGAGGATGTGTTTGCCCAGATTAATGCTGCGTTTGAACCCGTCTTTCTCTATGTTTACTCATTCAGACTCAGTTTTCAGGTATGAAGTATGCTTAGGTACCTATATACCTAATCATACTTCATAGTACGTTGATATATTACAAAGAAAAGGTCAAGCAAATCAATTAGTCCGTATAGTTCTACGGTTCAGAGGAGAATTCTTTAGGAATACTACTAGTAGGACTAAATGGAGAAAAATATAAATTGGGGTCGATAAAAGGGTATCCTGAGTACTGAATAAAGAATTCTCATATGATGAAACAGACATCAATTAAATATGAATCAATAGTTCTGCTTTTCTTATTAAGATTTCCTTCATGTTTTTTATTCAATGAAAGTCATCTACCACCTTATACACCTTATGTAT